>WEKY01034612.1:9783-20657 GCA_013390045.1 Picathartes gymnocephalus
AAAAAAAATCAATAGCTGTATAAAGCCCAAGGCTAAGAACAGAAAAACAAGACCGACATGCATACAGATAACCTTACCAGTGAAGAAATCAAAGAGATTCTGGTTTACTCTGCATCTCATCATGCTGCCTGACAGATTATCAACAACTTTAAAAGTACCCTTTGATAGAAGTACAGTCAAGGCCCAGGGACATGACCTTCTACCAGCCATATTCCCCCATTCCACAACACCCCAAGCTTACTAGACTTCAAAGAAATGGTTGGACAAGACCACTGGCAAGAGCGGTGTGCAGTAATGTGGTGAGCCTTCCCCCTGCTCCAGCCAGGAGAAACGCAAGACTGAGACACAGCAATGCCCTGCTCACCTGGTCAGCGGATGCAGCAGCCACGGTCAGTCTCTGAGGGGACAGGGTCATTCAGCCCAGGAGGAGGTGCTTCCTGCCAGCTGCCCAGATCTCCCAGAGACACCACATGGAGAAGCAATCATCTGCCATTCCCAGCAAAAAAGGGGTGCTGAGCGTAAGGAACCATTACTGCTGAAAGAGCAGCCATGGAAAAGTTGCCAAAATTCATCTCTACCTTGCTTCCAGCTTCTGCCAGAAGCCTCTTCTAGGTTTTAATTCATTCTTGTCTCCACTACTGAAATTGCCTTAAAAATTATCTTGTTACATGGCTATGCTTTCAGAACTGCAGAAGGGAATTGAGAACACTGCAGCACAGCTCTAAATGCTCTGGAAAGCTCGTATCACTTCCTCTTCAATGTAAAAACTACCCTCCTAAGTTTTAGATGCCATCCTTGTATTTTTCTGTGCATGTAGACCTTGTTCCTTAAATTCTCCTTATGCTCTGCTTCTTTCCATAGGGATGACCCAGAGCGAAGAATCAAGTACCAAGGACTTGCCTGTCTTTGACAGCCACAAGAATTCAGTGATACTGAAACCTCACCTTTTCCTCTTGGATAATCCTAAGGCTAAATTGAGCCAGGAATTGGGCTCTGCCTTATATAAAAGCTGAAGGGGAGCAGAGTCTAACATTTGCCCTTAAGAGTCACTGGAGTAAACTATGTTGGTGCAGGTCCTCCCAAATCCTCCATTTGCTTTTTCCCTGGACTGAAAACTGAAAACTCTGGCTGCTAAAAATGTATGAGCAATGGCAAAGCAACAAGTCTAACGCTAAACCAACATGTAAAATGAAACTATTTTCTTCACATTACATTAAGAAGCATTTGCTTATGTGGAAACTACTCAGCAAACAACATTTCTACTGAGCCCATGTCTGGCCTGTGCTAAAAGGCTCAAAAGTGACTTGGCTTGACAAACCCATGCCCCCCGCAGCCCCTCAGCACATTTCTTTTCTCAAAACCAGAGTGTATTTGTTTGTGCCCTAAGGAAAGACAAAAATCTGCAAATTCATTTTCCAACTCCTCTTCCAAACAGAGTTAGCAGGTTTCTGCAATATAGGAGATAGGACTGTAGTTACTAATAAGATCATGATTCCCTAAACTCTTAAGAATTACAGCTTTTTCTCACTTTACACAACTGTTTCCTGTTTAGACAGCACTGTACACAACTCTCCCAAGCCCACTACCAGCTGCCCAGCATGCCATAGTGGGGTACCATTTTATCCTTTGAGTTCTGCTGCATGAAAGAGAGCAAAGCATTCACTAGAGCTCGCAAACGGCGTGGCTCACAATGAAGAAAAGTAGGCTATCTTTACCATAAATTTCAGGCACCACTGAGATAACAAGGACCCACTGAGCAGGGCAAAGAGCACATTAGTAAGTTGGAAGTTTCATTTTCCTGTCCAAGTATAGGGGCTCTGTTGTTATTGCTGCTGGTTTGTGAGTTCTCTTTTATAGACAGTTTAACAGTAAATGTGAACAGCTGTTATTTGCTAGAGTTGTTACTAAAAGGATTTTCATTAAAAGATTTTTTTTTTTTCTTGTAGAAAGAAAAATCACTTAGGTACTATTTCTCAGAACACATCGATCCAGCAAAGCACACGTCCTAAATAGACCAGAACAGCAGAATCCTAACACATCTTTTCAGAACATATTTGAGCACAAAATCACCTTCAGTGATACATCTTCCTTACAGTATTTACACCTAAAAGCAAGGTCCAACACCCACTGTTGTCAGAAGAAAAATTCTTTCTAATATTAACACTGACACAAGGCTCCAGGGTCTCTTTAAGGTGCAAATTATAAGTGGAAACTGAGAGTAACATGTAAATATAAGTAATCAGTAATTACTGAACCACAAGCCAATTTCTTTAAATACCACCCATTTAACCAGTTTTCAAGAAGATTTAGTGACATGCTGGGAAAAGTTAATAGTGAGAATTTTTTCACCTCGAGGGGCCTAAGAAGACAGAAGACAATAATAGTGAAATAACATTAATAATGTGACATTCAAAAGCACTCAGCCCAGTTGTTTTCAATCTTTGCTTTCAGAAGTAACCAAGTCATTATCAGGCTCGCACAAAGTTCCCAGCAAAGTATCTATAATATAAAATATATCTCCATTCAAAGCAGTGCAACTTTACTGATTTAGGTGCTTGAACCTACTCCACAAAGCAAATATCTAACACGTGGGTGCACGCACACACACCCTCGACCCAGATATGGCACTTTTAAAAGCAAAGTTTGGTCATTCGATATGCAACCCTTTGTGTTCTGAATACACATCTCTGCCTGAAACTTGATTTGTGCCAAACCAACAGGGTTTAAACTCCACCAGTATGCTGTCATTTCTCTTACATAAAGACTTTGGTGGTTTGCAGTTGCTAATGCAGACTGAACGGCATCCTTTAGTGCCATATTCTGAGCACTGAGTTGGCAGAGTGAACAGTAAGCCAATCCTGCAAGTACTGTTCTCCAAAAAACCATACGTGTGATACAAAGAAGTTCATCAGAGGAAGAGTGTCTTTCAAGCCAGTTGCCTTTTACCCACAATTCTTCAAGTTCAGGAACCCAGCAGCACCAGCAGTGTGGGCACAGAATGTATTAAGCACTTAATCAACAACATCAGCTCAGAGGTGTCAGAAGCCTAGCTGAACTAGAAGGAATCATATGTGGAAATCCTCACAAAAACCTGCACTTAAAGTACTCCTGCTGGTGCACTACACAGCATGGGGAAGTTGCACAGCTTAGAAGTGCTGCCTTTCAGGTAAGTACTTACAAGGTCTCTTTTGCTTACCTCTAGAGACTTTTAAAGAGAAATTAAGGATTTTAGGACTCTAAAAAATGTGTAGAGGGAGTTAATCATTATGTACTAGCCAACATAGCCTTCTTCGATAAAATGATACCATTAGCCATAGCTTTAGCTATTGCTAACCCTCTAATAGCTGCAGGGATTTGTCATGACCAGTGTGATGCTATTACTTAGCTTTTCATTTTGCACAGAGCTTTAGGACACTTTGGGGACCTCAAAAACTACACAACCAACCCCACCAGTACCTCATGTAACGCTCACTAGGTTAGCACCTGTAAACTAGAAAGGGAAAACGCTGGGCCTGGCAGCCCTGCCTGGCAGCTGTGATACCTGCACCCCTTACAGCTTCCCTGCCCTCAATGCTGCATTCCATGGGGCAGTTCACTTTACTCTGCTGCCCAGCACACAGGTAACACTGGCATCTATGTTGTTGACACCTAGAAGTAAATTAACTCACCATGTGGGAGCTGACATTTTCTCAGAGGCTTCTGAGCAGGTTCCGCGAACATGCCAGAATTTGCCCATTGTTCATGGTAAGGCACAGTTAATATACCCAGGGCAGACACTGTCTTGTGTCATTTGCTCTGCCAGACTGTCCTGGAGCTGGAGTTAACGCATTCATCAAAAAGTCATCTCAGTGCACATATTTCTCACAAAAACAAGGCGTTTATGGAATTTACCCTCTTGATATAAACCTGATTAGATGATTACATTCAGGGAGGCAATCTTCAAGGATTTTCTCTATGATAGCTTGAAAACAAAGTCATTTCAACCTATTCCCTTGCCAGCATGAACTTTTAATGAAAGTAAATCAAATTTCCCTCAAACCTCTAAGTACCTGAACTGCCAACAATGGTCTAAAAGTGTTCAGTTCCTCAACCAGTTTTCTTAAAAAGAGGAGCTGTTTTCCCATCTTATCATTCCTAACCCGTAACCCACTGCCAAAACTGCCCTGGGAGAACCAGGTTTACTTTGTCTTTATATTCATCAGCCGCATCTCCAAGCTCTCTTTAGCTGCTCTGTTAGGCTTGCACAGCCACAGACGGCGACGCCTTCTTTCTTCACGAGCAGCCTGTGCTCCTCGCCTGCTCCGGGATTTGATCACTGATCTGCAGCCAACTATGACTCTTACCAAGGCAAAGAGGGCTTAGATTTATGGTCTGCTACATTCCAGCAGTTGTGACCAGATTCTGTACCAAATATCTCATTAAAAGCAAACAATACAACGACACGCCCAGCAGATCTGTCCTGTGCTTAGATCAGGCCAGGCAGACTAACCCCAAGTGTGTAATCCCTCAGGTGTGGGATTAGGGTCACTACCAATTCTGTAAACTACTGCCTCCTAAATTCAGAGATTTAAGTTTATTCTACCATACTATTTTTCCCCCAGAAGGCCTGTAAAACCTTAGACATCAAATACAGTTTGAGCATCAGAGGCAAAAGTGCTGTAATAGTCACTTGTGTCAGTAAAGTGACATTGCAATACAAAGTCAATAAAATACTTGCTTTTATGGTTTTAAACTTCTCTTATCTTTTTTTTTTGCCAGAAGCTCTTTGACTCTACAGAGAAAACAACATGACAGTCAGATCAGACACATACACAACATTTATAATACAAAGGCACCTTCCAGGTACTTTACATTGATATAATACTCCTGAAATGGTGTGGTAAGTGACCTTCTCAGTTACCTTTTGGACCTGATTTTGCTCATGACTGTGTACATGCAGCTGCTCTAGTCCCTCAGAGGTGTTTTTTGACGGCGTTTGTCCTGTGTGGTTTTGCACAGCTGCATCACATGGAACAGACACTGTGCTCTGCTATATATGAGACAAGAGGAGCCACAATTCTATTAAAATGATCTTTTATCTACAAAAGCTTCCAAACACATGGTGCTGGAAGATTGCATTTAAAATCAGCACTTAATTCCCTTAAGTCAGCGATTAAATTCTTTCGAGGTGTGAATGAGGTGTTAACTCCGTTGCTGAATTGTTCCATATAATAGGAATATATTTTTTGAAGTAATTGAATTTCATAATGGGCTAATTCTTGGGGAGTAAGAATTCAGTTAGCCTGAAATACATTTGAATTACTAGATTTCAAGGCAGCTGCATCTAAAAGCAAGCATGACACATAAAGTAAGAGAACAGCATATTGTCAAGGTATTTTACTGAATAAAAGCTGTAAGTTATAGATTAAGTAACTACCTTAAGACTCTACAGAAACAAGTTTGCAACCAAAAACTGAACCCATATCTTTAGGATACAGATTTATTTTCAAGCTGAAAAATAATTAAAATTGAAGAATAATTATTTTCTTTGTTTCAAGTATTTGTTTTAAAGCAGGCATGATTCAGGCTGACTTCAAAGCCTGAATTGTTTTTTTCCCTTTGGATGATTACTCTTATTAATATTTCCCCATTGTTTTTGTTGGATTTGTTCTAGTATAGACTGAATTCACCCCTGAAAAACAAGTTTAATTATTTTGTGCCTGCTTTAACCAAGTAGAAAAATCACTTCATAAATTTAATGTAATATATTCACACATCACACGCCTTTACTGGGTGATTACACATGCAGAAAAAGCACCCAGCTCTATGGAGAAACTGCAGGCAGGTAACTTGATCCAGCCACAAAGGCAGAGAGGAGGCTGCCATTTCAAACAACAATCAGGAACAATCTCACAGGGGTAAAAAAAGCATTTCGGTCATGCTTTAAACCCTGCTTCACGCAACAGCACAGTTAAACCTCACAGTTCCAAGGGTTCATGCCTTACGCCCATCTGCCGTTTACGAAAGGCAAACTTATACAAGGCTCAGTACGAGTTTTGAAGGAAAGGCCATCCTGTGGTATATCTTGATGTTGAGCATAAAACTCTCCTGTTAAATTTTCTGAATATTTAAATGAAAAATAATAATTTAGTTTCCACCTTCCAGATGTTTATATTCAACTACATAGCCTGGTTTACAGTCTTTATTTCTAATGTATCTGTATGAGCACGCCTTTCTTGCAGTTCCTGCATAAGAATTTCTAAATAAAGAAAGAAGTTGAAAGTGATGCTTTCAGATCATGAAAATATTCAAATTGACATCCAGCTACATTTTTCAAAACAGACCTGTGGCTGTACCAATGCAAATCACTTCTGTACCCAATCGGTCTATTATCATATTCATACAAGTTATTTGTTTTATAGACTTGAAATCCCTCTATGGCGGATTTTATTCTTTGTTCATCGTTACATTAGCACTGTTCTGCCCTTGGAAATACCCATGGCATTAGCTGCTGAATCTTTTTCGTGTTATCTATTTCAACAAGAAGAAAACTCATTGTTTTTCCTGTACCTCTTGAAAATAACAATAATATGGATACAGGAAAGAGGATTTATACAAAACAAGGTGAAAGGGGAGAAGAACAAACTGAACACTCAGAATAAGGGGTTCAGATAAATGACCAAACTTCATGGTTTTAATAAGCATATAATGGAATTTAAAATTCAGATCTAAATTTAGAATGAGCTTCAATTGGCAACAAAGGGGTGTTGTGTTCTGCCGTTAAATTTACATCTCCTATAATTTACACCAAGATACATTTCAGTGGTTTTGTAGTGAATAGCTGATAGAGAATAAGTACGTAGATCACCTCAATGGAGACACATGACTTTGGTCAGGCAGTAAGTAACAATGTTTGAGACATAACAAATCCTATTGTTTTCACGTAAATACAGGGAAATTTCAGAATTAACTATGAGCTCACAAACAAAAGACCATTTTTAAAAATTTTGATCAGTTCCTTATGATAATAAAGGCTGTTACAATAAAGAGCTGTTAATCTCAAAACATCACCTAAAGGTCCCTTAAGGCAGTCAATGTTCAATGGCAAATCCATCTCATTTTTAGAATTTAGTAAAGACCCTAAAAATTACAGAGAAAAAAAAAAGTTTTAACTACTTTTCTACACTTTTCACTTTAAAAACCTACTAGAAATCTTCGCATCATGCAGACTGATTTAAACACTTGAGAAAGCATTTTCTAGAAACCTTAAACCATGCAAACAAATTACTTAATTCAGCTAACTACATGAATTTTTGTTTTCATGTACAGTTTTATTTTTTAAGCATAATGAAATCCAGCATTAAAGAAATTATTTCATTCATTTCAGAGTTCCCTGGTACCTATTCCCAAGAACACAGACTCCTCTAATGCTAATTCAAAGCACAGAAGCAAACAAGAGTCACCTCTATTAAATTCATGTTGTTAATCAAAAGACAAATTTGACTCCACAAAATTTCATGGCCACCCTAAACAGAAGGCAGATCAATTCACCTCTTTGAACTGTGAAAGAAAGATTATGGGCAAAATCCAATCCTCTCAAGTTATCCCTTAGGGCAAATTCCAATTAATTCCAGAGAGCGACACTGGCTGAGGCTGGAAGTCCACCCACACACACACTCAAGAGGATCAGCAACAGCAGGTTGCTCAGGACCATTAGAATAGAAAATCTGTGCAAATCACTCCTCAGGATAGAGGACCTCAAGTTTTTTGGGGAAAACAAACACATGATCTAATTCTAGAGACTTTCCAGAGGAAATTCCATACTGCATTGCTGCTTTCATTCCCACTAAATTCTTAGACTCCCCTTGTTAGATATTAAACAAAACACAACATTTTTATTAAAAATCCTATTTCTCAGTAGCTGTTCACTCACGCAGATTGTTACACAATGTATTAATAAAATCCAGAGAGATTAGGTTTTCTTAGTCATTTAACTTAATTCCATTTTCAAAGCAAACCAGACCCCATTAATCCTTATGTTCCTCATGTTTTACACTGTGCAGAGGTCAAAGAGTCAGCTGAAACACTGTGCACTATTTTCCCTCTTGGTGGAACATACATGGAAAGGATGGTGTTGAAATTGGAAACTGAAGCACACATAAATGAAAATCTCTCAGCTATCCCAGACAGGATCATATCCAACAATTTAATCTGTGTTCCCAACTATCGAAATTATGTTATATAGAATCAAATGACCAACTAAACACACTAAAACAAAACATTTAAGGTGAAACTGGAAAAATTTTGTTAAGCTGCTTACTGCTATTGGGTGACTACTAAAATGCAGAACTCTGGTTGGGCAAGATTTAATTCTTAAAAATATAGCTCAGTATTTCCCAGCATGCAATATTTGTTTTAATAATCAGATCCCCCAAACCAATTAAATTTAAAAATTAGAAATCCATTCGCATTTTAGAAGAAAAGCAACTAGAATATGCAAACCAAAATAAGGAATGAGAGACATGGATAAAAGTCAACTGCACATATACAAGCTACAGCTGAAGGTCCACATGCATAGCTCAAAAGGGACATGTGGCTATTTAATAGTCTAGAAGCAGCAAACCATGTGTCAGGGGACATGAGTCAGTAGAAGAGTAATTGTCTGTTAAGAGTAAAAATGATTGAGACATTATATCCGTGACTTCTCCAATACAGATTAAATGAGATAGATACTATGAACAAGAAATTGTACTTTCTGTAGCCTAAAATTCAGTTACATACTTTGCTGTTATACTAACCAAGACCATATTGCCATGGTTTAATCTAACCTTGATCATAAATCTTCATCTTTGGCAGAATTTAAAACTGCAGATTAGACTTAATATGCATGTCCTTAGCTAGGATACAAGGAGATTTTTTCAAGGACATTTCCCAAAATGAATCATCTTCAGAAAGGAGAAGCTCTTTTCACTTATTTCACTACTAAAGAGATTTGGAATTTAAACATACTGCCTTTTAGAAGATTATTGTTAGATAACGGATTGAGATAGCGCTTATCACCACTATAAGTAACATGGACGGAGCTAACGAAATCTGTGCATGTACATTTTATGCCCTGCAGAACCGAATTTTAACAAATTTTATAACACATTGAGTGGATCTACCTTCTTTTTTGCAGAGATATGCCACATCCAGTTCAAGAACACATTTAAGTTCCTAGATTTCAAAGGAATGGTAGTGCTGAAAATTGGAGGTTTGATTCCTTGGGGAACATTTTTACTTTGTTTCATAATGTCCATCTCACTGATTCAGTTCACCTTTAAAACTGTACGTCTACACAGGTCTCCTGTATGATGTTCACAGAAACTGCTCCGGACTCTTTTGCATCTCCTAACCCCATCCACACATACATTTCAACAATTGCAGGAATGTAATAAAGAGTATATTTAGAAGAATCCCATTTTAAATACACGTTTTATGGCAACAAATAACTTTTACAGTACAGGTCCCAGGTTACTGCTGCTACATGTGGTAATTTCAAAATACCACGTGACAGGCTCCCCTGTGGTACTGGTCTTGCTCCTATTACTGTTTCTAGGGTAACCTACACTCTGCTCGAGACCATACAGTGCAGCTACTGTCTTGAGAGACCTCATGCCTGTAACCTCAAACAGACGAATACTTAATGTGCTAAAGACTAGCTCCAATTCATAGTTTGTGGGGTTTTTTGTTAAAAAAAATCCCAAAACCTAAATACAATAAAAAATACCAACTTCTCCAACCTGTAGGATTCACATCAGAATTTCACAAGAAAAGTCAAGAACAATCTCTGCCCTTACCATATTTTTTCCTCTTCTCCCTTTCCTCATCCTCCCCCACCACCCAAAAAATAAAAAAATGTTTTCAAAAAGTGCATGTTTACCTTGGCCAGATATCTGGATGCTGCTCCTCACCAGGAGAGAAAGACATGGGTTTCAATGCAAATAAATTAAGGTTAAAAAATCAAGCTTGGACTTATCTGTGCCTCACCTTAGTTAGCTGCTCTAAGCACAGGTAACACATACTGGCTTCAGAAGTCTGGTCCTAAATGGCTCACGGCCTGTTTAACACAAGCGACAACTCTCAAAAAAGGAAACCAAAATAAAAAAATTAAAAAAAAAATAAAAATAAAAAATAAAAAACAACAACAACAACAACCACCACCACCAAAAAAAACCCCCACACCTACAAGTCAGAGATCACTTGGTTGCCAGCTCTTTGAAGCACCAAGCTGCACTAGCCACTACAGAAAATAAACCCATTTCATCTCCCAAGAAAGAAGATGAAACTGAGCTCAGCCAGAAGCACAAAGACTTCATGTGTCATTATTCAAGCCAAATGCACTGCTTTGCAAGACCATGTTCAAGGCATGGCCACATCACTAGATCTCGTCAGGCTATTCAAGCCAAGCACATTTTGAGAACTAAGTTTATCTCACTGCTAAGAGTAGCATGGAAAGCTAGCAAATTCCTCCCAAAAGAATGGGGTTAAAAATGGAATATGCCCATGAAACTGCATTTCTAGGCAATAAAACAAAAGGTAAGCAGGCCACTTCCCCCATAAGCAGCAACAGATTTTGTAAGACTTCAGTGTTCTCTAAAATGCTCCTGAAGAAAACATGAGGTCACTCTTCATGAGAAGAGTTCAGAGAAAGGATCATCAGCAACACAAAAAGTGAATGAAGATGTGAAACCACCTCGTCTGCAGCTGACTCTTCTGCTCATTGTTCACCCAGGTTACACAGCCTGCAGGGCAGCAAATCCTCCAAACCAAATTAGAACATCTGCTTTGCACAATACCACAGGGAAAAAGGGAAGAAAAAAAAAAAAAAAAAAAAAAAAGGGGGGCGGAGAAAA
>WEKY01034612.1:20666-40927 GCA_013390045.1 Picathartes gymnocephalus
AAAAAAAAAAAGGGGGCAGATGAAATGCAATACCAGTGATCTACTGAGAGTAAGGCACTGCCCAAGTGCTGCTGATGGAGTAGGAGGAACAGCCAAGGCAGGGAACTTTGCTCTGCAATTTGAAATAGCTGCCTATTAAACACAAATCTAATGTCTTTCAAGAAATTGCTTTGCCTTTGTAGAAGATGCTTGCTTTTTTCCCCGAGGTCTGGCTTTCCATGATAGCTGTAGCACTAAGATAGCCTTTATTAAAACTGTTATGCACTGTTCTTTCATTTGTGAGAAAAAAGCAGCCATGAACACCTAGAAATCAGAAACCACTTCTCCAAGAATTAGGATCCTATATGATGAGTTCTTTGGCTTATCTTCCAAATGCAGTATGCTAACATGTATGTATATACCATTCTTATATTTAAAGGTATAGTCAAGGCTAGACATAGTTAGAAGACAAAAAAGAATAAATCTGTTGGTAATTACTTAGCAGAGGTTTAGTTACTATGGTGATGAGTATCCTATAAGTACCATAGTCAGAGACATAGCACCACACATTTTTGACACTGTATCTTTATTTTTCAATTATGTTTAGAAATATCTTTGTCCTGCCCTAGTGCATTTATAACTGACCAAAGCATAAAAAGAACTTAAAAAGACATATTTGACAGGTGGGAAGTGCTGAGTAGAAAGGGCTTGTAAACAAAATATATTCTAATTTTTCACTGGTTTAACAAGTGAATATTAAGCAAATACACTACTGAATTAAACATCAACACTGATCTATTTCTTAGAAGTAGATATCAACTGAAATGAAACATAGGCAAGAGAGTAGATTTTAATATTGACTAAAATGAGCACTCATTCTCTTTACGATGGCATGATCTAAATTTTATTACCAATACTTATTATTACATAGGTACAATTTTGTTTCTAAGTTCAAGTACAATACGTAGACCTGCACAGAACAGGAGTTTTGGACTAGATTAGTGCTCAAAATCTCTAGAGATTAGAGAAATCGGAAATTTTATTTCCAACAGGTGGTTTGAAAGACACCGTGGGGAGATATTTCCAGTTGGCCCAAAGGTGGCAGCATCAGATCTGAAGAGTTCTACCCAGTTTGCCATTTCAAAGTCAACACAAGGCTCTGAGCTGGGTTTTACTAAAGGTTTTGGGAAGGATAGAGATATCTGACTGCCAGTTAAGCAGGCAAACTCCCTTCCTAATAACAAAGCAAGCTAGAGCCTGAGAAGTAACACTTCTCACCTACCGACCTATCCTTCAACACTTCAATGCTGCTACTTCTGTGTACAACTTCATCTTCAGGAATCCTTAACCTTGGTACTCAAATGCAGACACAGCCAGATAAGTTAAATCTGGGGGGTTGGGGGTGGGGTTTTGTTTTTTAATGGTATTACTTTAATCACTTGCAAACTCCCTTTCCACATAGGATGATGACAGATAGGGTTGTCTGTCAAGCCAAAAGTGCATTAATTGAGATAAACAAGAACACAGTACTTGTCCACTAGACCACACAAACTGTATTTTGTGAGGGGACTAGCTGTCCTTTACTCACACTTCCCAGAAAAAGAAATAAAATAATTACAATCAGGGAAAGCAGTTTGCAGAGAGCACTGAAGTCCTGAGCAGCAGTTGCTGCGGCTGCGCTGGCAGGATCTGGCGCCACGTTCTAATATTAGAATGGATTATACTCGCTGCACGGACACTCTGCTTTACTCATCTCATTGAGACAGACACTTGGCATCAGAAGCCACATACTAGCTCAAGCATGTGCACATCACCCTAACAAACTGGCATATGGCTATTTTCAGAAAATCTGCATTTGGCACACGAGGTGAATAATGTTTCCGGATTCTAGCATGTGACCTTTCTGACACTGGAATGAGGGAACTTTATCCTAGTCCTCCTACTGAGGACAGACTGTAACCACCTGAAACAGTTAAAGGTTTCAAATACCATAATAAATGAGGCTGATTCTCTCCCACTTCTCCTTCAGTATTTTGCTAAATTCAAAAGCAATGTGTAAAAATACATGGTCCTGTTCTCATTGCCTGCAATGAGCTGTTCAATGCATCCTCCTTAGAAAGGTGACAAGCCCTTACATATGTACTTTTTCTAAAAAAAAGGTGAATAATTTATTCACTGCTTCAAATTGTTCATGTGTGTGCATTCTAATATCCTTTTAATGTGCGATTATCCTGTTATAATGTAAAAGGCAAAACTATACACCAGGGAAACAAAAAAAAAAAAGCAGTGGCCACAGCAAGTGTTTTTTGCATTCTCTTGCCATCTCCCAGCTGTGTGGGATGCAAGGCACCAAATGCAGCTGACCCATTTAGCATCACCTACTTACAACCTCTGTCCTCTGAACCTTACTTACCCTAAATCCTCAATGACACTGTTAGTGTTACTGACCAGTATCATCACTGCAGTTTTACTGAACATTCTCAAATGTTGGCCTGCTGATATGCTACTAATTAATGCTCTTTGCTGATCATTTTAGAGAAGCCAAGAACTCAGCTGATCCAGCTTAGCTCCTGTTAGAGCTGGCTTTTCCAGGCAAGCTTGACATTGCCTGGTTTTGGAACCTTTAAACTCCTGGCTGCTTGGTAGATGGAGGACTGTATTTGCCAGGACTCATTTCACCGTTAATTAGAGAACATGATATCTTTTTCTGCATATTGATGTAACTCAGTGCAGTAAAGGAAGATTTTAAATCCAAGCTATGAAAATATCCAACATGACCAGGGCACTGGGAGCATTACACTTCCTCTTCCCCCAAACCACAGTCACACTGGGTTTGATGATAACAAAGGAGCAATTTTTGCTGGAATTTACTCTCTTCTCAAGCTGAGAAGGCAAAGCAGAACCTCTCACTGAAGGAGGGCTTCTCAGGTTAGCAGCCAGCTCAGTGAGCTGTGCTACTGAGCACTGGAATTGGGACCATCCAGACGTGAACCTGAAGTGAGGGAGAGGGGAACAGCTCATCTTTTTCTCATCTAATTATGTACAGGAAGCATAGCTCCCAGGAGAAGGGCCAGCAATAACAGTGAGCACAGCTTGGTGAAAGCATTATTGAGCCGCCAACTCAGGAAATGGCTCTGATTTGGAAGCCAGTCTTACTCAGCTGGACCAAACTGCCTCCACGACACAGACCAATATGTATTCCAGTCAAAGAAATGCATGAGCTTGTTGAATATCAAGATATAATTTTTCTTTTACCACCAATCATCATCATTTTACATTTTGTAATAAGCAACACGTTTTTCCAGATACTCTATGTCCAGGTTCTTTGGCCTGTGCCATGCTCTGCATTTCAAATGAATTCTCAACACAATACCAGTTACTGGTCACAGAAAAAGCTATCATCCCTTCTAAAACCATATCCTCAGTGTAGACTGGCATTTTTTAATACTAATATCCTTACTTATTAAATGCCTCTCTTCTAACTCTGCTAAAGTATTTCCTAATCACTGGTTGTCATTTGTCATTCCTACAACACAAAAGTGACACCCTCGTATAAAACAGTCTTTTGCCTGTCTCAGAAATCTGAAAGAACTTTACCCAAGATTTATCCTTTTATTTGATGCACTGAAACAGAATTATTTCAAGGGTTTGTCAGTTTAAAGGTTATTTTGCAGAAGTTAAATCAGATCATGTAATTGCAATTTAATTACATTGCTCTTATCAGTCTTAAAGAAAGTTCTACTGACTCAACTCTACCAAAAAACACAACAAAACAAGAAAAAAAAAAAAAAGTGCCCAGATTTTTTTCAGGTTACATAGAAGTATTTTTCAGTTCTAAAAAAAATGAAGATAAAAACCTTCCACTGTAACCAACCAGTTCTTGACTGCTACAACACTGCCAGGCAATGCTGACATCGGGGCTTGGGAACAGCCCTGGCTCTGCCACTGTTTGTTGGCTGCACAGATCAGTTTCAGGGATCTCTAACACTCTGACTCTGCTAATTATTAGCAGTAAGTGAGGGACAGAAAGGCACAGATAAGGAAAGAAATCCAGAAGATATAAGAGAGAAATATGGAAAGCACTCAGTGGGCAGGAAATGCACGGCTGGCAAAGTTAAAGCATAGAGGGTATGAGAATGAACAAGTGCCTGGCCCAGCTTTTTTTTGTTCACCCCTGGAAGACATCTCTACTTCCCTACTGCTGATACAACCTCCACTACTTGTACTTAATCTGATTACCACATCCATCTAACACTAAATGATACAAGCACAACATTGGCTCCCACAGGAGCCAAGAGAAAAAGTTGTTCTGATTTTTTGTACAATTGTCATTTTGTCTTTAATTTGCCATTTATTTTCTTCTTTATTAGTGTTGCCAGGGAGTAATGAGAATTGAGAAAAAGACAACTGAAAGTGCTCACCTGATTAATTTGAAATCACTGAAGCAGCTGTCACAAAATACTGAAATATCTTTCTTTCACTCAGTCTACAACTAACATAATGCAACAGGAGGAATACACAGGACAACCAGTGGAGTTTAAAACAGCAGCACAGGTGACACCTAAAGATTTTACATTCTGGTTTGAGTTGTATTGTTAATGACATTAGACTTTGTGCAGGCTTTAAAAAGACTTCTATTTACAACTCTTACGCTGTACTCACTTCTCTACCTGCACTGTCTTAATAATGACATGGAAAATTTGAACTCACTTTTAAAGTGATTTATTGTGAAGAAACAAGCACAAGCTAAGCAACTATAAGATTAACTATGTGAATATAAGACAAACTCAGCTTCCCTCTTCCTTTTCACATTCTACTTAGAAGAACTGTCATTAAACAATGCGAAAGAGGCAAATAGTATAGTTTAAGTATTCCACAAAACCTGAAGAGATGACAGATCTTCATCAACACGTAAGGGCAATATTGAGACTCCTGATGAACTTAATTAAATAACCTCCCAAGCACTCAAGTGATATCCAAATATTTTTAACTCTGTGTTCTGCATTTCTAAGTGTTTTCTAAACAATCTACATTCCAACCAACAACAAAACCACAGCAAGTACAGGTGCTGCATCCTGTGCAATACAGATGCCCCACATACACAAATCACTGTTGCTACCATGTAAAATAAATGTATGATTTATTTCACATATATAACACACCTGAGCAAGCTGCAGAAAGACATTGCAGCCCACTCAGCTTTGTCTTCCTTTTTCACCCCCAGCAGGCCTTCAGTGCCCCAAACACCAAGTATCTATAGCAAGAATTAGTAATTCTGGCCAGTCCTGAAGAATAACTTCATCTCACAGTCACATCCCCTCCCCTGCTCACCCCAGCAAACAGCAGCTGGCAGGGAGGGAGCCGTGCACTGGGGAGCTGCAGGAGACAGGCTGAGCATGGGGCAAGAGGTTCCCATCACAGACCACGTTCCTCCTCAGTGCAGCAGTTTGGTTTCTTGTCCATGCCCTGCATCCATACAGAACATATAAATTCCCATGTTCCTGTGCACACATGCAGGCAAGTCTGTTTTCTTGTCAAATCATTTTTTAAATTGTGCACTCGCTAAGCAAACCTGTGTAAACAATCAAATCCCTAAGTGCCAGAAGAGGAAACACCACCCATGTACCAAATGGAGGGAACTGGGATCCTGCCTGGAATAAGCCCAAACCTCCTCCTTCCTTTTCTATATTTATAACGGGTGCTATGTGTAAGAAAAGGAATTAACAATCTGTCAACTTGCTTCTACGCCTTTTGATGCTCAAAGAACTGCAAACAAAACTCAAGCAACCACTGCCCATTGATTGTTTCAACCCTTTAATTTTCTTGCTTTTCCCCACCATGAATGAGATGTTCATGCTCCAGCTCTTATTTACACTAGGGCAAACCACAAAATCAGCATCAAGACTTTCCTGGCATAGCTGCTCTCATCTTAGCTAGCTGTCAGCTACAGAAAAAAAGTAAATTGACAGCGAACTGCTAAGCCACATTCCCTGGTAACTCCATCATGAGAGTCTGGAGGAACCACTGTCAGGTTCTGCATGTCAAACAGCTCCTGTCTTCCAGCCTTACAACGTATGGGATGCAGCTCTCATGACTATTGGCCACAATACAATTTAGCACATGGTGAGGAAAGCTGGCCATGGTCAGTCCACGGAATTCACTGACGCTCACTGTAAATAGTTTAGACCATACTCTACACTGGCCCATTTGGGCTCAGTAACTTCACACATGATGTTTCCAAATCTGACAAATGACAACTAGAACAAAAACAGCTAATATCTGACAAGTATAAATACTGACATGGACAAAGATGGTAACAGACTAAAATTTCGACTACCAAGCTGATAAACTTGTGTCTTCATAAGCAGTTTAATTCACAAGAGAAAGTCAGCCTTTGACCAACTCACCAGAGCCAGGAAGTCCATTCAAGACAGTCACCAATGGTAAGTCTGTGCTAGACTAAAACCCATTTCCTTTTGATTTACTGTATGAAGAACCAAACACATTCACACAGCCAAATACACACGCACATGTAGCCACATATAAAGGGGATTTTTTAATATATATTTGTACACATACATATAAGCAAAGCAAATATTTGGAGATGCATTTCATATGCACAAGAAACAAGTTCACCAAGGTCAGCTGGTTCTTCTGGAGGGACAGAGTGGCAGCCTGCATAAACTTGTTACTCTGTCTCTCCCCCTCTCTGAGCATTTGGTGCTCCAGAAAACTTTCAACAAAAACCCACTGCTAGTCTATAGCTTTTTGTACCTATTCAAATTGTAAGCTATGTACGGTGTATAATCAAAGACAATAAGTTTAGGACAAATAAAACAGGCATCCTTAAACACGTTACTTCTGATTCTAGTGTTTGTTTCAGTCCAATAAAGTGAAATATTAATTTACCCATTATTTTGGAATCTCTGACATGATGATAATTTGAGCCTGTGTCTACTCACAAAGGGCATAAATTACTTTCTTCATTTTAGTGCAGTCAAAATATACCAGAGGTCTTTTCAGCAAACAACCAAGGTTGTACAGTTGTCTGTGCTAATTTTCACTTTTCTACGATAAACTCAGTTATTTATGTTCTGCTACCATGTCCTCCATCAGTTCAGGAAAAACTTCTTCATGCATAAACCTTAAATGCTTCATGTTCCACAACTGAAAAGCTTGTTCAGCCTGAATTGTGCTTTACATTTTATCACTTTTCATCAAGAACCTTTCCTAAAAGAGGAAAGTCGCCTTCGTCCCACAGAATAATTATGAGGCAGTAGCTGAAAACCTGGCTATAATGGACAAAAGAGAAATAAACACACTTGACCTGTTTCCTTTTTTGTTGTTTTAGAAATTACACAGTCTAGTGTAATCCTGCATGGCAAGTCTGTATTTGCATAGTTTGTAATCCGAGAGATAATGTTATGGTCTCTGGGGTGCCTCTGGTTTAATGCAAGTTATTACAGAATGGTATGAATTATCTCTGCAGTGATTCCACGCTGAATTTGCAGTGGTATGTATCAAGCAGAAAAAAAATGGATGGACACACAATATTTTATCTTCCTTCCAGAAAATAAATAGCAATAACATTTGTAATATGTTCACAGACAGAACACTAGGCTTCGAAGAGAAGTCTAACAAAACAGTACTTAACTAAGATGGAAAATAGTATAACTTGTGTTGAAATCAAAATGAGAGTTTTGTTCCAGACAGTAAAACAAAAAAAGAAGTCACTAGTTACATGAAGTTACAATGAAATCTGGCAAATACATTCTTCAGTAATTATATTTACCTTAGCTATAAAAACAAGCAACATCAAGTTCTTTGTATCTGATGATTCTGTGCAGATACAAAATACTATTGTGTTTAGCCAATATAGGAAAGCAAGTGATAGTCAATGTTTTAGAAACCTGTTTGTGTTTCATTTATAATCAATTTTTCTCTGAAGTAAAAGAAAAATATGAATCTACTTTGTGCTTCCTCTCCTATTCTTGTTTCACTCCCCTTTCCTACAATCCTTTGTTTGGGATGTTTGCTTTATGAGGCAGAAGAGATGACAAGGGAAAAAGATACATACAATGCAATGAGCTGTTGCGTTGTTTCCACTATTTCACATGTAATACAGTCATTGCTCTCAGAAATTATTTGCAAAATAAACTAGTTTTGGCAACAACCTAAGCTGAGGAAGAGAAAAAACAAATAAAATCATGTAATTCATTTTTAAAAAATAATTAAACGCCTAGGATCACAGAAATAGTAATATCATTTTCAAAAACCTACCACAGAATTCCAGGAATGCTGACTGAGAATTAACTGAGTACGAATTCACTTCTCTAAATGAGCATCTTTGGAGCATAGCCTTATCCATTCTGCTTTTGGTTATTTTCCACTTACACTGCTTCACTTAAACTCTAGTAATCCAAAAACAGGCCTTGATTCTAGCTCAAGATAATTTTATCTGGGTATGACAGAAATACAAATTAGTTGGTGTATCTTGCTACCATGTGCATAATAACTCGGAGACAAGAATTTCTAAGGACTTCATTTCTCCCTATTGTGTGATATTAACACAAATTTAGATTACAGCCTGGTTAATGATGCAGAACTGTTAACAACCCTCTTTAGACATTCTTCTTTACAACCTGAAGTAATACATCTAAGCAAGTACAGATGCCCAAAAAAATCTGTACTTGGAGATTGTTGGAGTTGTTAAGATAACCAACTCCAAGGATCATCTTCTCCTTCTAAAATATTAGTGTTTCAACATTCCAGGTCAGCTGCCAACTAAGAAACGATATTTTGCAAATTAACAAGTGGGGCTTGGAGAAAAAAATTTTTACTTAATCCATCATGTATTTCTCAGAAGGTCACTGAAAATTCACTGATAGCAGCTTTGAATCAAACTTCTGAGGTTAAGGCTGTCAGTTCCTTTAAATCACAGAGGAGACAGAGTCTCTCATGGGAATGCACTATCCAAATACACCCTCTCTGCTATCTGCAAAGGCCTTTGCTCCACACAGTAGTTTAGTTCTGACGATCTGTCTTCCACCCAGTACCACCCATCAAAATTGGGCTAGTTCAGGAAAATAGAAAACGAGTAAGACACTTGGCTGCAGGAAGAAAATACAGATGATGCAATAGAGAAGGAATAAGTTCTCCTTGAGCTTTCCCAACACAGGGAAGCAGAAGGAGCAGCCACAGCAACAATCTCCACATACTGAAACAGAGGATCTTTGTTACAAGCATTACAAAAAATCTAAACATGAAAAAGCATGGGCACTTGGCGTATTCTGAAAAATAAGCAACTCACTTGATCATTTACTTGTGATTTGAAAGGCAGTAAAGCCCCCTGCTGATGCCTGTAATGAGCTTTAGGCACAGCAGAGCCCAGCACTTCACTCTCCTGTGCATGAGTATGTATCCTATCCTGCTGTTGCTCTTCACAGGTAAAAATTGGGCAAGTCCTGGTATTTCTACAAAGAGTTTGCTTTGATAATTCAGAAAACATTTTTAAACCTTCTAACTTCTGTTTTTAATGTTTCTCTGATACATGTAACCTAAATTACCTAAGATCTTATAAGCAGCTCATGTAGAAATTCTCTCAATTTCCAATCCAGCAAGTTTGTCATATGTTTACTTTTTACCATAAACCTGTAAAGCACAGAAGAAATTTAAAACCTGAAGAAAAGGCCATCTGTAGCAGGTAAACTTCTATTATCAGCCTATACTAAAAGAAATATCTATTTTAAAATTAAGATTCCTGTCCATTAGACTTATTTGATTATTACTTTGGACAAGTATCTATGAAACGAAATCTAGTTTTTCTGGTGAAGCAATGAGACTGAGATGTTCTGAGAAGTGACAAATCAAGTTTTGTAATGCTCAAATTCACAGCATGCCATTTTCTTAAGAGCACAAAAGTTTGGAAAACAGCTATCATCACAGAACCAACACAACATTACATTGCTTTGTGGTTTTGTTGGGTATTTCTTTCCTCTAATGAAATTAAATTTGGACTGCTGACTACGGAAGCAAATCAAGACAAACAACCACACAAATCTTCCATTCAGTTAGGAAGGGCAATAAAAATCCTCAGGAGCCAGAATATTCCTTGTTAATGAAGTACACACATGCAATTCACAGAAGCACAGAAAGACAATAAAACTACATGTATAACCTGGAATACAGGGAAAATTACAAATTAATTTTTTTTTAATACACACACTCCCACCTGCAGCACAAAATATCACAGAAAAAAAGCAAAAAAAAAAGAAGCAAAAAAGTCTTATTAAAAAGGCTTATTGTTATTAAAAACACTCTGAGGCCTTTCCTGATGGTTACATAAGTACTGTAAAAGCAAGATGTTCTTGGCAATCAGCAGAGCTTCACTGTGCTTGCTACACTGGTTTCATTAACTATTACATCATGCTTAATTTCCATAATTGGCTTCAACTTCACTTTATAAGCTAGTCTAAATTAGTTTTTATGCATATTTTAATTTAATACAGTTTGTTCTTCACTGTAAACCCTTCGTGGGCCACATATTCATCCTGTAATACCTCATTTAGAGCTTTCCCTAAGAGCAAAACTAAAAGGACAAAGACCACAGTGTCTAGGAAGTGACCTTTTCTTTCAGCTCTGACAGTTAAAACTCTCATCCAGGCCTCCACCACACAGATATTTGACTAGCAAAACCTTCTCATTTTGTGCACTCAAGACACAAAGACACACATCCCCACAAAAAAAAAAAAAAACAAACCTAAAACCACCACACCACAACCCAACACATTTAAAACCCCAACTACTAAGAGTTGTATTACTTATATTACTCTATTCTTCCACTAATCTAGGTATCTGTACCAATTCACTTTTCCTCATACATGAGAAAGTTTGGTTTTTTTAGCCTTAACCTTCTTGGCTTCACTGTATATTTAAGTACATTTTCACTCTTTCATTCAGATCCATAGTTAAACACAATCAAATATTCCGGGACTTGGGATTTGGCACATCAGACTCAACAAAGCATCCGCTTCTCCCATAAAAACTCTCCACTTCTTGTCCCCAGTTTCACTCTTCAGCTCCCCTCAACACACCCATCTGCTCTGCTCTCCTGATTCACATCTCCTCCAGATCTGCTTTTATGCTGACACCTGTAATGATGAGCTAACAAAGGTCATTCATTCTTTTATGTACTTCTGCTTCTACACGCTCCACTTTTACTGAGTAAATTCATAATGTTTACTGATCTAAACATCCAGTTCTCACCTTCTTTCCCCATCTCTACTTCTGTTATACCCTGTTTTCAAATGTCTAAAATTAGAGTGATATCTCCTGAGGGAAGAGCACACACTTTGTTAGCTGAAGCCTGACAACTTCGGTAGCACAACTTTTGCAGATACGACATCATCTACAACGCTGTAACATATAGAAGTGAAAACGTGACACTAACGTAATGCAGAGCCCAACAGACACTTCACAGCCACTGCCTCTCAAAACAAGTGCACACTGGAGAAAGCACTGACCTAGAAAGGGAGGAATTATTTGGATGGCTTTGTTATCCTCTATGTATCAAACCTTACTTAAAAGACACAGATGTGTCTCTGCTGGGGAAGTGTTTATTTTACTAACATGATTAAGCTCAGTAGTTACTCAGAGGTAAATTCTCAGCCTAACTAGGTCTCCAGCTGCTACGTGCATTAAAATAGTGGGTACTTGTCCCCTTCTCCAGTGGCCTAATGAAAATACAGTAGAAGAAATTGCCACGTTAAGAAGCAATTCCTATGCACCTCTCTCCATTTGAGTGATGCAGAATCTGATAGCACTCACCTGATCGGGAATGAAAGTCTTGGTCTTTGGTAGGAATTCGATTTTCATGAACCCTTGGACCTTTGAATTGGAGGCTGAAATTGTCAGTAGCTTATTGGCTTCTACAAAGAAGCAAAGTATTTTAAAAAATAATACAAAAAAGAGAAGCCTGTGATGACTAAGAATAAAATTACATTATGTATCAACTTTCAGAAAAAGAAAATCTTTATTCTTAGACTGAATGTGATCCAGCCACAACAATATTCCCCAGTAATCCTCTAAATCTTATCTTCGTACATCACGCAACCCACAGCACTTCCAAAATCGTTCTGAAAATAAATAGGTCAGAAGTCATATTTATCTGTTAATATGATATTATAAGGCTCAGATTAGGACAGGGACACTGGGAAACTGGCCACAGAGTCACTCTTTGCCATAAGTCAATAACCCATCAGCAATGACACGCACAGTGCACTGAGCTGGCTTCAGGAGCCTGGGAGCAGAGCCGTGGCAGGTCTCAGAGCACTCAAGGACCATCCTGGGCTGTCAGCAGATTCCCATAATGAGGGGACATGCAGGGATGTTTTCCACACTGTCCCATTGTCCAACTATTTCTTGGAAGTAACAGAGAAAATTAATACACAGTTTGGTGACTAAGTTACCATGTAAGATTTATACTTTACCAATTCTAGTTCTGATACAACATGCAAGTAGTTTAAAAGGGGTAATTTTGAGCAGTTATGAGCCACACAGAATGTGTCTAGACTTGAAAAACCTTTACTTGCATAAACTTTATCTATACCATCCTGAAATAATAAGAATAAATTTACTCACTAGCTTTAGTGGTTTTGGGATCAGGGGCCTGATTTACAAGTGGTCAAGAGAACACAGTCACTGAGCTTTTATAGCAGGCCTAAATTATTTCCCATTAGAAGATAATTTCTTCTTCCATGTCTCCTCCCCTCCCTCAAATACTTATTAACCAAAGGTTTGAAGCTGAAGATAATCCACCAAGTAATAGAACCTTAAAGCAGTTTTTTATCCCATTTTTTTCTCAATAAACTTTCATAATGCCCAAAGCCCTTCACAAGCCAGTACTATTCTGCTGTGTTTGTCTCAGATTTAAGGGTCCCTAGAGGGAACAACAGACAATTCTGGAGCAAGAAAGACATTAAATCACAACAAAAATCATCAGAATAGGTTAGACTGAGACTTCCAGGCTATTTCTGTAGCATCAGAGAAGAACATCCTATTGCCAGTACCAAAGCCCACACCAAAGGGGTTTCCCCCCTCAGAAATTTAAAGGCCTTGAAGTATTTTATAGGTACAAAGACTTTTGCCTGGATCGAGTTCAGCAGAGCAGTAATTCCTCAATCTGAGTTAAGTAGGTTCCTTTCTCATCACCAGCAACAGCCTCTGCTCGTTGTGGCTTCTGCACAGCAGGAGCTTCCTGTCCTAGATCTTGGCAGAGGGAGCTGCCTTCTGACAGGATTTACACCACTTTTGTAAGAGTTGACTTTCAGCCATTGCAGCACATCAGATACCAAAGAGAGCCCTTAGCCAAGAACCTTAGAAGCTCCAAACTCTCCTTTGTGCCACGGAGTTAGGCACTTCATTCTAGTGCATGTTTTACTTTCTTCCTAAATCACAACTATCCTCTTGGCAATACAGGACACTTCACCCGCGGTCAGTTTTTCAGCGCTCCCAAAAACAGAGATATACTTTATGAGCCAGTTATTTCTTGGGCACAGTACCTAACTCGTTAGAGGATACAGCACCTTAGGAGAGCAGCAGCTGTAGGATTTGCTGATTTGCAGAAGGAGATAGTCAAGTGACAGTTCCAAACGCCAAGCAAGCAGCAGGGCGCTTTGCGCCAAGCTCCTGAACAGGCTCCGAGCTGCCGTGCCCGTGCCTCGGCTCAGCCCTAAACTGCTTATCCCTCTGTTATCTTACTCTCAGCTGCTCCAAACCTGAGGCAGCCAAACAGGATTGAGCCGTGAAGTAGGGTAAGGCACAACCTGAAAACAGCTTCCACTTGCACAGAGAGAAATCAAGCACAAGCAGCTAAAGGGGAAAGGCTGCTGTGCACACTTACGTAGCTGCCAAGGGCCTATCAACCCTCAGACTGTTTCATCAAAGGCAAAAGTAGATCCTCCAGAACTTTTAACATTCAGAACAGCTTTTTTTTCCCCCCCCCCACAATAGCTGCCTACTTCAAGAGGATATGAAACTGAGGCTGGGTGAGATCTTTCAGGCTTTTCTCACAACTCAGAAAATGAAAAGAATGTAGGAGTAACAGCAGAATTTGGTAATATGGTGATAAATTAAGTTTAAGATTCGCCTTCATAAAATCAAACTGCACATTTTTTAAGGCAAAGTATTGCTGATAGTTCTAGCAAAGCATTTCAATTTTCAATTGTGTTTTAGTCCTTCAAATTGATTTTTTTTAACCCTTTTATCGATTTGAAGCCGTACATTTCACTGATTTTCAAGCAATAAAAATCCCGTTTACAATGCATTACATCTATTGACATAGAATTAATACATTGATATCATGAAACTATTACTTGGCCCAATCAAATGTTTCACTCAACCCTAAAGAATTTTTTCTGCTGTTTAAAATCATTAAAGAAATATTTCATGTTTTGTCAATCCATGTTTTCTTCCTCCATTTTAAGAACTGCTAAAGTTACCTAATAATTTTCTTAAAGTGAAATGTTAATACATTCTGTATACCAATATGCTTTAGAAAAGAAGAGACTTCTACACAGACTTTCTAACCTTCTAAAGCAATGCATGGTTGGAATTTTTTGTTTGTGAATAAGTACCTCCCATAGTCTTTAACTGTGCTCAAGAGAAGCCAGAATCACACATGACAAGTTGGTAAATGGATTCATTTACGTACTGGGACATTCCTAAAGTCTGTGGGCATCCTATACTGCTTTTTATCATCAATGACATCAAGAAATGAAAATTTAACTTTTAAAGCACTTTGAGCTTCACACTATATAAATGAGTATAAAATTTAAAAGTATACAAAATATTACATACCTTGTATAGTTTAATTCTACATACTGAAATATGTGCATTAAGTTAATTAGACAATTATATTATAGATAACTATAAAATACAGTACTCAAACCACATTACCTAAAAATTACAGGGAAAGCTATTGCAAAGATCATGGCCTAAACCAGCAGAAGACTGCTTGGTTACTATTTGGAATTACTGTCTTGGAACTTATGGCTGTGATTCAAGAATTGAGGAAATTTCTCCATGTAGTGACTTACCTTGTGTCACTAAATGCCCTTGGAAAAAACACGTAATTGACTCCTAGTTACTGAACACCAGTCATTTATAAAATCACCACACAGTTTAATTAACGTTTTTAAGCTACCCACTGTTTTTGCTTTGCACACATCTCCACAAACACCCCTGCAAAAAAAAGTTACTCACACAGCACAGATTGCCTAACCAGGCTTGGTTCAGTCTTGTTAGCATTGTTGTATAATTGTTAATTCTACGATCCCAGTTCCCCACCACAAGCCTTCCCTTACCATCCAAGGCACTGAGGAGAAATGGAACTCATTAAGCAGACTGAATAACAAAGAAAAGTATTTTCTATGTCTGTCTATTGTTTTCCAGTTTTACCTTCCAAAACAGATGCTTACTAGGATTTTTCTATGCTGGCGGCTTTTTTTAGTGTTTGGATGCTTAATAAAATTGTCACTCATTGCACCAGTTCTGCGCATGGGATGGTGAGTGTACAAACACACAAAACACTGAAAAACCATTAAAATCAGCTCAGGTATGGATCCTCAGTATTACCTACGGCATAGCCTAGCTCAGCTCCCAGCCATATTTCTCACATCTGTTGATGATCAGGAGTTTTGCAAAGCAAACTAAGGCATCATGACAAGTTAGATGAAATTAGCAACATGTAGAAAGTTTGGCTTAGGAAATCTGCTTAGCATTTTGCTGGAGTTTTCCTACAAATGCACTAAAGAGGCTTCACAAACAGTTTTGTCTTTTTGAAACTTCAATACAAATCATTTCCCCATTCAAACTCAAGGGCTCTTCAGAAATTTTTGTCGTTCAGCGTTGGGTTTTTCTAGTTTGCTTGTTTGAGGGGGTTTTTTAGTTCGTTAGTTTTCTGGTTGTCATTTTGTTAAGGTTTTTCTCTTTTCTCTTTCTGGGTTTTTTTTCTCTTTGGACGGGAAGAACTGATTTTGTTGAGGTTTTTTACTTCATTCTGAAGCAGCTGAGAGCTGTTTTAAGCTTTGAAAGAGCAACAAAATTGAGATCTCTTATCTTGGCTCTAAATCAAGAAGCTGGTAGATACCAGAAGCGTGATAGTGTCCAAGGTTATCAGCCAGAGTAACCAGGCCTTGGCGGCCAATACAGAGCTTGCACCGAATCCATGGAATCCAGCCCCTGCCTGATTATTACCTATTCAAGCAACTCGTTTTGGTTGCCAGCATAATAAGGTCAGCAGAAGGTGGCTCCTGCTCTGGTGCTCGACCACTCCGCAGGTCCGCAAGCCACATCCAGCCTGCTGGCACACCCACCGAGCTGCCAGCACACAGCTGATGCTCTCTGCGGTGAGCATTCCCCTTGACACATGCCTCACAGGACATAAAGATACACAGGCAGAAGCCAATTACTTCGGATCAAAAAGAGAGATTAACAAAAGAACAAACGGCAGTTGAGATGCTCAAAAGCGGTGAGAACTGGGCACCTAATTCCCATTTGGGAATTCTCTGTCACAGCTCAATCACTTGCCAAAAGTTTTTCTTTCAGAAAAAAAATCTGTATTCTGATGCTCACATTCCACAGTTTCAGCTTCGAAAGAGGAAAAAAAAAAAAAAGTCATGGGACCAAACGTTGTTACAGAAGACGTTTTCACACAAAAAAATAAAATCTTCCTGAACAAGCCTACCAGTTAGATGTCATTAATATTCACCGAATATGCTGCTTGTGGTAGAAGACTTCCTTCAAAGGAGGAAATTACTTTCCATCTGAGAGAACAGACTAACTGTATAAATCCATTTTTCACTGGGTTTTATTTGATGTTTGTTTCTGAAATTTAAACCAAACACTTTAGATACGCCCAACGACTTTCATAACTGGCTCCACTTAGAACTCATTCACTGGCATTCATTCAAATGTGCTTAATACTATAGACACACATTCTTAAGTGATTACACTTTATGGTGCTTTAGTCTTTGAGGATTGCTAATGGGATACAAACTTTTCCACTCCATTTGGGTAATTACAAACCACTTTTCCCTATGTCCAGGCTGAGGCAATGTTCTAATCCTATCTGTTTCCTGGCAAATAACAAATGAACAGCACAGGATAAAGGAGGACCATGTAGATTAAAAGGGATTTATCTTCCCTTTTAAGAGGGGAAAGCATGCAGCAAGGTCATTTCCCACAGATAAATTGGAAATCATCACCCTTTCAGTTGATACTGTTTTTCCTTGACAAGTGAATAAGTCTTAAATGTTTTCAACTTGACACTATATATGTTTTTTAAAAGCTAGCACTGAACTGCAGTTCCACATTACATTTTCTTAGTCATTTGAGCATCGCTTTTCTTCTGGCTTCAGAAAAGCCCCATTACCTACCATCAACATCTTCATCTTATTAAAAGCCATACATAATTACTCAGTCCCCATGGATTATTCAAAGCAGTCACATAAGCTTATTTTCTGCTTACTCTGCTCCTTCCATGCCCCCATCCCTCTATCCATAGCTCTGGCCAACAAGATACATGGCCATCAGAGAAGGGGCACTTGTCATCTGCAACAGAAACAGACCAGGTTCATGAAGCCTTGCCAAGCAGGCTTTGTCAGAAACTGCCATAAGTAAAAATCTTGCCTTCCTAAGGCACTGCAATTCCTGACTGAGAAAAAAACGCCATGGTTTTCTATTCTTAAAAAAAGTCCTTCAGGAAGACACTTCATTTACACCAACTCATTAGCTGCCAAAATTGACCTCTGCTTTAAAACCACATACCTCCCTTCCAAATGCCATTTTCATTAAGATGAAAGGCCTCTTGAAGCCCTTGGAGAATTTGCATTTGGTAGACACAGCACATTGTCATCAAATTGTACACAATTAACCTGAAATTAAAATGAACTACAGAAAAGCAATTAAAGTAAACTATCGAAGAAATGAAAAAAAATTTGGTAAGTCTTCAGTGAACATTTTTTGGAACAAATACAGATGGGCTTGCAACAGCTCTATTCAAGAGAGGTCCAAGACACACCAGGCAGTACAGTGTAAATCTGTCATTCTAAAAGCTTGCCAGGTAAGCATGTGCAGCCATGCCGGATTTTGCTCAAGTTTTTCTCTGATGTTCTCTTCCACATCTGCCATCAACACTTGAACTGGTTGAAACCGCATTCCTCTTGCCTATGGACCCTCACTGCCTAGTGTAAGGATGGACATAACCAGACAATGCCTGCTCTGGGGTTCGCTTGGCAAGGTGGTTTTCATTGTCTTTTTGGTTTTAAAACAAGGCAGAAAGCAATTATGGAACCAAGACAGGAACAAGTCCCCATGCCCTGTCTGGGGGAGGACTATCAGTAGCAAAGCTTATACACTCCTCAGCTCAATAGCTTGATGAAAAATCCTGAGAAGCCACCAGGGTCTTTGCATTTACCTCACTGTGTTTTGGATTAACTCCTACGGAGCAACAGAATTCAAAGACCAGACTCATCTCATTACAAATTTCATGGAAACTTGCTTCCTATTCCATACCTACAAAGCACTCGATAATGTTCTCAGTGAGTCACAGCCCTAAAGCAGCAAACGATTGTTCTCTACACCAAACAAGAAACATACATGGTCTTCTTCAGGCGAACTTCCTTCCCAGAGCTGATTTTAAAACTGCCATCAGTGAAGGCACTGGCGTCATACCGGTTGTTAAAGAGAGGGACAGAGGCAGAAAAGACAAGATGATGCCGTGACTTTCCCTTCTATTACGATGACTCTTTCCTTTCTGTGTCTTGTTTGCAAGAGCCATACAAGTTTCCATTTAATCGCACTGGCTCCCATTTCAACACTAAGTTCTTCCTCTGCATTCTAACAGCCTTTCCTATTGCCACAGCAGCACTTCACCTTAGCTCTATAGCCTGAAGCAATAGTCCCTGGCCGTAATGGATAAGCACTGGGGATGGAGAGAAGGAATAAAAAAGCTCCCTCTCAGAAGAATTAGATTGCTGCTGCATTCGGAGGACAGCAAGCACAAAAGGAACCAAGACCTGTTGCTTTGCAAGAGTAGCTCAGTCCTAAGTTCCACACACCTCAGGATATGGAGCAAACTGAGCACGACGATCTCTATGGTAACCAAACTGCTTTTATTCCTTCTTTTTTTTTTTTCTCGGTACCCAGGAGACTCCTTTTAAAATATAGATGTTTAAAGCACATTTCACAGTCTGGTTTCAAAAATGTGGATGGAAATAGAAAAGTTTCACTTAGCACTATTTTAAAACAACAAAAAAAAAACCTTACAGCATAAGCATAACGACATGTTCCTTGCCCACTCTCCAAAACAGCCAGACAATCAAATGTCAACAAGTCACAACAATCTGAAAAACTAACCCTAAGTCATGTATTTTATAGCAATCCTAGGGGAATATTATGTCTGGAAGGATACCCTCTTGAGTAATTCTGTAGCTTTTAAAAATAATCCTAAAATTCAGACCAAAGGAATACTGATTATCATTCTTGTGCTTCTCATTAACAGGACATAAATTGGTTTATTCTAACTTTTAGTTAGCTTCAGAGAAGACAACTGAAATGTTACCAGAAACTTTACTAGTGGCAGGTAGGATTTTCAGGCTGCCATTACCATAACCAAATACAAGTTTGATAGTTTGAGGAATTATGTAGTTCACTGAAGGTTGTCACCAGACTGGCTTTCTGCAGGTCATCTCTACACTGCAGCTGTACCCATTAGAAAATGACATAACCTTCAAACATTTTTAAGTGAACATTGTTCCATGTTCTGCCCTACTTCAATAATCTCAGCAACCCATCAACATTTCTTCAGAGATTTGGAAAGCACAGACCATAACAGTCCTACTCCAGCCTCTCCTAATTTCACCTGAATCCAAAAGTTTTGAGCTATTTTGCGGGTTTTGCACATTTTCTCCACTTGAATTATAACTGGATCTACCACCTTGCCGTGCTTAGAGTAATACCATGGAAGTTCCCAAATTCTTTAATGCAGCACCTGATCACGTATATACATCAGCAATGCTGTCTTGTTCTACTTTACTTTATAAAACAATAAGCAGAAGTTTAGTGAAAATAAGATATAAATGCCCCCTCTTTTTATCCCTGCAAAAATTTCTAACTAAATCTGTGGTTTTTTAAATGGTTTGAATGATCTCATTTCTACTACGTGTGTTAGAAACTCCGAGCACACATATTTTAGTCAAAACCCAGAATTTAAAAAAAAAAAA
>WEKY01034700.1:7781-31790 GCA_013390045.1 Picathartes gymnocephalus
GGGGGCGGCCCCGGGTGCGGTGCGGGGCCTCCTGCGCCGCGTCCGGGGGCTGGGGGGCAGCTCACACAACACACACACCCTCACACATACCCACACCCATGGCCCCCCAGCCGCGCCCCCGCGGGGCCGCCCCCGCTGCTCACCTGCCGACCCCGGCCCCCGCCGCCTCCTGCGCCTCCGCACCATCGCCCCGCACCTCGCTCGGCCGGTCCCGCTCTGTACCTGTCGGTCGGACGGCGCCGGGCGCGGAGCGAGTGAGGCTGTGGCCGGATCAGCGTTTGCTTTCCGAGGGCCTCTTCCTCTCGGCAGGCTGTGCCCGGCCTCTGCCAGAAAAGCGCTGAGCGGGAGTGCGGGCATCTCCCGTCCCACGCACCCGGTCGTGCCACTGACTCCCGGCCGCCACGAAGCAGAAGGGTCTCTGCACTGGCAATTTAGTAAAGCAGCCCTGCGCTTCTAAGGGTTAAAAAACCAAGTACAGTGTATGATTTATTGCATGGACTTTTTGCGTTTTAACCTGTTTCCCTTCCTCAATACTTTTTATGCACAAAGACATAACAGCATATCCCCAGAAGATTTATAGCGTCTTTTAGTCAAACACCAGGCCCGTCACCTCTAGTTTCCAAAGTGAGAGAATGAGTGTGGGGCTAGGGAGGAGGAACACATCTGTTCATATGAGAATCCAATCCATTTTCTACTGCAAGAATAATTGCAAGTCACCAAGCAAAAACCACAAAAGGAACTGCTTATTCATTTATTCTAGAGGAAAAAAAAAACATTTTAAATGAACTGAGCAGATTTGGACTTCTGGTTCAATCAAAGAAACATTTCTTTAAATGATGTCTCCCCAGTGTGCTATCTTGCTCAAACGGTCAAAGTGCTTATGAAGTTTATATTAAAGCAGTGCTGGACGAAAGAATGCATTTTTCCTGCCTCTGAAACTTCCTGAAAACGTTTACCACCGGGGTATGAATATGTATATCAGAGTCTGACCACTTGTCCAACATTTTGAATGCCCATGTCACTAATTTCCAAAGTTGGCAAGTTTAGTCAAACAAAAGGAACAAAGTGTGCTGTGTACCAGCAATAAAACTGTGCACTCAGAACCATCTATCAAGACATTAGGCTTTTGGCCAACTCCTAAATACGGTCCACAAGCACAATATTTGTGGGTTTTTTCTTTTAACTAACCTATTCTCTTTTTTTTTCCCCTCTGACCCCTTTTTTCCTGTTTGGATTTCTGCATGTATAACCAGTACCACCAAATCAGAAAAGCAAATTAAAAAATTGCATAAATGAAAAATATTTTTCATGGCTATTTAACAGATATGGCTATAGAAATAACAAAACTGGATATAAAAGAGAAATAAATAGATTTTGAAAGTGAAAATGTGATATTCTGTCCTCCTCTGCATTTTCATTTTGAAACGATGATGTGAATTAAACTTTTACCAGCTGTCCTGACTACAAGTTCCTAGTTTTTATAAGCCAATGTTAAATATTAATACAGTTTTGCATTTACTTCACCGTGGTTTTAAAGCAAACATAACCTTCATGGAATGTTTTAAAATGTGTGACTTTTAAAGGCCTAATCCAACTTCCAGGAAGGTCAAAAGGAATCTCTTTGTTGACCAGGATGAGGCTTGGAGCAGAAACTCAGTAAGGTCTTCATGGTTCATTTAGCTGTCTCAGGTGCAGAGGAAAGACAGACAACAGAGCTGTCCTCTCAAGTTTGCAGGAAAGCCCCATTTGATAGGAGTCAATGAGTAAATATCTCACAGCTCATATGTTGATTTTGTTAATTAATTCATCAGCTTCCAAAAAGAAAAAAAAAAAGTGGTCTGAAAAAACCCTTCTGAGATATAGGGATATTTCAGATCCTAAAATACCATAGGAACTGCAGTGATAGAGTTCTGGGTGGGGGCACTGAGGAGGCTCCCAGTTCACAGACACTGGGAAGAATTTGACGTGGGTTTATTTCTCCTTGCTTGTTCCATCTCTAGTGCTTGGATTTTTAATAAAAATGTTCGTCTTTGTTTCTCTTCTCTGCTCCCCTCTCGTGATGGCAGCTGTACAGGGTCTCCTGCAAATGGGCGCAATCAACCTTCTCTCTGTTTGAATCCCAAATTTCCCCATCCTGCAAGAAAAATCTTTTAAGTGTTTCTTAAGTATGGGTTTGCAAGTGTGTGTGGTTGGTTTACTTTTGTATGGCTAAATGGCATTTCAATCACACAAGTGGATTTATCTCTCATGTGCCAAAAATGTCGGAGGCAGATTTCAGCACTGATCCTGCAAACACTGCCAACCAGGAAAGCCTGGAAGGCACATGAGCAGTATAAGCTGCTGAGGTCTTAACTGACTTCTTTGGTCTTTTTCCTTTCTCTGAAATACTGGCACAGCTTGCAGAATGTGGTCTGACTGTAGTGGAGGTGAACTGGAATGTTCTGACCTAGACAGAGAAAACCTTTGTCCTGCTTCCCTTTCTGTAAAGGTTGCATCTGTGCAACCACATCCTTAAACAGTTTGACATGGTAGCAGATTCACTTGCATTGATTTTTGTCATCTGCTTTAAACTAAACCCACAAATAATTAAGAATACAGAAAAAAACTCACGTAAACTGCTGTTGAGCATCCTACATCTGCAGTTTGAGGATATTGGACGGCTCTGAGTAGGTCGCTTTTAGACTGGTTTTTGTTGGGTGAGGTTCTTGCAAAGTACCAGCGCTGATTTTGCTTATTATTTATTCCTGGCCAAAACCTTCCAGCTCACAGGTGATGTGTCATCAACTTAATTACATCACATTAATTTTGAATGAGAAACATTGTTTTTAAAAGCTCGTATAGTTCTGATTGTGGTTGTTTATAAAGCTCAGTATTAAAATCAATGAAGGTGAGATCAGATAGGGAGAGAAAATATTTAATTATATTTTAAGGTGTTATTATTTACCAGCCTTTTCTTACTGTCTCCACAGCAAACCTACGGGGAGAACATATTATAGTACTCCTCATCAGCTTCTGTGCAAGATCAAAGAATTTTTCTTAAATGACTTCTGAAATCATTGACTCCCTGCACACAGTAATTACCTCACTACTGCCAAATAGATCCGTTGTAAAAACACATATTAAAATCTTCTTAAACATATTCATCTTTCCCAATAATAATTTTGCTACATTCCATTTTCTGGATTTGGGCTTTTTTCCTTGGTTTTTTTTTTCCCCTGATTTCCCTATTATACTTTTGGCATTCTCTCAGACTACAAAGCAGGCCAGTGACCCACGAAGCTCCAGCGTGAGAGTAAATCCTAGTATGATTTACTAGGCAGGCACTACCAATGTAAGTAAAGTCCTGGAACTTTGGCTTGGCTACTAGAGTCCAAGCAGAGACCAAGTCTCTCAAACACTCCTAAATAATGTCACACTTCTGTCTTGACTAGGGCAATGACAGGCTCTGCTCACATCATTCTTGATGGTCATATCTTGCAGGATCAGTCATTTAATCCCAGCTCTTCATTAAATTTTGTCTTGGATTTCAAAGAGTAAAAAAGGCCAAATTGTGTTACCAGCTTCTAAAACCAGCCTGGTGCAAGCAGATTTCCCTTTAAAAACAAAACCAAAAGGGTTTGCCACCTAAACTGCAAGCCCTTGAGCTACGTGAGTTGCTTCATTAAGCCTATAAAGACTGTGTTGAACAAAACCCTGTATGCTGCTCTCTAAAATGAAATCCTTATTCTTGGCTGGTTGTGAGAACTCCCTTCCTGCAGCTGCCTTGCTGGGAGAGCCACCTGCCAGGCCACAAGCATGCCTGTCACCTGCCAGGCCACACACGTGTCCCAGACTGGAAGGGCTGACAGGAGTGCTGGGAGATGCCCCAGAATCAGCCCCACGTCCCAAGGAAGCTCCGGCTGTGTCTCTGCTCCTCCTCTGGCTGCAGAGACTCATCCTGTTGGCTACATCAGCAAATTAAAACAGATGCATGAAACCCATAAAGTGCATTTTGGTTGACTGAATCAAGGGGAAATGTGGTGCTTTTCTTCTATCTTTTTCCTTGCCTCTTTTTCAGTATTCTTTTGTACTTGTGAGGGAGGTATTGCTCTATTCTGTTTTGGGTTGGAGGCTGCAGCCCTGACAGCCAACCTTTTATGATTTATTCCTGGGATTTGACAAGCACTGCATGGTCTTTCACCCCAGTCAGGAATATCACCACGTTTTCTGAAGTCTCAGGAATATTCGAGGGGTAAGGTTACATAAGCCAGCTGTTAACGGCAGTACCACTTACTCTTGCCCACAGGTAACCTACTGAGAAAGCTGATTATAGCTTGTGGAGAAAAACATAGAAGTCAGGTTATCTCAGCCTCATGACTGTCAGAGTAAGGAAGATTAATCATAAGTGCCTTAGGGCTCACTCAAGAAGCAGAATGTTGGATTACTGGTATCTTGATCCATGTGTGTGCATGTCACCATAATGGCTCCTTATCTGAAGTCTGTAGCACTGCTAGGTAGAGGAGTTGGGATCAGACCTCAGGAGCCATCATTCTCCTCCTAAGACACCAAGAGAAGAAGTGATTTGTAAGCCACCAATGCACCCATCCCTATTTGAGGAACATATTATCCCAGCCATCCCCTATCTGTCCTTTAGATCACTCTTGCCTTACTTTTGAGCTCTACTGAGACCATGTCCTGAAAGATGGAGGGATTTGGCTACATTCAGTAACTCACATGTGCTGAATGTATCTCCTCTATACAACCACAGTCATGCTCTCTATCTCTGCATCCAGGGGGGCACAGAGCTGTTAGAAGACCAAGGACAGATATCTAGAATAAATAGGAATTGGTGATCTTACATGATATGCAATTACCCTTTCTTCACTCCAGCTGTGGCTAAAAATAGCCTGTCTTACAGCTACCAAGTAAGGTTTTCTGAAGAAGTTCTTAATCTACTTTTAAACCTGTGCTTTAAAATTCAGAAACAAATTCACCAAGCAACAATTCTTGATTCTACAAAAAAAAAAAAAAAAGCCCTGTAGGTAATTACACCAACCACTAGTACAGCAAGAGCTAATAAAGCCCAAAATAAAAAGTAAAGCATAAAAATGACTGGTTTTTGCATTTCTAACAGCTGTTTTCAAAGCACTGAACATGAGGAAATATTTTGGCAGCCAAAAAAAGATTGAAAAATGACCACATTTTGAGCACTGTTTCACCTAAAAATTGTTAATCAATTGTGATTTGGCACAGAGCTCCTTCTCTGTAAGCTGCAGAGAAAAAATGAGTTATTCCAAGTAAATAACTATACTTTCTAATAATATTAACTGCTGTAGTAATTTATAACAGTACCAAGCTTACCAGCTAGAGGTAGAAAACTCAGTATACTATTGCCAGGCAATTCCCTAATCCCCCAAACAGTCATATTAACAAATAGTGCAACAGAAAGGTCAGAGGAGAGAGATAGCATCAGACCTGCTTTGCTCTGTAGCAGAGTATGCATTTCTTTTTCCTTGAAACAGAATTAAGGACCAAAAAAAGGTGAAAGGATGTGAGAGAACATGACATTTGAGCGTAGAAAAGTATAGAAAGAAAATGTGTTTACCAGGGAATGAAGAAAACTAGGTTGTTTTTTTTTTCTCTCACACTGGGAAAAAAAATAGGAACATTCAAAAAGAAAAAATGAATACATACCAATTCTTTTTTTCTTTTTCTTCAAAATAAATAGTGCTCCATATGAGGGCACTGTTTCAATCCTTAACTGAATGCCTAATAAACATATGCCTGAGTTTAAAAATACGCTGTTTCCTTTTTTTGCTATTATGAAATTTACGCATGAGAATAACTGACAAATAACGCACAAAGAAATCTCCAAATGGACACATTCTGGAGTACCTCTAGCCTTAAGTAGGATATATCCTTTAAAGAACTAAGGCAGAGCTTGTTTTGTAGGATATGTTAATATCTGGCACTAGTAGTTTGTTTATTACACATGAAAGTTGTACACAAATAACTCATAGGCAATGGAGATTTAAAAGAGTAATTCCTTCATAGCACTAAGCCTGGTAAACTAAACTCGTCCCTTACACTTGAATCAGCAACAAACCAGATAATTTTAACAAATATTTTAATAGTGTAAACAGGAACTTAAAAAAATGTGTATATTGCTACTGCTACAGATTTTTTGTGGGCTTTAAATAGCAGCTCTCCAATGCTAAAAACAGAGCCAAATTCTGCGTCTCTGAACATGGGAGCATATCCCTCTGTCCCTCTGGCTCAGGCCCTCAACACCATCTTTCTCAGGCTACATTTCACCCAGCTGAGGACCACCCATCCAGGTTTGCATTGATATAATTGCATATTTATAAACAGATGGTTGTGGTGTTTTCCATTCATTGAATGCATCCAGTTTTAACACTTCCTACAAACAGCAGATTTCCCAAAGAACTTAAGACGTTTCAGGTCTGAAGAAATTAGCATTTGGTGACATAAATTAGTTCTATGTTTATGATAACCTAATCAGTGAGTGATAGATTAGGTGAAATTAAAGACCGAGACCCACATTCTTTGTTCTGACTGCAGGTGGGTAGGACTTAAGGAAGAGCTCTACCTCAACTCCCACAGCCTAGGGCAAGTCAGGGACTGGGTCACCTTGGCACCATTTTGAGTAGCTGCAGAGTTGCTGTGCTCAAGTGCTTGTTGCTCCTGATATGCTGCATTTCCATTTCTTTTCAAAATATTTTGCTGGTAATTTTTTGATGGCAGCTGAACATTGAGCAAATGTCTTCATTGGGCTCTCCTTTTCTCTGGAATAATACTGTGGACTGAAAGTCATGTAAAGTGTCTAAATAGAAGTCTGAATGTTCATCTCTAGATGGTACTACCCTGCATCTGCAGGCACAGCATTTCTTTTGCCTTTGTGTTGCTGTGATGGTTTAACCCCAGCTGCAGTTCAGCCCCCTGCAGCCACTCCCTCACATTGTTCTCAGCCCAAATCCAAAACACAGCCCTAAACTGGCTACTCTGAACAAATTAACTCTACCCCTGCCAAAACAGCACAGTTGCCCACTCAACATGATTCACTCAGGTCTTGTCACAATTCTCCAAGCTCAGATGCTCTGTTTGGCTGTCTCATGAGATCTTTCATTTCAAACAAGTTGGTGACTTACAAACTGGCTCCTGCCATCACCGCAACTGCAACTCAGTGGCACCAGGCACAGTCTGCATTTGTGTCCCACCACAGTTCTACATGGAGCAACCTCTTCCGTCAGCAACCTCTTCATCTCCCTTGCCTTAGTTGGAGAGATGGAATGACAGGCTCCTGTGTGCCCTTCCCATGACATCTTCCTTCACACAAACAGCTGCAGGTGTGACCTTTCCCCTGCTGAAGGTGCCTGCAAGATGAGCTGCCTCCCAGTGTCCCCTGACACAATGTCTGTGAGCAATTCTTCTGTCACTGCTGTTTATCAAGTAGTGGCTTTCAAACACTGTCTGCTCCCTGAGGGTTCTGGACCTCTTGCACCTCCATCTTTGTGAGCAAATGCAGTAATTATGGGTAGGTGGTAACTCAGGGCCACAAACACAAGTCTGCTGCTGCTCGGGCCTCAGCTTGAGAAGGATTGAGTTGGTTTGCAGTGGTTAACCAACAAGAGAAGATTTTAACTGGAGAACTTTTAGCAGGCAGCCGCTATTGGGATGTATATGCATCCCATCTGATATCCACTCTGCTTATCTCTCTGCTGCAATAAAGAGTAAAACACTAGCACAGCAACACTGGACCTAGTGGCTTGTTAGGGGTTCCTGGGTGCACCTGGGAGTGACTTCTGCTCAAGCCAGACAGCCCCATGCACACTTCATCCATTCCCAGCTTGGTCGCTACACCAATTTTTCTTCTTGGGAGATAAAACTTTTGGGAGAAGGAACAAAGCTGCATTTCATGCTCACCTACATGCTTGGTTGTAGTCATCAGATGCCAATCCTGAAGCCCAGTTTTAAAGGAACAAAATTCAGTTTAAACCCTCCTGGCTGGCATCAGCTGTGCTTCAGTGACATTGAGAAAAAGGTAGGTATGTGATGGTAATGTGTTCTTGTAGCCCCAAAGGCCAAAAACAACCTGGGCTGCATCAAAAGCAGCATGGACAGCAGGGCAAGGGAGGTGATTCTGCCCCTCTGCTCTGCTCTTGTGAGACTCCACCTCAAGTGCTGTGTCCAGCTCTGAGCCCCCCAGCATAAGAAAGATGTGGACCTGTTGGAACAAGTCGAGAGGAGGCCACAAAGATGAACAGAGAGATGGAGCACCATGAGGAAAGGCTGAGAGAGCTGGGGTTATTCAGCCTGGAGAAGAGCAGGCTCCAGGGAGACCTTATGGCACCTCCCAGTACATAAAGGGGGCCTGCAAGAGAGCTGGAGAGGGACTTTTCACACAAGCAAATAGTGATAGGACAAGGGGTAACAGTTTTAACCTAAACAAAGAGAGGTTTAGATTAGGTATTTGGAAGAAACTCTTTACTGTGAGGGGGGTGAGGCACTGGAACTGGTTGCCCAGAGAAGTAGTGGATGCCCCATCCCTGGAAGGGTTCAAGGCCAGGTTGGACAGGGCTTTAAGCAACCTGGTCTAATGAAAGTTGTTCCTGCCCATGGCAGGGGGTTTGGAATGAGATGACTTTTAAAGTCCTTTCCAGCGCAAGCCATTTTATGATTCTATGATTCTCTGACACAAACAGCAGGGTCTGCACAAGCCCATTTCACCCTTTGCAGTTTAGAGCATTAGCACCATGTAGGAATCAATGCAATTGTGAAGCCTGGTTGTTACTCAAGGAAAAATCGGGTAGGAAAACATGTACAGGCTGTACTCTGCCATGTAGGAAACTAAAAAAGACTAAAACTTTAAAGAACTAAGAGCAGATTCATAAAATGTTTTGGTGAACACATTAGCTATTTTGGAGAGAAGTAATGTTGACTTAAAATATTTAGCTTTTGAATTTGCCTTAAAGTATTCACATAAACTGAATGTAGTCATGTGTTTGGGCAATTAATAACTTTATTTCTATGTATTACTTATTATTCTTATATACAACAGCCTGAGGAAATTTTCTTTTGCTTATCTACTTTTCAGTCTCCTTACTTAGGTTTCTTCTGGGATCTGACCTATAAAAACAACTGGATTTATGATACTCTAAAGTTTACAGCAAACACGTAACAAATACTCCTATTTCAGATATGAAATGTATAGTGTTTAAATATAGTCCTCGATATTATCATTTTCGGTGTTTACTGAGCGAAGTCGTTTTCCAGCAAATGTCAAGAAAGCAGCTAACATGTAAATACACCACAGAAAGTGACGGCACACTGCCACCTAGGGAGCAGGCCTGGGATATGGCAGGAGCGGTTTATCGCCAGGAGACATGAGAGAGGGTATTCATAACCAAAAAATGTCATGACTTTTCCTCTTCTGGCAGCAGTTTCTGCTAGTGCAGAGCATGTGTTGCAAAAGAGGCATTGTGATACAGGCTGTGCATGACTCTTGGGTGAGGAATGAGAAATGGCACAGAGTGTAGAGAGTATTTCTCTGAATGATGTTGTTTATAATATCAAGGCTACATTTGGAACAGTCAGGTGAAACCACGCAAGAGGGTAGGAGAAGTGCATGTTCCCATTCCCGGTGGCAGAGCTCCCGTGGGGATGCTGGGTTGCAGACATCACTGCAGCCCAGTCTGTGCAGTGTGTTGCAAGAGCACTGCATCAGATCCCGGCTGTGGTGGAAGTGGGTGTTTCATCCCCCACCCCCCTCCTGACCTGCATCTGTCTCTCTCCAGTTGCCTCTCACCTCTCCTCCCTGCCAGCTGCTGCTACTGCCCGGTGCTTGCATTTCCCAAGAGCTGGAAGGAAGCGTAATGAGTGCAGGACAGCTTTGGTCCCACCCTCCAGTTCAGTTCACCCACCCGGCAAGGCTGCAAGCACCTGCTCAGGCACAGCCAGAGGTTCGTAGGGATGTGTCACACAGTCCTGGAGGAGAGAAGCCGGAGGATGTTCAGTGTATCACACACATAGCTCCTATTAGTTACACATCAGCAACATTTTACTCTCTCTCGCAGCTACTTTTTGCAAGTAAAAAAAAATAAAGGGAAAAGACATCACTGAAGAGTCCTCCTGCAGGTCCCCTCCTACATCTTCTGTTCTATGCACAACTGTCCTTGTCAAGAAGCTTTTGAAGGACACCAGGTGGATAAAAGAAACTGGGAACCACTGTGTCAGGCAAGAGCAGCCATAGAGGAAGAACCATGAATACTTCTGCTTTGACCACCCACTTCTGTGGGCCTTGCAGACCTCCAGCTGCCCACAGATTGTTCCTTGAAAATCCCCAGCGCTCAACAGAGCATGCTCTGCTCATAACCTGGTTTTGAGCCCTTTGCTGCTGGGTGGCTATGAACTAGAGCATCCCACTTGTGTTTATCTCTGTATTACTGAGGTTGTTTGTACATCTCCTGTAGTAATAAACCACTGCGGTTTAGACTGAGGTCAGTTGAGCAAGTGCTGGCACTAATATGTGCAAGTACACTGCCTAGAACAACTGGTCCAACAGCTGGGTTTGATAACTATGTCTATATAAATCTTTGACAACATCAATAATTGTCAGTAGCCTCAGCCCTAAATTACTGTTAATCCTATTATAAAACCCAGTCCTAAACTAGCTGAACTATTAGCCTTCCTCTCAGAAGAAAAGTTAACATTTATTGTACAGACTGCCTGTAGTCTCCTGTATTACCCACATTTGGCTTCCTTCAAGGAGCTTATCTCATGCTGAATTGATGATGAATTATTATAAACTTGCTTTGGACATCTTACTTAAGACTTTTGGCTCAGGGGCCTAGAAATTTCTTCGGTACCAGATTGGTGACTTCAGCCTCAATTAACGATCACTTTTTATCAGCTTAGTTCAAATGTTTGGTTTCTAACTTTTGGTTGCGTAGTCTAAACATTTCCAAAGTCCAGATAGACAGCTTTAAATTAAAATGTTATGATTTTGATACTGACTTGATCCCTTCCTGGCTGAGTGGGAATATTTTACTCTTCCATCACTTTGATTAATAGACCTGTTAAAAATCCTATGCTTTATAGTACCAAGGAGTCAAACAAACAAAAACCATGTAGATTAACCTAGTAAGACCTAATCTTACACTTCCTTGAGAAGTATTTTTAATTGTTCAGAAGATAATGCACTCTCTAGTAAAACTTTCAAATTATGAATAATTGCACTTCTCTGCAGCCACCTATTTGTCTTTTCCTTAGCCTAAACTTTTGTTCTGCAGATCACATGCTGTACAATTAAACATCACTCTATTTCACAAGCACTTCAGAATTGAACTTAAGTATCAGAAAATTATTCTGCAAGAGTCTCTGCTAGCAAATTGCAGATCTTTATCACCAATAGTTAAGATAGGATAAAAATTCATGTCTACACATGAAACACTGGTAGTTCTGCCATCAGTACCCAGTCCTCAGGCATTCTCAGCTGTGGACCAATCACAGATTTCAGAATGGTTTGTTCCCACACCCTCCATCAAATATCCCTTAGGAATTAAAAATCCACTACAGGAAATCACAATCTTTAGCACAGAAAGAATTAAAATGCTCAGATTTTCTATTACTAATAATACACTTCGATTTTTTGTATTGATTTGTAATCAAAGATGCAGCTGCATTTTGTAAATTTACTTTAGTACCCTCTTATTAACTAACCAAGCAGACTTTAACAATTTTTTCCTAAAAGAAAATTTAGTTAACTTCTAGTAAACAGGAGATATGTTTGAAATTGAATATACTTTTTATATTTTGAAGTTTATTGTACCAGCTAGGGCTTTTTATTTAGTTAGAGAAGTTGAATTCAGACAGAGACACTAAAACAATAATCAGTCTTGAAAATCATAAAAAAGCACTTCATATTTTTTGGTTTGGGTCATTTAAGATTCTTTAAATGTTCATTAAGTTTATTAATATATGTTCTGGTACGAATATATGTGTATTCCTGTCTTGTATTTGTCAGCAGTCATAAAATGGAATTAACATCTTGTCTTAGTTCATACTTCAGGTTTATGCAAAGAGTGCTGCAGAGTATTCCCATCTCTTTGGGATGAAAGATTAGATACATTGTTGAAAGCACAAGGAGTGAAGATCTGCTTAGTTCCTTGCACAGCCATGTGGATGCTCAGCACAAAAAAGGATTTGTAAATATGCTGAGACTTATTTGAATCCTAATTGAGTTAAATAAAATGGAAGCATCCGTGTGATCAAAGCTGTGCATCCCACTGGTGAATTAAAGGCACATGAGAAGCAGGGAACTGGTGACAGAAGAATCTCTATGAAAAACTTGTAGGTGCCCAGAGAAGCAGCTTCCTTACCGTGACAGAGCCAAGACTCCTTTAAAGCAATGGCCTCTTGTGACCGCTCTCTTTCACAAGGCAACTTAATCATGCAGATAATTTATTTGTTTTGTTCCATTCTCATCTCTAATAAGTTTATACTAACCTTTGACTTCTGTCCCGCTGTACAGGTCAGGGACATCAGATACTATCTCTTTATGTGTGCATAAGTGTTTTATAGCTGCTTATTAAATGCCTGCCTTACCATCAGTTGTCCTGATTAATTCCATGATGAGAAGTGGGATGACTGTTAAATTGTCTTTATTGGAGTGCTTAGACCTCTGTGCATAGGCAAGTCATAAATGGAGGTTTATTTTGTACCCTGGCTGTAAGCATGATTGCTCTGGCAATCACAGTTTTTGTATGAGTGAATGTGCTCAAAAGCAGATGTGTAAATGAAGCTCTGGGCAAAAAGTAAAAAATTCTGTCACTCAGGAAAAAATGCAAAGTTACACCAAGGTAAATTTTGAGATAATTTTCCTTCTGTATTTACATTTTTTTTAATTAGACAGTTGAAAAGGTAAGAGCTATAGATAATAGAATTATAGTGAAACAGAATTATAATGAAATATAAATAAGTTATGGTACTTACCTGTGTTTTTTACTCATTCATACATCGGTTTGAATATTATAGAGCTAAGGAGGTCTCCTCTAAGATAACTTCAGAGTCATACTGTTCTTGGTCAGATAATCTGCCCGGAAACAGCTGATAAATTCTCATGGCTATCAGATTATTTTTCTCCTGATACTATAATGATACCACTGGGGGTAGTTAGCAAATAGGCTTTGGTATTGATATCTGAATGCTTTCTATATCTCATTGACTAACTCAGCAGTATAATGACGTATCTGATGCCTGTGAAGTTTTTCCTATGGAGAGCTTTTTCTGTCCTATTGGGATGTCTTTAGAATAGAAGAAGTTCTCTAAAATCTAAGCAATTTACAAACTTTTCTTCTTTTCTGCAATTCTTCCCGTGAATTCCATGTCCATTTTATAAAGCACGTCACATCGCGTCTGTCTGATATTTGCCACTGTGAATTCAGTTTAACACCACTAGCATAATGAAAATAATCACCATTTGCAAAAGATGGGTATCTCTGACCACATGAATGCCTCTAGTGCTGTCCCTCTGTGTCATGGGGAGCCTGGTCAAGTGTCCACAGTGTGCTCAGGACATCAGACAACTGATGTTTGCTGATGTGCAACCAAACAATGACCAGTCCTGGGGAATGAGAGTCTCCTTTCCCCAGTCATACACCTTAGGTAAAGTCCATTCACCCTCTAGGAATGACAGAGTTAAGTCTCTCAAGATACCTCTGTGTATTCAACCACCCTCTCTCTCCCTTGCTCCAACAAGATACTTCCTTAGAAGAGACCTATTCTTTGCAAAGCAGCCTGAGTCCTTCTCACGTGGAAGACCACAAGGCACTTCAGTGCAGACAGGCTGGTTAACCAAGATTGGCTGCTTTTGGCATGAGCCTCTTGCTGCTGCTTGTTCTTCTAAGGTGATTCCGAGTTTTGGGGGGAAATCATATACTACACACTCCATCATTAACAATGTTCTTCGGACCAACTGTGTCATATCTATCTGGAACACTCAGAGAAATTGAGGGAGATTTCTGAGTAATTTGCCTCAGTTTCAGTGTGACAGAACCAATGTGATTACAGAGAAGTATTCCACCATCCTCAAGAGTGTATGTTCCCTGTGAACTTTAGTTAAATTTATAGCTTCTCTTGGATAAATAGCTGTGAACAAGATATCTGCTTTCTGACTAGACACAGCTGGGGAAAAAAAAAAATTGTTGTCAAAAAAATAATTGCTGCTATCCATCATTTGTATCTCATCTCAAGAGTGGTCTGCTGCAAGTGTTCTCCTTGGGGTAGCTGTGGGAAATACTATTTGAACCTTCCAGAACCTGATAACACAAAAAAAGTATCATGACACAACTTGGTGTTGGATACCAGCATTTTTGGCCAAGGGGTCTGCTTGAATTTCTGGGTAGAAGGAGGAAGGATTTATTTTTTCTTATTTATGTTTATCTCTCTTCTCATTCAGCTCCAGCTCCTGAGATAGTCTTGGCCCTCTCAGGCTGGAGCTCTCCAAGAGGAACACCCTCATTTCTGGGGAAGAAGAAGAAAGATCCTGGCCAGGGCATGGGGAAGCAGGGTGCTCCACTGCTGGTCCATTATCCCTGAATGAGCAGGGCAGAAATGCAGCCCAGTCAGGCAAAATGGTGTAAGGCCTAGGAAGAGGAATGCTGTCGCTTCATGGGATTTTGGTATAAAGAAGTTTCCTGTTCTCTTGAAATCAGAGTGCTCCCAGAGCATCTGTGCACCCAGAGCACTTTAAACTGCATTTAACGGTGCTCAGAGGGGCGGCTACTGATGGCATGTGGGTTGGCCAGGGGTGTGACCACACCACAGCTGTGATGCTGCCTGGCTGCCTCTCCAAAGGTCCCTGGCAGCACCATGGCTTGGTGAAGTCAGTAGGAAGCTTCCCACAGGATTGAGGAGGCTTCACACCAAGCACCCGGAATAGATGTGCCTTGGGAAGGTGCTGCCCCCTGACTGACTACAGAGTGACTGTCCTCTGGGGACAATTAGAAAGATTTGAGGAGTGTGAAAGAATAATTTGTTTTGCTATATTGTTGGCATATGTTTGGGCACCATAATAACTGGTACCTTCTGCCATTCTCTTGTCTGCTTTTACTAATTTGGAAATTTTTTTAATGTAATGATAAGTACATTAACCTTTAGTTTAAAATGTTGCTTCCTTTTGAAATGAAAGTCTTATATAAATTACCAAATTAAATCCAAAATATTCTTCAGGCAGTTCAGTATTTACTTATATTATTTTTTAAATTACTCTAGCTAGAGGCATGCTGTTGGATTTGTAGGTGTTTGGATACCTTAACTTAAAAGAGCAAAACAGACTAGACTAGATAAAAGAAACTTAGGCCAAATTATTCTGGTTGTGACATATGTGATACATAATGCTGTGTAATTAGATATTAAAATGGTTTCTGTACAGCAGGATGTTTTATGAAAATGGGGCAAATGTTTTTTAAATGTACCACTGGAAACCAGACAGATGGTAACCTATATCCCCAAGGAAGATAGCTGAATTCCAAGTTTTTTATACAAATTTGAACTGTAGTGAACAGGAAAAGAGGGAATTTGTGATTATAGCCTAGCTTGCCATTAGTCAATGTTTGGCTGAATGTGCAAAGGATGCTTATATGGTGCTTAGTCTGGACAGTAATATTTTCTGGGGATTTGTTCTTTCTTGAGCAATAGCAGAGCAGATGGTGACAAGGCAGATCTAGCAATAAATCATGGAGACGGGATACTTGAAGGAAGCAAGATGATCTAGAGGAACAAAATAGGAACTGGGGGATAATTGTAACACAAATGCAGAGTGTATTCCCAGTAATTTTATTAATGCTGGGGAGAGTACTTAAAGGCTGAGAATTTTTATGTAGCTTGGCAGTTAAAATCCCTATTAAAATTTTTAATCCATATCTTTTGGGAGCAACTTTCCAGGGCACATACAAAAAAGAGATCTCTGATATGTACTAAAACTCCTGGTGACCACACAATTTAGAAATGCCTGACAATCTTAAACTGCAAGATGCCTTTTGAGACTCACTGGGTTTGTGCCTACATGGATTTAGCTCTGAAACCCTGACAGCCTTCAGGACAACCTGGTGCACATAATAGTAGTGGGAACGACACCTACAAATACAAAAGAAGAAACAGGAATCCCAGGAAGCAACATCTCAGTGGAAAAATTTCAGCCCACTAGCAGCTGGAAGGTAATGCTCCCTCTGCTCCCTACTTGGGAGGCAGCACAAAGCCCCATCTCTGCCAGAGGCTGATACTTCTTTGTCAGCCAGACTACAGTGTGACCCTGGGAATGGTTCTTCCTCATAATTCCCTGCTGTTTGCTCTCTTGCTGTCACACCAGCACCTGCATCAGTGATGACAGTGCCTGTCTCTGTCAGATCTGCACTCACACTTAATATTTCACCTGGAGTGTTTATAGTTCTATTCCCCAGGTTGGAGGCTGCTGATACTGAGGAAGGCGATGGTGACTTGTTCAAGGTCCTGGATAGCAAAATGTCCCTTAGCCCCCCTTTCTTGCACTAAAGCAGGGCAGAACCTTGGCTTCCCAGACATGCAATATGATGAGGAGCTGTCAATTCCCAGCTTGTCAGGCTCAGGCAAAGGATTACTGTTGCATTTGCTGCAATACATTATTTTGGATAATCCAAAAGACAAACTATCCATTGATTCAATGCACAGATCTTTATATCAGACCATTCTCGGTGCCTTTCAGGATGTGCTGGGCACAGGCAGCATCACACAGCCCTGAGATGCAGTCAAGACCACTGATCTTATCCTGCAGTGATTATCAAGGGGTTGCTACTCATGGTCCCCTTGGATCATTTGTTGTTCACTTTAAGTTAGCATTTCTTCTAATCCGCCTCATCTCAGTGACCCTCTGAGACAGTCCTACTACAAATAATGGCTTCAACGAGGTGTGTGCTGCACAAAGGAGTGTCACACAAAGCAGACTCCTTTTAGCAGATGAAGGACTAGGCAAATTAAAGGCAGGACTATTGAGCAGGAAGATTGCCATTTTTGATGCAAAATATATCATGAAAACATCCTTCAACAGCTTTCAGAGAGAGTAATTTTCAATCAGTAATTATAAAAATAGAGCTATAAGCTCAGATGAGCAGTTTTTTGGTATTGTAATGCCTTCCTTTTCGTTTTCTGGTCACATATTAAAATGACTTGTTGAAATGTGAAAATAGGTAAGAAAGGAAAAAAAGCCATTATTGGGAAGAGCCAAAAGCATAGTATTTTGTTTGGTTTTTCATTTGCTTGTACCCAAACAAATTTGAACAAAGAGAGTGACAAAGCTTATGTCTCCTGACTGCACATATTCTTGTGTAGTGTCTGGAATTCAGTGTGACATTGTAGACTTTCGAGAAGAAACAGCCCTATTTCCCATGTAACCATATATATCAAGCTCTATATAATCAAGGCTTTCATGCTTAGATCCATTTGGGATGTGGTTGCTGTTTTGTCCATTTCTGATTCTCATCAGAACATTTATATATTAGCTAGATACTGCAGAAGTATCATTCTTTGAATACTAGAATGTATGTGTAAGGAGACAGAACTGCAGCTAAGTGATACAAACAAAATTAGTTTGATTGTAAACTATGCGGTGCAGACATGTAAACAGCTAGAAAATGTTACATGTTAGAAGAGGTGATGAGAGGCTCAGAAAGATAATCACTAGAAAACTTGCAGGGAAAAAAATTCCCTTCCGTGCAAGGAAAAGGTGAAAGTGGCACCTGAGGAGAGTGGCAGCAGAACTACAAGCAATACCACAGGCTGTTTGACTCTGTCTGATACAAACTCACCAAGCCTCAGAGGGGTTGATTGTGCATGAGGTACATCTGTATGCCATGATTTTGCCTTGCACTTGTGTTTGCAGCCTAGAGCCATGTACTTGGGCATGCTGCGGGTGCATTTGCAAAGGTGTGCTTCCCAGCGGAGTGCTGGCTGAGAGTGAAGACTGGGGAACTGCCTGGGGCCCCCACAGGGAACATGGGCACAAGGTCCCCTGGCCATTAAGCCTCTCCTAAGCCAGACCAACGGCTGGTGTGAAGGTCACTGCTGGTAAAGATGGTACAGGTGTATGGCCTTGCAACCATGATGGAGTCAGAGTAGATGCCCATGGCAGCTGCTGCACCTGCTTTGTCCCAGGCTGGACGTTGGAGCTGGCACTAGTTTCACTTTGAACCTCTTCCCAGTGTGTAGATTAGATTTGATTAAAGAGATGCCTCCACCCAAATTAAGGTGCAAACAAGCCCATATGCGAAAATCAATGATACAGCTTTTATTTAACTGTTAATGTGAGGTAGAGAGATAGAAAGAAATGGAAAAGGGAGGAAAGGAAGACAAAGATCAAGAAGAAGATAGTCACCATCCATGGATCCAGCAGTACCCTGTTGGTCCTTCTTCACCCTGGATTTCTCAGTGGTGGGAGTTCCGAAGTAATCCAAAGTTTTTCTACTATTTATGTATTTTAGCAAAAAAAGGAATTAATGCTCATTGCCTGCACAATTATTCCATTGGTTAAATAATTCCCTCAGTGCTATTGCTAATTAGTCCCTTGCTCAGTCTTTCTCTTCTTTTGAGTCAGTGGGTTTCTTGAGTAGGTGGGCTGAGATCTTCCCCCTGCCAGAATTACCTTTTACTCCATCTGAGCTGATTTCAGCACAGTTGCTGTGTTGGCCTTCCTTGTCCATTATCAGTGATACTTTCTTCTCGTTCAGCTTTGTTTACCTCCCTCTCGGTCTGAGCTAACACCTGGACAAGAGTACCCCCTTTATCTTATCTTAAGTTCCCATTGTGGTGCCTTAATTTACAGTCCAAGCTCCAGGTATCCACATAGGCTTCTTCAGGGGAGGGGCTTTGGTAGTCAAAAATTCCATCTGTCCCATAACTTGGGGTGATCTTTGTTTCAACAGTGATACACCGACGAGCAGTTTCTTCTTTACGCAGTTTGCCAAAGCAGGAATTTTAGTCTGTATGCATGACCCAGGATGATCTTTTCTCCTCCTTCCAATCAAAGAACGGATGAGAAGATAATGTGAAACAGAATTTATTTATGTCTCTTCAATTGTAAAAAACATTTATAAGAAATGGCATTGGAACAAAAAGTTAAATTAGTCACATTTCAGATGCCTTACATAATGTTTTCTTCCTGACAACATTAAAAGATCATCAGAGTAAGGAGGCTGAAATTCCTGCATCTGAAACATTTTACATTGGTTATCATTTAATGCTGTAAAAAGCCAGGGTCATACTAATACCTTTGATCCTCTAGAGTCATTAATTCTGTCAAAAGCAATGCAGCCAGACCTATTAAATTTTGACAATAGCAAAAAAAATTACCAAACCAGGAGGTAAACACATTATAACATGGTGGTGCAACCTTTTCAGTTGTGAAGAGAACTAAACTTTAAGGGCAGAGACGTCGCTACTCTTCCTAAATTTTAATTCTTCATCAAAGTCAATATAAGGAGAGAAATACAATATCTCGGTCTATATCCAGTATTATCTGTTAGAGATAGCTCTTTGTGACAAGGATCCTTCCATCTTAAAGCAAAGGAGGAAAGTCCCGGGCACTCCAGACCCTGGAACTCACCTGCACTGTTCACCAGAGGGGATTGGGTGGTACCTGCTCCAGGAACAGAGAACATCCTCATGTTATTCAGGAACGAGACTACTGTCTTGCTCCTTATAATAATTTCACATTGCTGTGAAGTGGAGCATAAAAACTTTAGAAAGAGAGGCCATATAACTCTTAAGTTTAAAAATACTCTTTTAGTTTAAGAAAATTGTGCTGTTAGTCTTAGACATAATGATGATAGAGAAGCCACTTGCCCACAAATAATTTTACTAAATAATTAAACTTATTTCATCTTACTGTTAGCAGATGGAAGCATGATAACTTCTTCTGTTTGGAGTTAGTATTAAGGTTTGATTTGAAATGTGTTGCTTCAGTGAATGAGCAGTACAATTACAAAATACACAAATATCCAATGAGAACTGTTCTTAAGGTATGATTCAGTAAGATAATAGTTGCTGGTATAAAATTTTAAGTGCTATCTTTCGCACAGCTGTTATTTTTAAGGAGAAAAAGCCCTTCTGGTGCTAAATCCGTGGAAATTAGGCCCTTTTTATGTCAAGAATGATGCATGAACTGATAGCTCCTGAAAGGTGAAGACTTACTTATCAGACGTCTACCTTTAGAGTAATGGGTGGCTGAAGTCATTTGGCCAATTACTTTTACTGATGTCCTGAGCAGTCTGTGAACTTGTTTTTGTTACCAGTGACAGTAACATGGTCCAATTTGATGCCCTCAGACCAAGATAACTAAACAAATTAGCTTTCCATTCCAAAGAAAATATAACCTAAAGCAAGCTGTGACTTATGTGAAACAAATGCTGGCTACGGCCCTTGGGGCCTGTACTCTTACCTCCGGCCAAATTACTTTTAAAACCACACAGGAAAACTCTGAAATTCAATTAATGAGTAGGACTTACTACCAAAAAATAAATTGCTATGGCCTGTGTGGATACTGGCAAACATATCAAACCTCTCAGAAGTGCAGCTTTTTATGAAATGTTCAAATGGCTTGAGAGGCTGGGGTACTGGGTGAGCAGCTCCGCTCCATAAGAGCAGCGGCGGGAGCAGCAGCCCAGAACGTGCTGCTCTGGGGTTACTTCCCTGTGACACCGTATATCCTGCAACTCAAAACACAAAATATGTGTACCTAACTGAAAATGTGTCTGTTTTGTTGGTGTCTGATACAGAAGCAGAAATCACTTTGCACTTTACATAGTTCAAATATCTTTCCTTTTTCTGTTTTCCCACATAAAGGAGTTGGTGTTCTTCTGCCCCCCAGAAAGTGGAAGGTTGGAGGGTGTTGTAGGATAAAGGTTAGGAAATAATAAACCATTACAGTTACAATTGAGTTTATTTCCTTTATTCTGCATTACTAACTCTCTGTGGTGCTGAGGTCTGTTGTCATTTTTCACATTTGATATAAACTAAACCAAAATAAAGAGAAATAAAATAAAAATGTTTGGAATGTCTATATAACATAGGAAATGTTTAGGCAATGTGAGAACAACATACATTTTCTGACAGTATGAAACACTGGAGCTTTTTTTCCCACCTGTCAGGAAAAGGAAGAGGAGAAATAATATGACAATGACTTTTTTAGAGCTCCAACCCCTGGAATCATAGAATTTTGAAAATTATATATTTTATTCTATTTTCAAGATAGTTGTCTATCCTTGTGGGACTAGGCAACTCTTACAATAGTTCACTTAGGAGAGAAAACAACAGTCTGATTAATCATTTTAGAAGAGGTGAGACAGATAAGATACTCCAGTGCCTATTTTCCCCACCTTTCTTTGATGTCAGAGCACCTCCCTAGAATTTATGGTTTTCTTCACTAGTAGCAACAGGAACTGTTTTAAGCTACATGTCCAAGATCAGAGGGATGCGCACTCATCTCTCTTAAGGTTGTTTAGATTTACACAAACGTCAAAAATATTTACTTTTGTTATGTATCACTATAGCTACTTGCAGTTCTTAGAAAGAAACTCATAATGCTAGTTGCTTATCTTGTTTATTCTCATTATCCTAGGCTTGGCAGCATGACATCAAGATTATCTGGGTATATTTGAGGATCAGAGAACTCTTACAAATACCTGTGTAGAATTAGATGTCAGGCTGCACTTTATTATAATGAAAAAATCCAGTTGTATATTCTGGGACTCTTGTGACTGTCATCCTTACTTCAGGCCAACTAATCACCAACTGCAGGCACATGGATTTACTCAAACATGGGATGTAGACTGAAGTGTGCAGCAGGAGTAATTCAGAAACTACTCTGATGAAAAGTGTTTGAACTGTGACTTCGGGTGTCCTCCAGAAATTTTCCTTTTACAGGGACACTGCGAACTTCAGCTGCAGTAGACTTACAGAATAAAGAACAGATTTCTCATATATGCCTCTGTTCTCCAGAAATATGGTGTGGCATTTACCAAACACACACCTCTAAGCACAAAGTGTAAGTTTACAGTTCCCATTCCTAAGTGTACACATGCTTGAGATTTTGCTTTTGACAAGTACCATTGATGGATTTACACTTGTGGAAATTGGAACTGGATTCCTGCAGGGTGCAAGTCTGACTTTACTGCATATAGGAATACAAATGTGTTTCCAAAAATTATGTAAGCAAAGCTCTAATTCTGAAAGAATTGCAGACTGTATTTCCACCCTTTAAGTTGAAGTTATACTTTTGAGAAATCCCTTGTTATTTTATTTCATCACAAATAACTCTTCCAAATATGGAGACAAGGTTCAGACTTAAAATGGAATCTGGGATCCCAGTTGATTTATTTCTATTCACATATTCATCCCAGCTGTAAAGGTCTGTTCGTTAAATCAGGCCTTTAAAATTACTCCCCTGTAATTCTGTGTCTTGCAATTCGGCCTCTCCCAATCATCTTTGTAACTCAACTGCCCTCCAAGGATTCACAGAGGAGTGACTGACTGGCATTGAGACTAGATAAATTATTCTGATGATGGTGCCTAGGAGGAAATAAAATTCACTTGAGTCCCTCAGATCTGGAAAGCCAATGAAGTCAAGAGAAGGAAATAGCAGTAAAAGCTGTGTTTTGTCAAAAAGTCAGTGAGTGTGTGACTGTGAATACCTATAAGGGGTAGTCTCTAGAAAAAGAGGTTACCATTTTTGCAGACGCCTTTGACTCAGACAAAACCTAGAAATAATGAATGATATCTTCATTACCTAGGACTCTACCTCATTCATTTTCTTTGTGACCATAAGAATATTTATACAGCAGTTTCCATGCAGGGAGCTCAAGAAGCTTTAAAAACTACAATTAGTCTCACCCCTGAGTTTGGACAGTGCTATCTCTACTGCACAGATGGAGCAACATTAACACAGGGAAGCTGTTTATCAAACGAGCAAAACCAGCCTGTAGAGAAGGTAAAGCATCAGCCCCCAAATGCCTGCCCCCTGTTCCTGCACTTTGACCATTTTTCTGTCAAAGAGTCTTAATGAGCTTTATATATGTATAGAAATATCAATGCATAATAATCTGCCTTAGCATTCTGAGGGAGGGCTAATAAATGTAAGAATAAGACATAAATCATTGATTAAAATGTCAGAAGTGATGAGAATAAAAGATTGCTTCTGCCTTTGCTGAATTACATATGCAAATTTGCATACACTACAAAATGAACATCTCTAAATGAATGAATTAGAATCTCATGTAGAAATGACTGAATCACATTTGCATACAACATTTATTAGGAGGATATGTGCTTATTTTTGGAATAAACAGTGAGAAAAAAATCCTTGGAATCTGCTGAAGCAGCCTGTGTCTGCAGCTCGTCAGAGAACACCGTCTGCCCTGCCAGTATCTGCAAACAAATATGAATTGTGCCCTGAAAGACCATAACTAGAAGAATCAGGAAAACATTAATGCATCCCAAACATTTACAGGAGTTTACCACATTGTTTTTAGTCTGAAAAAAATTAAAACCACTGAGTTTTTCTTGACAGCCAGACAGCCAGATTAGTGCTTTGGCATTTTGTATTCAGGTCGTGGTTTAACCCCGGCCAGCAGCTCAGCCCCACGCAGCCTCTCACTCACTCTGGTGGGATAGGGGAGAGAATGGGAAGGGTAAAACCCCATACTAACCACTATGAAGAAAATTTACTCTACCCCAGCCAAAGACAGCACAATTTATCAAAACAGGGGACTGTAATGAAGAAAAAAAAAGCAAACCACCTTCGCTGTACACGCTGCTGCTTTTTCCTGGGAGGTCTGTTTCCTTTGCTAACGCCTGTCACCGACGAGCCCGCCGTGAGCGCGGGGAGCTGGCCCTGGGGAGCTGGCCCCGGGGAGCTGGTCCCGGGAAGCTGGCCCTGGGGCGCTAACCCTGGGGAGCTGGCCCTGGGGAGCTGGCCCCGGGGAGCTG
>WEKY01034700.1:32111-67556 GCA_013390045.1 Picathartes gymnocephalus
GGCGCGGCCGCGGCGCCTCCGAAAGGCGGCTGCGAGCGCCCTCTGCAGGCGCTGCCGGGGCGTGCGGCTCCCGCCGCCTGGGGCCGCCCGGCCTGCGGAGGCTGCGGTCCCTATCGCGTCCCAAACACAATCCGGCTGTAGCCACGCTTGGTGGTTCGTCCCACCTTCGGTGTCCCCTGGGTGCGCCTCCCCTGGCAGATGCTCACCTGTTCACTCGCTGCCTGGGCAGCCAGGTGCGCCGTCTCAGGGCGCCCTCAGCATTTCACAGGTTATGCCTGAGAGACAGGGTGCCACCCGGAGGGACCTGGACAAGCTAGGAGGTTCAACAAAGCCGAATGCAAGGCCCCGCACCTGGGTCGGGACAATCCCCGGTATCAACACAGGCTGAGGGGCTGAGTGGCTGGGGAGCAGCCCTGCTGAGAACGACGTGGGAGTGCTGGTGGGTGAGAGGCTGGACATGACCTGGCAATGTGCTGTTAAGCACGGAGAAAAGAAGGCTTCAGGGAGACCTTATTGCAGCCTTTCAGTACTTAAAGGGGGCTTACAAGAAAGATGGGGACAAACTTTTTAGTAGGGTCTATTTCAATAGAGCAAGGTGTAGTGGTTACAGAAGTTACAGGATTTAAAAGAAACCTGGATTCTGCTTGCAAAAGAAATTTTCCTGTGACATTCCCAGTTCTCAGGGACATAAAACAACACAGTACCTTGGTCCAAATGAATCTTGGACACCTGGCTACATTATAAGTAACACTATGTACCAGATACATCTTGAGGAAAACTGTGTGAAAAGGAAGGTGGTGGCACTGTGGCCATTTGTAACATTCCTATTCCTCTGTCACTCTGAAGTGTAGGACACAGGACATCATTCCGTGTAAAGTAGGGTCCCAACACATGCCCAAAAGAGCAACTGTCTGGCTACACATCCTGACTTCAGATCCCTCAGTGTTTCTTTCCAAAGTCATAAAGACATATCCTCTCACACATAGCAACCTTTCCCTTCTTGACTATTCTATCTCACTTTTGGCAAGCTTCAGTACATCAGTCCCTCCAAGCCCATAGTTTTTTAAATTAGACCAAACCACAAGTCTGAGCAAGGAGCATGGCACTTCATTTCATCTCTGTGGCACTTCAGTGGCTTGGTCATAACCTGGACCGCTCTGAACAAGCCACAGAGCAAGCACAGAGTAACAGGGTGGCTCCTACTCTGGCTCATTGACCTTCCAGGGAGACGATTTTAAAAGAATTAAAGTTCAGAAGCCTTGGGAGGTTCTCTTGTAAACAAATGTATTTGATTTGATTTAAGATGGTATCTTCTAGGTTTGATCTCAGCAGTGCCACCAGCACATCCACTGGCATTTCTAAATTGTTTCTCTAGGCAAGGTGAAGCCTGAGGAGATTGTTCTGATTCTTTGTAGTGACCAGATTTTATATTTTACTTTATGCTAATTGAACATCTAAAGACTCCATCCTTCTCATCATATACAAGAAGGGCTTCCTAGAACACATTGAAACAAAATAAAAATTCCTCCACCAAGGGGAATCTCCCTCAACTTACAAAACCAAAACCAAGAAGCATAAAAAACCATATCCAAGCAACTTATCTTTTAAAGATAATCATATTCTTGCAAACACAATATGCATTACTCTGCATATATTTGGGGGCTAAAACAATATGTGCTAAATGTATTTTCTCCATTTTTGGATACAATCTTTTATTGTTGGCAACATGCCAATCAGCTGGCATTCCCTGCTCACCATCATGGAGTGAACATGTCCCCAGAGTCATTCCTCTCAAGTTTACCCTGGATGGATTTATCCCTTTGTGTCCTTTCATCAGGTTTCACCAGACAGCTGCTAACAGGAGGCCAGAAGGAAATATTGGCAAATGTGCCAAAAAGTGGTCATAGCTATTTGACCATTCTGAGTCTGAATATAATAAGTATTGATTTTTTTTTCTCATTCTTTTGTATTTGGTACCATTAGTTTAACATTTTTTTACCATATAATTATTAACAAAAAAAACAGAACCAATAAAAATACAGCCCTTCAGTTCTTAATTTTTTGAGTTATTTACACACATTTGCACTAGGATTTGGATGCATTTTTTATTAAAAATGCTCTACTATCATTAAAAAAAAAGAAGGGTGGGGAGGGAGGGAAAAAGTCCAATCCTTTGATTTCAGAAATTTCTGTTAAGTTCAGTAGAGGGGGTACTAAGCATTTAAAGTGAAAATCAGACTTGTGCTTCAGGAGCTTCCTTCCCAATCTGGAAATAACAAACTGCTGCTTATTCTATGGATTTGTACAAGATAGATCCAAACTGATGGGATTCTGACCCAGAAGTCATCCAGGAGCTACTTAAAAACCAATTCTTTCATAGCAGAAGATGTTTCTTTAGAGACCTATGTAGAAATAAGTGAAAATTTTATGCAGTTTCTGTTGTCATGGTTGTCTCTGTCCCAATCACAAAACTTTTAAAATAAGTCCCAGCAGCAAGTACTCTGTTTCCACTGTCAGGTAGGAGCACAGAAAAGTCCTCAGGACACAGAAAAGATGGACCACTCTCTCTGAGAGAGAATATGGAAGATACTATGAACTCAAGTCACAAACTTCTTCACATTACTTTATTCAATTTTGCACTTGCCTTAAAACACTGATGATCAAAAAGAGGCTTTGAAGTCTTGATTTTCCCAAACCAATCCAAATTTTTCATTTTGACAATATATGGTCTTAAATACCATGAGTTTCATAAAATCCAAAGACACCCACCCAGATATCCAGCTACCCCACTGAAATGTAGTTCTTGAGGAAGCTCTGATGAACCTCCAGTTTAGCACACACTGGCCTTCTCTGTTAGAGCAATGAACCACCAAAAACTGGTCACTCTTCTCCCTACAACCCAAAGATCTCCTGCCCACTAGGCTCTGAACCTGCCTGAACCACACCATGAGGATCAGCACCTCAGTTCAGTCAGTAATGGGTGACGTGTACCACGGTCAGAAACAGAGCAGTTCATACCCGACGCCCTCGCGGGCCGGTCTCGCTGGGCTGGAGCTGTGAGTTTAAGCTGAACAGGGCTTTTTTCCCAGACCTCCCACATCTCATGCTGCCCCCTCCAGCCACAGAGAATTGCTCAACAGGAAGCAGACCCTCTGGATGCATTTCATGCTCTGGTGGACATGAAACTCCCAATGAAAAACAGTGGTCTCTGCTCTACCTTTTCAAGGAACTGGTGCCAATTCTCAGCAGAAGGAAAGATTCTGAGACGGTAGTAGTAACCAACAGCCCTGAATGGAGGAGCTGGTGATCTGGCAGGAGGGGGCATCATTAAATGGCATTTGGAATCATCCCGTTGGTCAATACATGCTCCCTGAATATTCAGGGTTTTAAAAAAAATATTCACTTTATTTAGTTGCTGAATAGTTAGTGTCTGAATTTCCAACATCTGCAACAAATCTACCAAGCCTAACAAGTAATTATAAGAGCTTCCCAAAGCCCTGAAAACCTTGCCCTGTCAGCAACAGCTGTTTCATTAGTTTAATAGTCTGCATAGTGCCCTCAAAATCCTCAAATTGCTGCTTTATGTTTCTGCCTTGGCAACATTGATGTATTTTGAGAGCCTTTTTGTCACCAAACCACTCTGCTCCTTCTAAAGAGAAATATATGAAAACAGGAAACTCTCTTCTGTGGTTGCAAGCGAATGGTACCAATGGCCCATGAGATGTGAAACGTTGCCAGGAAATTTCCCCCACCTGTGCACTTCTGGAGGGGTGTTTTACTATTTTGTCAGTGTATAGCACAGTAACATCTGAACATTATATAAAAGAAGGGTGGTAGCTTTCAAAAGCTATTACTTTTCAGAGTGAAACAGTAGGAACATATAGGCCATTTTAGAAACACTTTCTGGGTTTGTGTTGTCCATAATTGCTAAATATTTCCAACCCCAGAAAGAGTTTGTTTTATCTTTATTATTCTTTTTTCATTTTCTTTGAAATTATAAAAGTGCATTAAGACCACTTAAAGAGCACATTCAAAACAAATACAGGTGTGCTTGAAGCACTCTGTCAGAATATGTTTCAACTAGAAAAATTCCCCAACTTGATACTGAAATGTCTTACAGGAAGATTTTCTATAACATTTTCCTTCAGTTAGTAAAACATTTTCAAAAAGTTATGACATCTACTGCAACATATTTGGTCTAGATTAACTCGATTTGAACCTCAAGTTATTTAGTTTAGAAATTTTAAATCAAAAATAAAATTGTAAATGTAATTCCTGCCAATCAGAGCATTCAGCTATCTTTCTCCACAGGACTGGATTTTTTCTGTGTCTTACACAGAACAGAAATTCCACTAGAATTTCCCACAGAGACAGGACTCTCTGCACAGCTCTCACTAAAAAGAGCAACTCTGTCAACTCTGTGGCAACTTGCTGTCCCTAGTTCCTTAGCATCTCTCAGCTCCCTCCAGTAGCAGTATTAATGAAGATGTGGTGTCTCAAAGACTGATAGATTTGAATTTAGGGCAGCAGTTTATCAAAAGGTTTCCAGATTACAGAGCTTCAGGACAGGTTGGCTCCAAGGCTGGCTCCACAGAGAGACAGCTGAACAAAGATATCTTTGGATGCTAGCTCAGCTGAGTCCATCAGCTCAGCCGGGCTCCAGAGTCCATTCCAGCTGAGGCAGTGTGGATGGAGATGAGGAAGCATCTAGACCAGCCCTCAGGAAGCCTGTCACAAGGGTGCCCTGCCTCTCCTTTGGATTAAGATCCACGAGCTCTTTCCCAAAACAGAATACTGAAAATAAGGCTTTTTCCATGTAATCAAATTTGCTGTGGACCCTGTCACCTCTCTCCAGTTTCTCTCCACGACTGCTGTGAAGTAAAATCTGCCTTTCTAAAGTGCTCAAAGTACAAGTGCTCGGAGAGGTGGGATCCATGGCATGGCCAGAGGCAGAGTGAGGGTAGCCAGTGCCTGGGTCCTCCCCAGTCTCTGTGCCCAAGTGGAGACCTTCCCTCCGTGAGACTGATGTCACCCCTGCAAGGCACTAAGCCAGGAGAAAGGGAATCAAGGAAATGAACAGTCTTTAGACACTAACAGGTCGTTTTAATGAAACAATGTTAAGAATCAAGCAAGCTGACAAGAGAAGTGCCAGGCCTGAGCAGAAGACCCCTGGCACTTGCTCAGGGGAGGTGAGCAGCTCTCCTGCAAGGATGTGCCAACAGGTTTTGCTCACCAGGTTACAATAAGGATCTCCAGTTCTGTCCACTGGTAGTCTCCTTCAGGGGTGAGCTTGACATACCTACAGCTCTGCAGCTCACCTATGCACAAAAACTGCTCTAAGTCATTGTTAAATCTCTGTTAATCTGTGTTGTTAAATCTCTATTAATACATTAATTAAAAGCTGGCCTACATTTAGATTGTCACTCTACAAAATTAAGGCTCTGTAGCTGTCTTAGGAATGTAGTATATAGAAAGAAACAATGACAAAGTGCTGAGAACAAAGAAGAACATATTCTACCACAGTACAGAATTTGTGTATACCATAGTATACACAAATTCTGAAGACTGTTCTGTTCAAGTCTTGGTAAGGAGATGAATGGAAAGGTAATATGTTAAAACCATCTTCATTTACAGGCAGTCATCATACACAGTTACCTGCATGATGACCCACAACTTCATTGATAATGCACATCATGCAATAAACCATTGTTCTGACATTCTCATATTGTCACATAATTAATCTCTCTATTTATGTAAGTGAAAATCTTGCAAGAACAGGGGAAATACTGCTATTCCATTTTGGCAGTCGTAACCTTCAGTCACTCAGGCCTTTGGCGCTGCTCAACATTTCAGTGTTCACCCTCACACATCCAATCTCTGTGAGCAGCTTCATGACTTCCCTTCACCATTTTAAAAGCCTTCTTAATTGTCATATATGCTCATTTACAACCCAGAGGCCTAGATCGACACAAGAAAGTCTAATTAAATTGTGGTATTTAATGCCAGAGGATGTTACAAAGGCCAAGTAAAAATGAGCTCAGAAGAGATTAGACACATTCACAGACAGTGACGCTACTGCTGCCTACTAAACATGGGTTCAGAGGCAACCTCTACTTAGAAGGTTCCTCAGTATCTAAAAGGAAGGCTTGTGCTACATGTGCACTTTTATTTCTGTTCTTCCTTGGGCATCCACTTCTGTCACTTTCAGAGAGCAAATACTGGACCAAATGCAGGTGCTCTCTTCCCAGCCTGGTGTTTCTGATATCACTAATTTCATCCAGAGCAGGATGGACACAACTTGTTCATGAGCCACCAGACAAGAAAGGTGCAGTTCCTACTCCTTGAGCTGATGGGAGACGGTTCAAATTTGGAATAGAGTTGCCTTAACCAGCACTTGCGGTGTCTGCAGGGCCCATTCTCAAAGCCCACAAGGCTGCACAGACATAGGACTCAACACATTTCTCTGCTTTATTTCCCTGCTCAGGGAAGGTGGAGTGTGTAGCAGGAGCAGGAATTGCAAAACACAGATCAATGGAAGAAAATCCAACTAAGCTACGCATACAGACATCCAGTCTTCAGTTTAATGCTGCTAATCACTGCATGACCAATGCAGACTAAATCCCTAATTTACAGACTCCCATGTAGATAACTGAAGATAACTGGATTCAAGAAAGGATCGCAGATCCAGAAACATTCAGGATCAGGGCCTAGAGACATTGCTGCCTCAGGACCAACATCCTCATCTTGGTGACACCTTGCCCCACTTCACCTGCTTGGAAAGTCCTACTGGAGAGTCAGCCCAGCCTTTTTTTTTTCTAGGCACCCATTTGCATTTTGACATCATTAATCATTGCTCTACAAAAATATCCTATCTTCTCAGGAATATGTCACTGTGTGACCATTTCACCTTCAACTTTTTCCACATTGGCAAAAAGCTATGTATTTTAGGCTTAAAATCTTAGTATGTCATAAGCTCAGCCTTCCTATACAGAAAGTATGTCACCCTATTTTGATCTCAAATATCTCTAGCTGGAGCCCTAAACCCTACTTATAGCAATGAATAATAATAATCAATATATGCTGTTTACTTTCTTTCATATTTTCATATATAAATTGCCCATATCCCTTAAGAATTGGTGTGGGAAAATATATTCTGTAGCAGTCTTTGTAACAAAATAGTTACAGCCTATGCTACATACTAGAAATTCAGCGAGACACAGCAAGAAATCAATAAAAACACAAATTGCTCCATCAATACGTACATTCATTTATACTCTTCAAGGTTATCTTTGCTATGCCAGCACAGAGACACATTTTCTCCATATATAGCCTTGCATATTAAAACAGGCAAGAGAGAAGGGAACGGAAACAAAAGCTATCAGTACAAATCTAATCTGGCTAGCATGCACATTCACAGACTTTAGAGTTGGTTTTCCTCTCTGTTCAGGAAGCAGTCTGTAATCTGGGCACACCAGCTGACACTGACTCTCCATTCCCTGTAAAATTATCTTCTCCCAAGGCAGATATGTTTAGTCACTGAAAATATCCCCAAATTCATCTTATGTACATATCAGTCTATCCACTGATATAACATCTATGAACAGGACGTTTTTCGCATCAGTGAAAGATGAATGTGTTATGACCAATGAATGGATGAGTTAAATTCTGGTTGGTGGCCATCCATGCCAAAGGAGAACAAAAAGCACCCACATTGGTGTCTTTTGGGCACTTCATGTACATGGACTTGTGCTGGAACCCACTGCTCCAGGAAGACCACACTATGCTTACATTTTTACCCATGTTCCCATTCACTGACTATGATGGTGGTATTTTCAAGGCAGAACTAGGTCTGTTATGCAGAAAAACAGATTCTGCAAACATTGGAGTTTAGGGACAGAAGAGGCTGTCTTCCTAGTAAGAAAATGGAATAGTACTAGGAAAGATGTGAGGTTGGATCTGTCAGAGGTCTCTCTTTAATACAGTCTAAACGAGCATAGCAGTGACAGGGAAAGGTTTCTTTGCATGAGGTCTCTGATGCAGACTAGGAGTACTAGGAGATGCCTTTCTTCCTGTAGCAGTCATTGCAGAGAACAGCATTTCAAGAGACCACCCTGGTGAATACATGCACTGCTATTTTGGCATGCTATTAATATTGCACACCATAATACATTGCTTAGTTGCAGAATTCTAATTGGACCATTCATTATTTGTACTAATCAATCAAAACCTGACTTGCCATGCCCATGTCATTGGTATTCTCCCATTCTGTCCAGTCCTGATGCAGTCGCTTGCCTCTTATTTCTTTTGTGTTTCGTATTAAACACAAAAATTCTGCAAGGTTAAGCTGAACATGCACTTCCTACTAGAAACTGATCATTATATTGCTTATGGTGGATAGCCATTATTTTTGTAGGCAGATCTTCATGGTGTTCCCAAGAAGAGAAATTGAGCCTTGAAAAAGCACAGAAAGAACTGCTTCCTGGTGCTGAGTGTATGGGCAACAGTTTTTGTTTTCAGTCTTATCCACCTCTAGTCAGAACTTCAAGGTATGGATGTGAATTAATTTGATATATTCTGGGCGTCTCAAATCTTAATGTAGGATCAGCCATGTGTTACTGCAGAGTGTGTCATGGATTAGTCCTTTTGTTTCTGATCAGATTTCCATGCCTAGAACTCATATGTCTGATCCAACTAGTTTTCTGAAAATCTGTTTAATTTTTAACTAATATGGATTTTTCTTTTTTCATCAGATAGTCTTCTCAGATGAAACCTTCATAAAAGGCCATAACAACATCATGCAAGAAAGTAAGATGGAAGTTTGTATTCTTGGAAAGCAACTTGCTGCTCTGGAGACAACTGAATGCATCTCTTTAGCCATGCAACACTTAACATTATTCCATTCCTCTGCATATGAGGTGCATTTTTATTACATCTTACTTGAAACACAGGTACAGGGAAACTTTTCTCTGAGCTTTCCCTGACAAAACCTCAGTGAATCTTATAGGCAGTAGCAGAAGTCTGTACCAAAGAACCCGAACATCCATATACTATGGGAGTCGCATAGCAGCACAACATTAAAAGTGTAGAAACTTTGTGTGTTGGAAAAGTTAAACAGAACAGTTAGCAAACTTGTTTGTTTCCCTCTCTGGAGGCAGCTGAAAGCAAGCTTCCTAAGTGTTTTCCCCTACATGTGGTGTCTCAGCAACACGTGTTATGATTTTTGCCAAGTCCGTGTTCAATATGGAAATGACAGTCTTGCAATTTTTGTAATCATCTCACAATCTCTCTCTGGATTTCAGCATTTAGGCAGACAGGGCCACTGCAATGCCCCATGATTAGCTCTGATTGTGAAACTTTTTCCATATCCAAAATGATAAAAGTGATCAATCACCTTAACAATAGTTAATAGCTCTTATCAAAAGCCGCCATAATCCTGCTCTACAATCTGATTATAGCAAGATATTACCCTATGAGCCCAGCCTTGTGTCTGAAACAGCACTGTTCTCTCTCATCTAACAGCCTGAAAGGATACCACCATATATCATGGTCCTACAGGCTTCTTTCCACCTTCCTCCATCCCTGCACCATAGCTCCTGCTTGTCTCTGACTCTCACTCAGTATCACAAAATCTCAGTTAGCTCCCTGGGAGGCTATCATAGGAAGTCTCCAATCCCTGAAGCCACCTCTTGCTGTCTGGCTGACTTTTACATCACTGTAAGTCATGTCAGTACCAGACCATTTCTTTTCACACCCATCCTTTTTCCTAGAAAAATGGAAAAATATTGTGAATTCTTAAGCACATTAATGTTTGACATTTGAATGCTAACAAAGAGCAGCAAAATGAGCTTGTATCATAACAAGTGTGATCTCTCTGGCCTCCATGCCAGAACTAAAGGCCTGCAGGGGGTTTACACAATCTGTAGCATTTCTCTGAAGGGTGGTGAAGGGATGCAGTGACTCTACCTTTTCCAGTTCAGCTACTGCCTCTCTCCAGAAGTAGTCAATTACCAAGGATGCCACAAATTTAGGGTCATTCCACTAAACTGTCTCTGCCTCTCTAGTTTGCCCCAAACCTATTTTTTCTAATTTCTAATTAAACTAATTTGAACATACTGAATTTTAAAAGACTTCTCACTTTTATAGATTATGAGATAAAACCTTCTGAGAAAGTCAAGATGAAATTTGTGAGAATGATAGAATGGCAAGTTTTCATGCCAAAGCAAAGTCAGCTGGGCATCACACAGGAGAGATCATGGAATCATAGAAAAATTTGGGTTGGAAAGAACCTTTAAAGGTCATCTAGTCCAATGCCCTCTCCAATGGATAGTCACCACCATTTGTGTTTCAGGAAAAAATCATTTTCTTTATGCTGGACTCAGAAAGCAGCAGGATCTTCAGCATCCTGTAACTGAGTGTTCATTATTGCCATCTGCATATGTACTGCCTGGTACTTGCTCCTGTTTTTCACACCAGTCTGTCATTTCATTCATGAAGCCAGGCAGGGCACATGTGATGCTGATTTAGGGGCCGGGTGAGTCTTCAGTTAATATTACTCAACCACTTTTCTGCAGATTTATCACTAAGAGCTAGTGCAGGCCTTCTTCAATCCTGCAGGGGTGAACCCATGAATGGAAAAAGGAATTCCTGCTGAGATAAGACTTTTTAGAGCCACACAGGCCTCTGTCCTGAGACAAGCAAAGAGCACCATGGAGTTGAGAGACGTCTGTAATCCAGACCATAGCACGAACCAGGAGGACCCACAGTCTCCCAAAAGCTTGAAGAGTAGTACAGCTTCCAAGTATTCTTTCATTAATTATCTTTTCATTAGGTAATTTATTAAATAGTGGACAGAAAGAGAAAAAAAATCTACTCATCAGTACTGTAATATAGGTAGTACCATAAAAAAAGGTAGACATAGGACAAAATGCTTGAGAAAGTGGAGACAAATGTCTCAACCAAGACAAGGGAAAACTGGTGCAGGATGGTGAGCATTTTGCTGAACTCTCCCCAGGAGCATAACTTGAACCTGTGGGCACTTGTAATGGTCTAGTACAGTCAGCAGCTCCTCAGAAAGGCACAATATGGGGTGAGCAAACACTTTTTCACAAAGGCTGCACAGCACAGGCACACCATAGTATCTTTGGCAAGGTCCAAGTTTCCAGAGACCTCTCCCTCTGAGTAGAAGACTTCAGCTCCCACATCCTTATTTAACACAACAATAAATAACCACAGGTTTTCTTTTTCCCTGCAATGACCAGAAATTGCATCCACTCTAGAGGGACGCTTCACTTACTCTGTGATTCAGTGGCAATGACTACACTTAGCTGAGCTTTTGTCTTCAGGTTTAGGATGAGAGAAAAACCTGATTTGGAAGTGTTAGATGGAGCATAAAAGGTTTATTCAGATTTTGTCTGGAGTTTTTTTCCTCCTTGCCTTTCCTCTGAAAGATCCCCTCAAGTTCTTATCAAACATATTTAGAACTTTTTTTCACTGTAATAACCACAGTTTATTACATTAGAGTTTAAAGTAAAAAATAGATCCCCTCATATCTGGTGTACCTGCAGGTCCTTTTTTCTTAATGTATTATTTTGCTTGTACATTTCGCTCACACACTCTCTTAGTGGAGATACATTTCCCACTGTAAGCCCCAACATTTCCAACTCCCCACTGTCTGTGGCTATGTCCATGAGAATATCTGTGTTTCTGGCTTCATACCAGCTTGTCTACCTGTGTCCAACTTAAAATTCATAGAATTTCCATTTGATTTCAAGCTAATATCCCATTCATCTTCTGCAGTAGTGTCGATTGGTCAGAGGGAATTTTTCTGAGCTGATGATGCAGTTGTCATCTTCTTTATCTCTGCACACTCTGCTGAAGTATGCACTCTTACAAAGTAACATAATCCATTTCAACTTTGCATTTCTTCCCAAATATCAGGCATTATCATTGCTTACATTGTTTTTCAGTGCATATCTATACGTTATTTTTGTTGACCAGGATTTTCTCTCACTCCCTTTTCCTCTAACATTCTGTATTTTCCCTACCAGCCACAGTGTCACTTCATGTAGCCTCCCTAAGAAAAAATGTAGCTTCAGTTGCCACTTTCAGAAATATTATTTTTTTTTGTCACAGATTAATTCTAACTTCTCAAACACTCCTGTGAGTATATTGCCCCAGATTCTTGTCATGATCTTGTCCCTTGCTAAAGACTTTGGACCTCAGGATTGTTGGCTTCAAATGAGTTATGGACTATGTTTCTCTTTTCTTTGAGTCTTGGATTTCTAGGTATAGATATAGATAGGTATACATACACAACTTCTTGCATTTATATACATATATGAACATACATATACCACATATATTCATATATAATATATCATGCAATGTTAGCAACATGTTTTTCTTCTGTGATATTTTTCATCTCTTTCCATTCGTGTCTCCAAAAGAGAGTTAAATGAAAACCATTAATGAAATGAAAACATGACCTGGCTTTTATCAAAGTGTTGCCAAAGCCATTAATCATTCTGATTATCTTCTCGTTTGCCAGCACCCATACCTTGTCAATGGTGAAGTGAGTTTTAAACAGTCTTCGATGGTCTACTAATTTTCAGAAACTTGTAATGTTCAATTTCCAGCCTTTTCCTCAGGATACTTTCTTAGCTGCTCCTCCTCCTGCCTTGTATCACTCAGTAGCCATGCAGAGCCAAAAAGTGTGAGAGACCTTCTTTGTTCAGTGCCCGAGATCACCTGATGAGCAGCAGACAGCACCCCTACCTAACACCTGGTCTGAACTGGCTCATGCTGGAAGGTACAGTTTCCTGCATCTCGAACCCCATGGAGCTTCTTGCTTAAGCTAAACAGCTGTGATGCTGACATGAGCCCTCATGAGGCAGAATTAATTTTCTAAACCCCAGAGCCCAGAACAGCAGTGCGACATTACCAGCCACCCTTCTCCGAGGTCAGAGCTTGATTCCAGGGCCAACAAATGCCTAGTGACTGGTGAGTTCAGACCAGCTCTTTCAGTGCTCAGGATTTTGGAAGATCATTATATCATGAACTGTATAACTTTTTTGTTTCCTCAGATCATGTGAACTTACAGCCATATCTGCCAGGGACATGAAATGACAGAGCAAATTTTGGTTGGGCTAGAAAAAGCAGGAACTTGTAACTATACTGCATCCCGACCAGATCCAGTCCAAGTGCCAAGGACTGTGTGGGGAACACCACCATTGCGAAGTGCTGATTGATGAAGGGATTTCCACAAGGCTTGAGGCAGCCTCGGAGCAGGGGATTTGGCAGGTGCCAAGAGCAGACCGGCTGCAGGCAGCAGAGCACAGACAAGCCCCACACCCTCACTGAGGGCTGTGTGATGGCTGACAACAAGTCATCGAGCACCAGTTTTGGTTCACAGCATCTCCCTCCCTCACTTCAGTGTCAGCTTGTTTTTCGCTGGGCTAACTTCCTCTCTTGACTGGACAACAATTGTGAAGGCCAGTGAAACCCTGCTTATGTTTGTCCTGCTTTTATCACTAGTGCTGATTTAATGAATAGATCATAAAAGAGATTGCTCAGGCTTAGCCAAATGCTTTCAGAACCAAGTGGTTCATGGAAATACTAGTCTTTCAATACACAGCCAAAACCATCAGAGAAGTCATTGTTTACGAGCTAATTAGGGAAGACAATGGAAACATCTGGCCCCTGCAAGAAGACTGCAGCCAAAGGAATTCCTCCAGTCAAGGTTTAAGAGATGTAACAGCACTGGAGGCATAAAGACAGTGGAAAAGTTAGTGCTAGTGCAGGGAGTCATACACTGAGCAGTTCGTGAAAGACTTAGAAATACTTGAATACCTGTCCCAAGACTACAAAATCACAGAGATCTTGTCTTGAACAACCCTGACTATAAACCCCCTCTGGACAAGAGCTGCTCTAAAGTCTGTCTAGAACCTCCTAAAAGATGTGCTACAAGAGCTGCTATAAGAATTCACTGTCTCCAGAGGACTTACCCTTATTGCAGTGATCATAAAACCTTTGAATTGAAATGGGATTGAAATGGACCTTAAAGATCATCTAGTCCCAGCTGCCCCCCTTCCCTCCCCGCAATGGGCAGGGACACCTCCCACTAGACCAGGTTGCTCAAGGCCTTATCCAACCTGGCTTTAAGCACTGCCAGGGTTGCGGTATCCACAGCCTCCCTCAGCAGCCTGTTTTGATGCCTGAATTGGTTACCTGGAAATAGAGACTAGACACGAGTAAGAGAATAAAACTGAATATTTATTTGAAGGCCTTCAAAGGCACACCCTGGGGAGCACACCCTGGGCTACTAGACCCCAAGCTGGACCCCAAGCTGGACGACAAGTCACAAGTTCTTCCCACAGTTATAGGTTTTGGTCCATTAGCATATCAGCATGAATTCGCCAATTAAAACTTTAGCTACTGATGTAATTCTCCCCAGCTTCCCCCCCCCTCCTCAAGATGTTGGTTTATGCATTCTGGGCTGTCACGATCCGCTTGGTTACAAGCAAGATTCGTGTAGGTTCTTTTAACTTGACCTCAGAGTGCAAAAGTAGCAAGGGAAATTCAACTTTAACTTAAAATCAAACAGTTTTATTCTTATGCTCAAAAAACTCAATTGCGACAGAGGGAGAGAAATAAGAAATAAAGAATAGAGATTCAGGAAAGAGGGTCTAGGGAAATAGCTACCAATGGACGAGACGAAATCCTCGTAGATCTGAAGGAGAGGTCTTCAGCCTAATAGATGCGTCTTCTTCCGTGGGGAGGGCCTCAAAAGTCGTGGCAAATTTGGGGGTGCTTTTATAATTCTCCCAAAAGCAGAGGGCAGCTGGCCAGACCAGTGGGGAGAATAGCCATTGTTTCTGGGATGAGAATAGGTCTTCCTTACTTCTTTGGTCAGTTGTTTGATCTCACAGCCAGAGTATCATCCAAGAGCTGGGAGGTCACTGTTAGATGGGAACAGGTACATCTTCTTCTTGCCTTTGCAGCGAGCATGAGCGCAGTCTTCTGTATCTTGTACAAGCTGTGTTTGCTTTAACTTGTTCTCAGTCCAGTGAAGCACTGGCATAACGACATTCTGGCAAACATTCCACTTCAGCAAGGCCGGGCCAAAACCCCCCTGTCTTTGGGGTTTCAGAGGTTTAATTCGGGGGGGGGTTTTAGAGTTCCCAGTCTTTGCCCTGGACAGCTTTATCAGCAAGAGTCTTTGGCCAGTTCTCAGTCCAGTCACACACACACATACACCGACATGCCGCCTGGGCCAAAACCCCCCCTCCTCTGGTCCGAGGTTTCAGAGGTTGGTTCGCGTTGGCACAGACACAGGTTCTTCCAGTCTGCTCAGGCAGTCTGCCAGAACTGATCCATTGTTCTCTTAGGGGTCACCGTGGGCCGGTGAGTTACCTTGGCCAGGCTTGGGCCCCTGCCTTCGGGGTTTGTTTCGGGGGTTTCAGGTTTTCACCCTGGACGGCAGTTGTGAGGCAAAAATGAGGGATTTTCAATCAGTCTCTTACGTGGGCCCAGGACAGTCTAAGTGTCCTTGGAGAGCAAGCCTTTGTTATGTCTCTCTTAACATGAGAGAACAGCATCCAACCAGTTCCAAGGCACTTCAGGGTTCCACACCAAGCACTACAGGATTTGAAAAATATGAAAGTTAAAATCCAAGGCATCAGTTTCAGCGCTTCATCACCCTCAGAGTAAAAAATTCCTTCTTAATAGCTAAGCTCAATTTCCCCTCTTTCAATTTGTACCCATTACTCCTTTTCCTATCATTACAGTTCCTGATGAGAAGTTCCTCTCCAGTTTCCCTGTTGGTCCCCTGCACACACTGTAAGGTTTTATGCAGTCTCCATACAACCTTCTCTTCTCCAGGATGTACAGCTCCAACTTTCTCAGCCTGTCTTCACAGGGGAGGTGCCCTAGTCCTCTTAGCAACTTTGTGGCCTCCTCTGGACTTGTTCCAACTGTTCCATGTCGTTCTTATGTTGGGGACACCAGAACTGTACCCAGTACTCCAAGTGGGGTCTCATAGAGCAGAGTAGAGGGGTAGAATCACCTCCTTCACCCTGCTGGCCAAGCTGCTTTGGTGCAGACCAGGATCCATGGGCTTTCTGACACTGCCAGCCCATGCTGAGTTTTTCATCAACCATCACTCCCAAACCCTTCCTTGCAAGTCTGCCCTCAACCTTCCACTTTTCTTTAAAACCACTATTTTATGCCTCAATAAGAAAGGCCACATGAGACAATGGGCCTTGAATGATTGTGCTGAGACTAATTTTTTTTTTTTCTATTATTATTTTAAACATATCTGAGGTAATATGGGTTTTAGCCTGAGCAGATCTTATTTAATCAGACTTCTCAACAATGTCATTCATAACGATGACAGTCCAGTGGGAACTTGCAGCATCCTGAATTAAGTCAAGTAGAATATAAATATAACCAAGGTATTCTCAAAGTAAATGCAACTAACCTGTTTAAAAATGGCAGCTGGCTTTTGCTTTTTTAATTGGGGTGACATTTTGCAAGGCCATTTCTGGGTGAGTTTCATATCCTTTCATTCTCTTCTGCTTTTCTTATTTGTATAATGTTACCAAGGCATATATTAAATACATTTCAAAGTATAGACATCAGCTCATTTACAGCTAATTATAATAGGCAAGTGGTGCAGTAAATGGAACACCCGATTTTCTCCCCTCTTTTTTCCTTTTGGTTGAAGCTTTTGTGATGTTCTCCAGGTGACTCCCATGCATAATGTAACACTAGCAATGCTGTTTGCATAATAAGCTATTTTCTACCACAGAAGCAGAAACATTTTATCACTATAGAGAAGGCTGGGATTATGAATACATTTTCATATAAGTTGATTTATGTGAAAATTACCAATAAATGCATTCTAGCCATAAGTAAAATGTTTGTTCCTACTTTAAGGAGTAGTATTATTTGAAACTTAGGGGGAGGGGGAATGCACATCTCACCAAGAGAAACTACTTTATTAGTGTGATTCAAATGTCAGAGCTTGCAGTCACCTTCTGAGGTATGGAGGTCCCTGAGTTTCCTCCAGTGAAGTCAAATGAGAGTGGAAAATGCTCAGCACTAGATAGAAGTACTCTGCATCTCACTACACTGAATTCCTGGCTCTATGGCATTTAATGCAGTATAAACACTAAACCAAACCTTGCTCTAACCCAATGGCACCTTCTGCAGTCTTCACAACAGTCTTTTGTTACCCTCTTGTTTCAAAGGCAGCTACATTTTAGTATTTTGAGGTTTCCTTTTTAGTCCTCTTTTTAACATTTTTATTTAAATTAGAGCAACACTGTCAGTAAGACCAGCTCTGGAGCCTCACTTCCCTGGCAGTGCTCTAGGAACAGAACTCTGAAGCCTAAGTCCAGCCCAGGAAAAGCAGACAGGCACCAGCACCTCCACTTGCTCGAGTAGACCCTCACCACTCTCATACCCACACTGCAGCAAGTGGAGCAGTGGCATTAAAAATGCCCCCACATGGCCCTACACCCCTTTCAAGATCAGCACAGGATCACTGCTCACGTGTTTGGTCACAGATGAAATCTGACCTAGATGCATATAAAGCACCAGTCTCAAAACTGACACCCTTGAGACTAAGCTGGTGCCCTTTGAAGGCAGCAAAATAGAGGGTTTTGGATGTGGCCATTTGCATTGGAGGGTGTCCCAGAACCAATTAATTGCCGTTGCAAATGCGTTTTTGTTGGGCTAGGGTAGAGAGGTGTTCCTCAGGAACTGCTGGACTTGCTCCTACTCAGTGAGGAGCTGTTCCTGCGAAGTACACTCTGTGAGCAAACCCTGGTCCTCCTGAGCCTGTGGGGACCTCAGCAGAGCTGTCTGGCACAGCATGGCTGTGTCTCAGCAGAGCAGGTCAAGCTTCTGCCTTTGAAATAATGAATAAATGTACACCTCAATTTTTCAAAGCTATACACTGCTCAGATCCCTGCTACTGTAAATCGAGGTGGTTTTATTGACACCAGAGGAGTTCTGCTGGGTTACATGAGCTGAATGCCTGATCCAGTGCCAGTGATCAAGATTATTTCTGCTTAGCAGATAACTCACAGATGAAAACTTTTCATACAATATGTCAATTGTTTTCAACTCCACAAAATTAAAAGGCTAACTCTGCAGTTGAAGAGGGATTGACTATTGCAAATGAACAACATATAGCATTGTTTGCCTGAAACACTACTCTGTAGTTGTAAACATTGCTTAATGTCATAATTTCCCTGTAGATTTTGTAAACTTCTGCAAAGCCACTCTTTGTAGAAATCCATTGATTTCTCCTGCATTATACCAAATAGGTTGGTGTGAATTTTCTTCCAAATACATACTTATTTTTCTAAATGCCTTCCAGTTTTACTAACTAACTCCTTTCCCTTTCCCCTGCAGATTTGCCTGTGAGGAAAAGCACTGTTCAGCAAACAGCCTTGAGCACTACAAGCCATTCTTCTGTTCAGTAGCCGAGAAAATGCTGTGACTCTTTAGCAGGTGACACTGAACCTCAGTGGGAAACTGGGCCCTCCACAGCAGGCTCAGCGGTGCTTAGGCCCACACTGCTTGTGGTCCAGCCCTTGCTGATGGCAGGATACACAGTGCACTGTCTTTGTGAGAGATCTGACAACATTTCTGCCCTGAGTTGCCTCCAGGCAAAATCCTGCATCATTCGTTCCCACACTCTGCTGCCGAGAAGTGTCTGTACCTACCTCTGCTTCTCATTTACATTTGCTATTAGGGTCACCTTATAGAGCCCAGCTCACTGTGTTTCTCACCTGAGAGAAGAATGTTTTGTATAAAAAGGTAAATTAAACCCTTCTCCTAAGAGGGGTATTCCCTGAACACACGCGGATTTCCTACCTGACCCGGGCAGCACTCCTGTGCCCTAAAGTCTGCTGCTCAGGTGTCCAGCTCCACACCATTAGCCCAGCAGCACAACTCAGCCGGTTCCTGCAACTTGTGACCCATCTTATGTTTTCAGCCCCTCTAAGGTGAGCACTGCAAGCTACACATTTTGGCTTGGAATTCCTTTTTATGGGTACCACAAATCCTTGCAAGCCTCTCCAGCATGATGTCCTCTTTGTGCTGTGCCTGTCTCTTAGCCTGCTTGGTAGCCCTACCCACACACCAAGGAGACTGTCTAATAGCTGTAAAGATGCCTTCACAAAGTTTCCTTCCCTGTGAGATTCCTGTCTGTTCTCTGTGCTTTGACACTTGCTGCTGGCACTGGTGCTGTGGCAGCTCCACTGGCCCCAGTTGTGGGTCACTGAGCCAAAATCTCTGACATGATGAAGGAGAGGCCCAGATTACCCTACTGTGGACATGCCAGGTTCTCCTAAGCAGAAGGTACCACAAAGAAGTCCTGGATATGTTCCCTTACTTATCACTGAATCTTGGGATTCCAGCAGGAGGAGTCTGATTCATCTTCCCTTGTCCTGCTCCTGTGCATAACAAAACTGATGCTAATTCACAAAGTAGCACTGAGCCCTATTTTCATATTTTCAATTTAAAAACATTTTAAACTGTATCTATTTTACTGCCATTAAATACATTGGTTTCTCTTAAGATAGTAACTAGTGCAACTGCTGGAGCATGGTTTCAAGAAATTAAACTAATTCATATTCATATGAGATGGTGTGGAGACTAAAGGTGGAAAGCAAGCTACAGAATAGGGGTATTAGATCATGCATTCTTGGTTACACATTTACTGTATCTATAACAGCTCATTTTTCTATTTTAAACCCTACTAAGTGGAGACTATTTAAATGTACTGCTGTACTAATAAAGAAAAGGTCAACTCAATGTCTGTCTTGGCCATTAATCAATCTTCCCCATACCTTCTAATTATCCTGATTGCCTGATTGAATGAAGCATGGGACACTGATCATCTATACATTCCTTGGTTATACCTGCTCTTGGCTTTTTTTTTTTTTTTTTTTTTTTTTTTTGAGACAAGAGAGGATTTTTTAATGTAGTGACTATTTTTCAAAAAAGATCACCAATGTCTTGCTCTGATAACCATCTCCTTTGCTGCCTTATCTCCCACCATTTTCTGTAGCAGTTTTTCAGGCTGTTCCCTATAAAATGTTGAAGTGTCTTTAATCATCTCAGGCAGAAATTTTGTGTTGGTTTTTCCTCTCCTTTTCAGCAATCTGGGATTCCCAGCATTACTCTTTCTCTCTCTCTGTCTCTCCCCCCTCTCTGATTATGAATCGCAGCTTTTTAAGAAAGGGCTTAATGCAAAGCAATAACACTCAAACACAGGAATGAATTATAAACATGAAAAGACCAGATTTTTTTATAGTGATAATTTTCTTTTACTCCTGGGTGTCACATATCCATGAGAGACCCCAGAACTTCACCCAGAGCAGCCAGACAGCTTGTTACCAAGACACTGGGGACTGCACAGCACATCTCCATCCCCAAGTGACAGGGAGAGCCTTGTGGAAAGAGTGTGGCAGGGGACAGGCAGCAGGTCACATGCAGCCTGCAGAGATCTAGCCCAGGGACTGAAAATACATGTGACAAATGGCATAGAGAAAGGGGCAATTGTGCTGCTTCCAGATGAGCTCTGGGAGATAGTTTGGTCTCAGTTCAACTGCACAGGGTGACAGGATACCTACAAGGATGTAAGCCTCATCTTAATTTTTCTGTACTGAATTCACTGGGAGTTTGAGATAATGTTTGAAGAATGCAAAAGGGGATCCTTTGGAAGCATTTTTCACCCCCGTTGATTATCTCTCCAGCTTGACTGAATGAGTCATACAACCCAACTCCTTCAGGTATCCATTAATGCCAGGAAAACAAAGCATATTCAACACATCACTGTCTTACTGTAGGGTTTGTTTTTTTTCCTGTTTATGGTTTTATGTTTTTTCCTGTTTTATGGTTTATGGTGAGTGCTGTCTTCCTTCGAAGCTGCATCAGCAGGCAACCAGTCTCCACAACCTTTCAGTGACAGGCACCAGCAACCTCTCCAAAACTCTGCACACCTTGGCCCTTGCTAGAAGCTGTGTGCACTGGTGGAGTGATGCTTAGGTGCTCCAGTCGCATCTCAAAAGCCTGGATCAGACGGAACTTCTCCATCATGATATAAAAATGGAACTGAAATATTGCTGGGCAAGTGTTCTCCTGTTTTTCCTGGTGTGAATGTGGTTACCAAGAGACAATCCTAGCTCTTAACATCCCCATTCTTCATACACTGACACCCCCCAAATCAGGGTAATTTCCCCAGCAGCCCTGGGGCAGTGGGATGAAACTGGGGGAACTTAAGCTTGCATTCCCCACTGCAGCACCAGGATCCCCAAAGCTGGGCTGAGCCAGCTGGCACCTTTCCAAAGCAGATACCCCCTTGGGTCCTGAAAGAGGTCAGCTGAGATTCTGGATTGTCACACTCATTTCTCCTCCACTTGTCCATACTTTAATGGCAGAAACAACCCACAAAGATAACTGAGTAGCTCCTGCTGCCCAGCATACCCTAAGCCTTGGTGCTTCCCTGCTCTACACATTAACCACACAGCAGGTGTACATATATCTCTGCCCTGAAGACCTAGAGAGACTGGCAGTACGATTTTCTTTCTTTTCTTCCTTTTTTTTTTGGAGCATTTTTGTGGAGCCAGTTACTGATTTTATACATTGCAGAGCCACACTGGCAGTACTTGCAGTACCTTGGTAGATGCCACCCCTGGCAAATGGTGCACTCTACTAGAAATAAACAGTACAGTCAGGTTAGCATGGGTTAAGGGAGATTACTGTTGTATGACTCTCTCTTATTTCCCAGTCTTCCAAAGACAACCCAGCAGTGATAAATGAAACAGGACCCCTAATGGAGAATTACTAGCTGCAAAATTACGAACTTTAGAACTCAGTAATAATACATTCAGGCAATATTTACATGACAAATAAGAAAAACCTCTGCCAGAAGAATCTTTCATGTACTTGTCTGGTTTTATCACTCAGCTCACAGTTTTATCTTGCATTTAATCATATTGCCCTTCGTGTGCCATCCAGTAGCCAAAGTACTAAAATATCCTTAATCTCTCTGTATCTCATTACAATGCTAGACAATGGGTTTGGAAAACTTTAAGTATGATATATTTCAGCTGCATAAATTATATGCTCAAAATACATACAGTACAAGGAATAGCACTAAAAATTCTAGGACCATCTTAAAAGCAGAAGAACTGGATAAAATAATGCAGAAAATACAGAGTGATGGGTAGGTAAAGTGTTATTAATAGATCATAAAGACAAATGAAAAATATCAAATGCAATTTAATTTAATAAAGAACACAGAGAAATGCATATCAGTAGGTCTGATGGCATAAGACTTGCTTTGAAGGTTGTATCCTTCCATCCTCAGAGGAGGGCACCATGACATCTGTTTAGGGCAAGTATAATTGAAGAGAAATCACTTTGTTCTGTTTTTAATATCTAAATTTGTAGTCAGTGTGACATAACATATTTTCAGGCCAGAGGAACATGACACAATAAGTCAACAATACTTATAAAGGTTATTATTTACTCAATTAATTCCATATCATCTTTAGATCATAGATATTCAGCACCGCATAGCACTGGGTCTTTAATTGCACATGATTGTTGTCACACCTTGGTGTTAAAGTGACTCGTCATCTGTCTGCATTTGCAAGTGGAAATCCCTTTAGAGAAAAGTAAGTGTGAACAACGTTGTTGTTGTTGTTACTATTATTACTATTTTTGCTATTATTTTTACCTCATCTTGATGGAGTTTTAGACCAAGTGGCATTGTGGAAGTCAAAGTCTCTAGAATGACTGAATTTGGGATGCTGTATTATACTGCAAATAGCTGGCAATTTATTAGTTACACATTCCACTTAACTACACCAGTTTCTGTGTATTTTAAGATCTCTGCTTTTAAGTCTCTCTAAGACCCCTGTTGTTTCAATTACTTATCACTGTGGCCTGAGGTATCATTACTGTGCTGAGGATAATAAACAACTCCTCCTATTTCTGCTGCTGGAGCTGTGACTAAGTTAGCATGATCAAGAAGCAGCATAGGATGGAGAAGTAAGTGCCATATGGTAGGTGGTTGATCCTAAATCATGTTCTGCTCTGCCAGCTTTATTATGTGGTCTGGGGCAAACCCCTAAACTTTACTTTTTGGAAGAGCTGAGCACTATACGAGCCCACATTTATTGACTACACAAGGTCAGATAGTGGCTTTGAAATCACAGATCCTCTGCTGTTGGTTTGCTGTAATAGGGTTGAGGTCTGTTGTTAGGAATAGCAGGAGTCTATTTAACACAGCAAATTCAGAAATGCAACATTGAAGGAGTAAGCATCAGAGCCATTCCATTTGCATTACAGCATCGAGCTGGATGTCAGTGCACATTCTGATGGGGAGCTTTAGCACTCAGCGCCTGAGATGTGTGACTTCTCACATGAAGTCACAAAGCTTTACTGAGTATTGCTTTTGACAACTATCCCACATCCCTTTAAAGTTTGGACACAGTTTCTCCTGGCTCTTCCTGTGAATGTCTTATTAATGTTTTCTCCATTGCATATTTTTATATTCTCTTACCCAGTACCAACATTTGACCAATTTAAAACAGAATTTAGGTCATGTAACTTCTGCTAACTTGTTATAACCTGGTTCATTCTGGTGATTTAAAAAGTCTTTGTTTACAAGAACTCTCTCAGCCCTGAAGAATGTTTTAGTTCAGAGTTATCTCACCTGTGTCTGTGCATCATCTAACTTAAGTCAGTTTTAAGGGCAAAGAATTATGTCATATTTCATTTGCTTACAATTCATCAGAAGATATATATTAAGAGCTTTTTCCTTTATGGAAGAGTACACTCTCTAAACTCAAAGTTCATACAGAATCCTGCTGTTACCATTCTTGTAATCACATCTTTCAGCTAATTTATTCCCATTAAGTCTAATGTTACAGAGAAAAACTGCTTTTCAAACATTTAACGGCTTCTATCAGTCTGAAAAAATGAATCCATAAGTTCCTACCTCTTTAAATATCTTTGTTTCCCCCCAGATATTCAGAGTCTCTGGTTGCTTTCTCCTGCAGGTGGAAGACTGTGAGGTCTCAGGCATTTGAACATGTCTACTTTTCTAGGGTTTTTGTGGACAGACTAACTTACAGACTTGCTGACCTAAAAGTGGATTTACCATCCAAAAAAACCCTGACACTCCAATAAGAAGGTTCAAAACACGTCTCCAGTGCTCCTCTATCTCCTCCTGCAAGGCCAAGGTTTGATCATATTGCCTGTACCCCATCTTCCACCAACAACTCTGAAAAGAAAGTGCCTTGCCCCATCATACTGCTGGCTCAGGTGTGCGGACTTTTCAATGTGCTGGGAAATCACACAGCTGTGAAAGGTTCCCTCTGCAACTGCCTTTAAACTTGCTCCACCCATGGATTTGCCATCAAAGCAACTATTTTAGCCCAAACGTCTTTGTATTCCTGTGATATTGTCATCTACAAGGCTGTTGCTAAATCCTACACGTGGCCGGGCACAAGTGTAATGGAACAGGGCAGGGGACAGGCACTGGAGACACATCTTGGAAAACAGAGCTGCTTCCAACCATGTCAGCCCTTCAGGACCTCCACAAATCTGGCCCTGGATGGAATATCAGCCAGTGGAGATGAGTTTTTAATACCTGCAGGATTATTTTGGAAGGAAATTCTCTTTTCAAGGTGGGAAGAGTCCACAGAGAACTCATACAAGTCCCTGTGGGTGGACTGGGAGCAGAGTAAGGCTGCCACACTCTCCAGAGACAGTAGCTGCTGGTAGCTGGGTCACTCGCAGAGATAAGAAGATTGATGACTTCTTCTCTATCCCTTAGTGGAATAGTTAGTGCCCAGTTTGGAGGAAAAAAAGAGAAATATTATAGAAAATTAAACAGAGAGCCGAGGGTTGTTTACAATATGTGCTTTAAATATGTGCAATGCGATGAAGAGATACCATCCCCAGTGCTGAGGGTGTTGTGTAGTGATTTGTTCCAGTGCAAAGTGTTTATACAATGCTTGTATTTTATACCCCCATATATAAATGGCAAAACAACCCCCTCCCCAAATTAGTAATGACCTTTTATCAGCATACAGGTAAGCAATGGGACAGCTGTATATGGTCAGCACTTTAGCTTAAGTCCTTACAACAAGATTGCAATTCCTCTCACACTTACTTTTCCCCTCTCTGCTTGAAAATCCTATTGTATGAGTCACTGTAGCATGGCAGATATAAACATCAAGCTTGGTTTTCCCCACATACAGAAAGCTCCTCCCCCAATAAAAACTGAACAGCTTTTTTTATTTTGCCTCACCCAGATATAATCTTGAGGTGTTACATATAGAGCTGCATTACAGAAAGTTATAGACATTTTTAAAAATACAAAATTAAGAATTCAGGTCTTTTGAAGTGAAAACTGGCATTTTTGTTTTTGTTGCTTTATCTGCAAAGGCATGGAGAACCTTAGACTTCAGAGGGTGTAAAAATCATCACTCGCATGTTTTGTAAAGTATCATTCATTTCTAAAAAATAACATTTGTATATGCTAAATCTTCTAATTGTAGATTATTTGGTGTTAATTATACATAATACCTTGCTATCTGTCAAGATTTCCTCAAAATCTAATTCCCAGAACTAATAATTCATGATCTTCAATTATGTAAAATACTGACTTCTAGACCCAATGAAGGGTGAAATAACAGACCTTAAACCTCCAGTGGAGAAACACAGTCATTTCAGGCCTGTCAGGGAGTAAAGGAAGGACTGTTCTGCTCTTTGGGAAAAGAAAGGACCATTTCTTTCAAAACCCAGCGAGTTTTTAGTAACAATTGTTTAAAGAACCTCATTAGCATAAGAAAAAGGCTCTTGGTAGAAATGAATTAGCAGTCACAGTGCAGGTGAAGGAGGCAGATAATATATGCAAGGTAAATGGAATTGATTGTGAACATGGTGGATCGTGGCTGTCATCTCCACCTGATTTCTGCCTGACATACACTCCCATGTCATAGGAAAATGGCCCCATTTCAGTTTTCTGCTTTTTGTGGGAGCACAGCCTGTACCTGGAGAGTGTATCAACTCCTTTGTCCCTTTGGGCATCTCTGCTCCAGAGCTCGCAGGGCTGCTCACCATCACTGGCTGGCCCCTGGGCCCTCCATCCCAGCTAGCAGTGGATTGTAACCACCTCACAATCAGCACCTGTCCCTAGAGGCAGGGAGAGAATGCTCTGAGCTACAGATATACATGCCTCAAACAGCTAAGAAACATCGAGGAGGGTTCAGCTGTCCTCTGCTCAGTGCTTAGAACACCCGGTTCTACAGATCTCAGGCAAGATCCTTCTTGAGTGGGGAGCAGTGAACAGGAATGGAGCCTTACAGGGACAGTCCTGCAAAAATTTTAGGCTGGGTTATTGATGTGCACAGACGCATCTCCCATAAGGGGCGGTTCTGAGGATGGAGTTCACAGCTGGTAAACAGACGAAGGAGTCACACTCACCTCTCCTTTCCTTGTGGCAGGGATCCCAAATGTTGGGTATTAGTGTCATCACCATCATCATTAATTTGAATGGAAACACTGGTAACTGTGATACTTTGAAAGTGTGGCTAGCAGAGGTTGTTTGGAGAAAGAACAGAAGAATAATTAAATGAGCCCTTCACAGGTAGATCCTCCCAGCTCCTGGTCACCAACAATTAATGACTTCTTGGCATGAGCGGTGTACCTATAGCTCACATGTAACAGTCAGCAACTGCCCTATTGTCTATACATTTCTCTGGTATCTTTGGATGCATTATAGTTTGAAACTTCTCAGATCTTCTCAGAGTCTGTGGTGCTGTGTCCATGTGTGTGGCATGTAAAATAAGCATGTTTTAAACTTGCTAGTTGAATGAATGATTCCCAGCTTTTACACTTGAAGGAGTACTGACTCCTCATTCTTCATTCACCTTTCCTACACCACTCATTCCTTTATAACCCCTTGTTAAAACCCTTTCCAGGTATCCCTTCTCCAGACTGACAAGTCCGTTTATTTGAAGTCTTTTAATATGAAGGTGAAGCTGAAGCCTCCCTAATGCACCTCACACTTTGCAAAACGAAAAAAAATGTAGATATTATACTGTATAATCTGAGAAATAATATTTGATCATGTAATTAGACTGTATCATAGGCAAATGCACTAGGGAACAGAGTTAATGTTGCATGTACAACCTTAATTTTATTTCCTGACTTTTAAATGCCAAACTAGGCAACTTTAACATTTTCTTAATGCAATTTTTGTATGGAATATTATATGGGCTATTGCATATGCATGCATCTTGAAATCTGGAATACATTAGGCTGTAGCACACAGATTGTGGCACACACATCTGAGTACTGGATGTCGGCACTGGTCTTGACTGGCATCAGATCAAAGTTACACGGGTCATTTCAGAGGGGTGGTCTCAATATTTTTGAGTGTCACTGCCCTGTTTTTCATTTGGTATTTTCTGTAAATCTTACACAGGAGGGTCACAGAGAATTAGCTTGAGAGGTCTTTTTTTAAAATGGATTGATGATACTTTTTACAACCTTGTTTTTACAAAGCTAGCCTTATTTGAATATTTAGGCTCCAGCAACTTAAGAAAAAGAGTATGTCCTCAGAAGCTTTAAAAATTATGAAAATGTCAGACGATACTATAAAAGCATAAAATAATTTTCCAAACATAATGACACCATGGCTTTACTTCCTGATCTCTGCAGACCTCCCTGGGTATGAAGACAGCACAATCGAAAGCTAAGAATTTCCCCTTTCAAGTGGTAAGTGTAAGAAGTCCTTTTCTAGCTACAAAGGGCTATAAGATGACTGACTTCAAGGCTGACTTGTAAAGGATTAGACACTGTCCTTTCTCCATCTTGTTCCACACTGTAATGTCAGGGTATCTCTGAAGTTATATGGCAATTTTAGAGGTTAGAAGAAATCCTTTGCAAAGACAGAGTACTGAGAAAACTGCAGGGTAGACACTTGGATAAACCAGAATACAGGGATGATTGATGTAGCTCATCTAAATAACTCAATATTCAGTCATCAAATGAAAAACAAAACACACCATACAGGTATTGTCATTAATTTGTGACACAAAATTGTACTGTTGGGCATAGGGTTTTATTTCCCTGGTCAAAGACACCTAATACATGTCAGGATTACAAAAGTTTAATATCATATGACAAGAGCAAGTTATCTACTGTCTTCAGAGGTTACTCTTGAAGAATGTCACCATGGACTGGATGGAATATACCACTAATAAATCACAGCAATGTTCTTCCAATAGACTAAGTGTTTTTTGAAAAGGGCAAAAAAAATCAAATAACATATTCAGGTAACAGGATTTGATCAGCCGATCATCTAGTGAATATTAAAAGAGCTGATCTGATGAATAAATTATTCAGTGGAAGCAGGCAAAATTAACAAATTATGTATTTGCTGAACAACAGCTAAACCATTCAGCACATATATAATTAAATATTTATTCATACATATTTATAAATAGTTCTTACACTTTTTTTTTTTTCATCCAGGTGAATAAAAACTCTCAACTCTTATTTTCTTTCTTCTGAGGGAAGTGGAAAGAGCCTGTCTTCAGAAAGCTTGATCTCAGGTCAGCATCTCATTGCAACCAGCTTCATTTGCATTTTTAATCTATGTAAGTGAACATGGGAAGTGTTACATGTGCGTCAGGTTTTAATATTTAGTTTTCCAGTTTTCTGGATGCAAGTGTTTCGGTCTGCAAGTCTGCAATTGTAAAGAAGAAAAGGCTATGCTCATGCTTGGTTAGATGTACTGGGGCAATGTACTTTCTTTCAAACCTGGACTGTCTTTTTTGATACTTGGGTTTTCCAGAGCCACAGTATCTTGCTTTCATACATATATATGGCTAGAAAACAACAAAATTTCTTTGGAAATCATGGTCTACTCCATCATTAATAGAGCTGACCAGAGAGGAATTTTTCCCAGCAAAATAAAATTACAGTAACCATAGTATTAAAAAGTAAAAGTGGTTGAAAAAGTACAGAGACAAAAAAAGAAATAAAAACCCACAAGGTTTTTTTTCTTAACAAGCTAAATTCTACATAAGTGAAATGATTGTAGAGGGACAGCAAGAAATGCTGTCTTCCTTACTTCCTTGAAGATCCGCTCTTCTACCAGCTGGGGAGACTTTCATAAATTTTTAAATGTTATTCCAGATTAAAATAATGTAAGTTATCTAAATTCTGATCTCATCTAGACTACCTAAGGATGGCAGAACCAGCATCAAACCCAGTAGACACTTCCAAGGAGAATGGCTGATATAAGACTTCCTCAATTTTAAATTAGGATTCAGAGATAGAGCATTAGCTAAAGTTAACTCTCACCTCTCTGTTGTTATTAATGGGCAAGTTCTTCTGTTGTAGGTCACAAACTCACTGTCACATAGCAAAGAAATAAGAATGTAGTAATGAGGATGCTCAGGATATAAAGAGATTCTCACGACAGAGTAATCACAAGAGTATAGCTGATGGATGCTCAGGGTATTCTCATATTATTATCTGAGACAACCAAACACATCTCATCAATTTTTTTTCCAGGTCCTTTGCATTTAAACAAGCAAAAGCGTACATTTTTATAGAACGTTACTTATTTGAAGTGCTGCTCTGAGATCATCTCTGGATGTCTTTTGGTAGCAACTCATCTGTGTGTGGAGAGCCAGAGGTGGGTGATGCATCAGGTGAACTCCAGCCTCTGCAAATACAGCATCTGTGCATTTACCATTGAGCAAATATGGTTTCAGCATTTTTTTTTTTCTAAGCAAATGTGGCTTGTGGAGGACACATTCCCAAGCATAAAGACTCGCAGGGTAATGAAATTCCTTCTCACTTGAAACTGCAGCAGTCTCCTGGGCCTACTTCCACAAAATTTTGCCTGTATGTGCTGTTGCCTTTTTCCCCCCATTTTTATTAATGTGAAATTCAATTCACTTTATGTTTCAAAGTTTTTGGAACCTCTCACAATTGAGCATTTTGTGGTGCACCAGTCAGTGTGCAAATGAGGTCTCAGGAAATTCCAGGTTTTGCCCATCTCTTTCTTCTTTTCTGGACTTCTAAAAAGTTATTTTGCCCCCAGCTTTTAAGGATCTCCCACAGGATTACTAGTGCTTCTTCTACCTTATTACTAACGTAGAGGAATCCTTCATTTCAGTTCCAAGAAGTAGTTGAACTCTGCATTTAAGGATGCAGAGAAGCTGTTTTCATTATTACATATAAGTTTTAGGGGTTGCCTGAGAATGGGATAGTGATGAAGGGAAATGCAGGGAAGAATTTGCACCCTTCAGTTCCTAGGCTCTCTTTAAAGCTGGGAAAGACATCTAATATGGGCTGAAGTCTTACTTCAGCAAAGAATCATGTGTCATTCCCATGCCTCCATCACTGTTGGTATCTTCAGGCATCTTTCAGGCCTGTTTTTTATCAGATTAAGCTGAGTTGACTCTGCTCATTAGACACTACAAGGTGTGACCATGTGTATCCTGTTGTGCTTAAACCACAGTCATGTTCCCCATCTAGATCAGTTTAAGGAAGATTCTGCTTCCAGTTGCTTTCCTCTGTCCATCCCATCTGTGTTTTCATTGTAACTGATGTGCACAGCCTGCTTGACAAAATTTACCATATTTTTGAACAGCCGCCAAGCTGTGTGAGTGCTGGGCCCAAGTGTAACACTTCGGTGCAAAGTACCAGTGAAGTCTCTGCCTGGGGAAATCAACGTTTTCTACTCTAATTGAGTTCTAGCTCAGTGTGACTTCTAACCTGCAAGGACCGCCTTTTTGCAAGCCTGGACAACAGAGATAGGAAAGTACATGAAGGGCAGGAACCAGCAGGAGCAATGAGAGTCACTCAGGTTTAGTGAGAATCTGGGTCCCAGCCTGGGGAACACCAGCTCTGCCTTTAGGTGCACAGCCAGCAGACCTCTCAGGGTGCTGGTCTCAAAATGCCAAGTGCTGCACAATGAGGACTAAACGTTGCAAAGAGCAGCTATGCATTATAGAGCAACTCTACGTCGTATGGTGATGGCCAAGACCAAGAGAGAGCACCAAGCTTGGGCAAGGGCTAGGGCAAGAGCTAGTGCTCCAGAGAGGTGAAGCTATCCCAGAACACTTCAACACAGACAGTGAAGATTTTTTAGGGCAGACGGAAATTTGGACTATGTTATATCATTTGTTTTATCCATGATGTATTTCTAAAAAATTCTCAGCAACAAGTATCTATACTGTTTCTCCCTGCTTGAAACTGCTTTATGTAAGCTATCCTTAATTAAAAGAAGCTTTTTCATGTGTCCACAATTGATTCCTTAAAATATTAATAATTTTCCCTACATTGGGTATCAGAGCTATTACTTTTTCCTGTGTATCCTTTAACTGTATTTAAATAATTCATTCTATCCATTTTCCAGCCCTCAGGGAGACTTGGGATTTCTTTTACACCATGTGATCCCATTTACAACAGAGAATATTTCCTCCTCCTAAAATTATAGGATATTTTCCTTCTTTCCAGTGTTTACTAAGCATAAGAAACCAGTTAGCAACCATTTGATTAAGACACAAATGTAGAATGGAAATATGTGTCTGCCTGTGTATAAATGCCCTTCCCACTGCTCATCAATCTCTCACTAATTAGAAAGACAAAAATATTTTAGAACCAATTAATGTCACTGAGAAACATTCCAGTAATTCTCAAAATACAATGTAACCATGATAGATACATTTCAATTATTTCAAAGTGTTTTCGCAGAGCACTGAGTAAGCATAAGGGAAAAGAAGGGCCTAAAAGCTGCACTGTCTGGCTGATGAATCTCTGACATAGGATGTGGATTAAGGTTTAAGTGAGACCAGCAGTTCACATTCTCCCTCAAAAAGCTCCTGAGTCACCTGATTAAAGTGCAACCTTGACAAATATGCACAGTGTTGTCTCTCACAGTTGGAATCACCAAAGAGGCTAAAAACAGCACCGTGCGCTGCATAATCTCTAACCTCAGGGGACAACAAAAAGAGAGAATTGTTGTGTCAATCTCATTTCCTTGTTAAGCTCATTATCATAAATGCAGGCCTTTGGTTTTGAATGCCACACTTCAATAACATTTACCTATCAACAGCTGCTGAAATATTGAATCCCACAGTCATCTTTTCCTTTTGATGCTTTCCCTTTTGTTTCTTTATCCATAAACATGAGCAACTGAGCTAAGCTTAAATTAACTAGCTGGGGTTAAATGTTTAGGGCAGCAAATTATGGCTAGCCTGCTTGCAGAGTGGTTTAGATTACAGAGGAGAGTTGCCAATCTCAGCTCTCATCATGCACTCCAAATGTGCAGAGCAATATTGGCAGTTCATGGCCAAATCCTGCATACTTTAGTTATCACAGGAGCACTGCTCCCATGAATAAGTGGAACAAGATTTAGCCCCTGCTCGGAAGATAGAGATGAATCACACTTTTATTCTTTGAGTATCTCACAGTACCTTCAACACAGACATGTTTAGTGATTGATAGCCTGTGTCTAGATTGGGTATTTTTCTATATACTGACAAATATTCTCTTTGTGATGATTTCTAGGAGAAGAGGAGTATATACTGCAGCAATGTTGGGTTTCTTTTTTTTCATTGTGCCCATTGTCTTTGTTTTGATTAGGTTTTTTTCCAAGGGTCAGTTACTTCCCATCATTTTTCTGCTTAGAGTGCTCTGCAATAATCCTGTTACAGATCTCCAGCCCTTAGTGACAGTGAAACAGTGAAAACTTGAATCAGTAAACAGGTAGGGAAAGACACAACCTTCTCTTCAGGGTCAAATCCCAAGTCGTGACACAGTCTAAGGGAAATGAAGGTGTTTGGCTTTCTGAAAATGAGCTGCTAGTATCACGTAAAGCTTTTTTATTTTCAGTTGATCAAGGTAAAGGCTGTGTGTTAACTGTTTTCATCCAGTGTACAACCTAACTGGGTCTGTAATTCAGAGTTAAATGTTTGGTTCATAATAATTTCATGACTGCATGCTGAGACCACAGAGGAGCAGTAGGCTGTGCCACAGCAGTAGGCTGTGCCACAGGGAGCCGCCTTGGAAAAGGGCAGCTCCAACACACTCACAGCAGATACATTTGGTATCTTCCATACTTCGAGACCATCACGTCACCCAGCCTGCCTCTTTGCCAGTCCAGGACCATGCTCCTCCACTCCAAAGGCACGTAGTCCTCCTGCAAGAGTGACTGCATACCTGTACAGAGCTCAGGACGAAAATGGTGTTTCTTTAGAATAGATCATTCCACAAAGGAAAAGGTGGGACCACTGCAGTTAAACACTTTTATATCACAGGACCGACCTGCAGGAGCCCATTGGATTAGGTACAAAACACAGACTTTTGGCCACATCACCAGAGTCCCTCATCTGAAACTCAGGGGAAACAAAAACGAAAGATGGGGAGACATCAACAGATTTTTTAGGTCTACATACCCAAAAGAATCATTGAGAGCAAACTAGAGGAAAATCCAAGGTTTCCTAAAAAACACTGAAGTGATATTTTGGTAGTGATGGGCACTGTCAAAACTTCAGGAAAGAAATTCAGTGCATATTCCATTTTCCACACAGATGAGGTCTCCACCTCATTTCAGTGGCTTTGAGTCCCATTAGCTCCAAACCTGCTTCTCTGTTCCTGCCCATGGAGAGCCAGCCCACTGATCTGCCTGGACCCCGGTACACAGAGCAGCTTGGAGGACATGACCTGTCATCCCTGGTTTTCTCTGTCTGTTCGAGGCTCTTGTTAGGCAAGGATTGTTTCTTCCATAAGGACCTGAGAGGTGGGCATCTACACCAAAGAGTAGTGACCTCTATGAATGCAGTTGACACCTGAGAAAGAAATTTTTGGATTGTTTATTTGAATCTAACTATTAAGATCCTAGTACTAACTTTATACAATTTTAGTACTGACCTGTGACAGCTACTGTGGCAGAGGCCAGTCAGATGAGATAAGGTAGAGGAGACATTTAATTTCTGAGTGGGAACAGTTTCTCTCACGCATATTTCCAGCATTACAGTACTTTTTATTAAAAAAAAAAAAAAAAAAGCACAAGTGATCAGACTCAGGAAACAAAGAGACTTATGATTGATTTTACTTAGGTAAAACAGTGATTTCTATTACACTAGCCGATACTTAGATGCTTTTGGCTGCTACCAGGAATTGATTTATTCTACTTGTCAAAAAAATCAAAACCAAAACCAGCCCAGATCCTGGTACACCCTGCATGAAAAGAATGCCTGGCTTGTAGAACTTAACTCCACTTTTCTGGAGTAGATGGGCTGAAGACTGCAGGAGTTAATTACCATCAGCAGAGAAGAGTTGCATTGCATTACCAGAGAGGCTGGCTCTGACTAAATAAAAAAAGCTGAAATGGGAGAGTGATGACCACAATACGTGGCCAAAACTCCACGTGATGACAGAGGAATGGTTTCCCGCTGCCGCCACTTAAATACAACTAAGGTGTTCCACAATTTTACTTCCACAAGCCAGAGGGTTTATTGTAATCCTGATAAATTATAGCAACAGAAGCAGGCGAGAAGTGGGACAGAAGAAGGGAAATGTTAATGCAAAATATAAAATTGCTTAGTAGAAAAGAATGGCGAGAGCAAGCGAGCAGTTTGTTATCGTTTACTTTTCTTCAACATATCATTCGGTTTCAGCTGTCTCCCATCTCACCCAGATCTCCACCATTTCTCAGTAACGTCTCTCGCTGGCATCTCATTCTCCTCCTGTCTTTCACCATCGCTTCATTATTTCTTAACTGTCCCTGAAAGGGCCCGGGCAGGCGACAGGGTGAACGTGAGTAGGGGACGCGGGACCAGCCTGCGCCCCACGCGTCCGCCGCATTTAAGCAGTTTGCAAAAAGCGGACGGGGGGCATTGCAAATAATGTTAAATGTGATTAATCTCCCGGATTCCTGGAAATCTGACATGCATGAGTTACAGCGAAACCTCTTTTATTTCACCATGAAAGGCTTTTGCATAATGAGAAAGAAAACGTCCTCTGTGCCCTAATCAACTCTGACAGGTCCCGGACTCCCAAATACTTTTATTTATGGCATTATTTATTTCACCCCTAATAACCGGGGAGGCGGGCCCGCGGCTCGCTCCGTGCGGGGAGAGGAAGGGAAGGAGGGAGGGATGGCCGGCAGGCAGCGGGGTCCGCGCCCGGCCGAGGGGACACAAAGTTTTTGCGGCGGCTGTCGCTCGGCGGGCCGGGGCGGTCTCATTAGCCTGCGGCCCCCTCGGTCCGAGCGGGTCGGAGCGGAGGCGGGGGTGCTCCGCGGCCCCTCGCCCCCGGCCCGGCAGCTCACCTGCCCCCACGGTGTGGCGCCGGGGGCGGCGGCGGTCCCGCCAGCGCCCG
>WEKY01034700.1:68484-80979 GCA_013390045.1 Picathartes gymnocephalus
CGGCGGCGGGGCGGGGGCGGACGGGGGTAGCCCCGGGCCGGCCGCTCTGCTCCACTCAGCCCCGCTCCGCTCCGCCGGGGAGGGCGGCAGGCTGGGGCCGGCTACCGGAGGAGCTGCTGGTAATGGAGAGGCTGCTGATAGAGAGGTGGTGATTTTAACAGAAAGAAAATAGATTGGCTGCTTGCCTGCACCGTTTTTATAAGATGCAGTGACAAACAGGAGATCAAATTTTTAATTTTTTTTCTTTAAAGGTGTAAGATACCGAGATGATGAACGCATATCGTTCCTCTAGTGATGGCTTGGAGTTAAAAACCACGTAGATCTTGATATGCAACCTAAATTTGGCATCAGGAAATGGGAAATTGCATCTTTAAGCAGAGTACAATCAAAAATGAATTACAATAAATCCTATATAATTGCATAGGTCATTCTCTTTAATGAGATTTTATTAACCTGACTGTCAAGCTTTTGAGTCAGGCAGATATTTTATCTTCTTCAACTGATAAAAGTGTCAGCTATAAACCACCATATAAATATTCATAAATCTACACATCTGTGGCAGCCTATCAGCATCATTCTTTTGGACATTAAAAGCATTCTAATTACTTTCTGTCTAGCAGAGCTGAAATGCTGCCTGTTATAGTATGTGCTTGGCAGGCATGATTGCTTTTGTTTGCCATCACAAATAGCAGCATCCTATTTTATATACTGATGGTCCAGAATATATTCAGGGTTTGACTGAACAGGATGAATATTATGAAGCACCATCTGGTTTTGATAACATCGGGTATATTAACTCATCTGTTAATTTTTGACACATCATTGATTTATTTATTTAGAAAAATTGGATCCTGTTTTGGTATGTTGCTGTTTGCCTTTGTAACAAATGTGATGACATTTCCTTGCTAAACAAGGAGATATGCTAGTTAATAGGATATATGGCTATGTTTTAATGCCTGTTTTCGCTTTAGAAGTAGCCTTGTGCTGGATGAATTTAGCATGTCTTGTTACAAATAATTCAAGTACTTTACCAAAAAAGTTTAACACTTGAATAGATTAGCTAGAGAATTCACAAATCTAGGGCGTAGTTCTGTGATCCATGGCAGAAGGTCATCTTTCTTCATGAAATTGCTTCTTATAAGAAATGTCCAAATGGTGGTATTTAAGTATTCTTTGTGGCCCACAATCAAAACACTGATGATAAATGTGACACCTACATTTCTTTACAGAAGCAGCTTATGCCATGGAAAACATTCAACTGTCTGGTAGATGATGTATGAGGCCATATTCACAGCAAAGCCCTCTGGGCTTTGGTGGGCAGAACTTTGGACTTCCTTTTTCCTGAGTACATTGTGCTAACCAGGCACTAGAGCAGGCTTCAGAGCTTATCTTTGATTTAGTCCTATGCTAAAGAGATAGTGAAGGAACTGCCATCCATGCACCAAAGTTCTTTGAAGTCCCTGTCCCTTCGACTGCACGTTCAGGCTTTACATTAGGTTCCTATATGGGTCCCAGTTTACCCTTTGCTCAGACTTAAGTGCCAAGAGAAACAGAACAGGAGAAAACAAACCATGAACTTGCTACAGTGTGTACAAGTGGTATTTTGCACGAGTTGTTACCAGAGGCTGAGAGTTGTTACCAGAGATGGCCCTTGAAGATGGTAAGGGGGCTGGAGCACCTCCCTATGAAGACAGGCTGAGAAAGTGGGGGCTGTTCAGCCTGGCTGAGGGAAGGCTGCATGGAGACCTCATAGCAGCCTTCCAGTATTTTAAGAGGGCCCACAAGGAAGCTGTAGAGGGACTCTTCAAGAGGGACTGAAGCGACAGGACAAGGAGTAATGCATTCAAACTGAAAGATGGGAAATTTAGGAAATATGGAAAAAAAATTACTGTGAGGGTGATGAGGTACTGGAACAGAGAAGCTGTGGTTGCCCCATCCCTGGCAGTGTTTAAGGCCAGGTTGGATGGGTCTCTGAGTAACCTGGTCTAGTGGGAGGTGTCCGCCCACAGCAAGGGGTTTGGAACTATGAACTTTAGCTGAACTTTAAGGTCCCTTCCAACCCAAAACATTCTGAAATTCTATAAAGCAATAGGCAAGGTTTAGATCTCCTGGGTATTTAAATCCCAGAGGTAGGGATGCTTTGCTGAGCTATGTGCCTGTCCTTCCTGCTTGGTGATAGAGTAACACCATGCACCTTGTGCTTTGGAGCCATAGCACCACTAAGAAGAGTAGGGAGCTAGCTGGGACCCCAGAGCTGTATGTATGCGAGGAAGTCCCATTGTCCAGAGGCTTGAAATCCGCTTAACTGATGTGTCAGCCAGTTTAATAGCACAGGCTGCCTCTGGGCAAGCAGAGCTGGGGTTTTGCCCCTGGAGAGTGGGAGCATTTGCATGAGCTCCGTGCACAGTTGCCCTGTACTTTGGCCAGCAGCTGCGGGGTCCCTGGGTTCCCCACAGCAGCAAGGGGAACAGGCCCAGAACACCTCTTAGCAAGAGGTTTATCACAAGTGGTAGCTGTTGTAGGGAGGGACAGATCATCCCCTTAGCAGGTGTCCAGCTGCATGTGCGTTCTCCACAAGGCAGTCACCATCCATGACATGTACAGTTTTCCCACAGTTTATCCTCAGCACTTGGCAGATGCTTACTTGAATAAAGGGGTGGAGTGCTGTAGGGCAGCTCTGTAGGGACGCCCATTTCCTAAGTTCAGTCTCAGAGACACCCCTCTTTTTATTGATGCCTTTTCACTTGTGCAGGTAACAGTGAGCAAATAGCTAGTAAAACACCACTCCTGTGATGTCTAGCTCTGTGCCAGCAACTTAAACACTTAATGCAGTTGATTCTTAAACTTCAGGCATGACATTTCTGGCCCCTTGGGATTCACAGCTCCAAGTTTGCTTTTGAGAGTGGGCACCTCAAACACAGTCACAACTAACGATGCTTCCATATTTTTGCAGCTTTTTCTAATGGTTAGAGCTCTTCCCAAGAGTGACCAGATTTTCCCTTAGTTGCTCTCTAAGAGACCACTCTCACTTCCAGACTCCAGCAGAATTGCAGAAAGAGGGGCTAGGGAAAGGAGGAAAAGCAGGAGCTCTCCACCCAGTGCCATGGTGAAGAAAAATCTAGCTCAATATCCCATCATGTGAGGAAAGTCCTGCATGAGAAATGTCATCTTACAATGAGAAATGAGAAGCTGCACTGCAATACAATCCTCTCTCCTCTAGAGGTTACTCTGACTGCTGTTGCTGCTGTGAGCCACACAGATTCATTCAAATCACCAGCAGATACCCATTTTCTTCTGTAAAACATCAATTTTTTATTAATATATTCAGATTATTTTCCTGGTATAAAAACAATGTGTATCTCTGTCTTTGGTAGCATGTACATTGAAGAGTACCATAATCCACCAAAGCAAGTAGTTTTCCTTTGGAAAGCATGATGTAGACCTCACAGTGCAGCTTAAAATTTAGGGTGGGCTTTCATGGAAAGCTGAGGAAGAAGAGCAGAGCTGGTAACACCTGTTAGCAGTGCCAAAAACATGGCATATTTAACATGCAGTTAATAAAGCTCTGTCATGCCCAGGCAGAAAAACAGTTTGTTCCATGAACAGCAAAGGTGAGGATCAGTGTTTTGACCTTACCTTAGAAATTGGGAGCCCTCATCTGGAAGTACATTTCTCAGATAAGTACTGAAATGGCCGGGCACTTGTAATCTTAATCCACTGGATTGTCTCGATGATCTTCATGCAAAGTGCCCAAGAAAACATTGCTTAGTCCTAGGAGGTGTCAAATGCTTTCAATTTTGTGACCTAAGCACAGATATTTACAGCAGTGGTCATATCAAAAACATGACAAAATCTCTATGCTGGGATGAAGGCCAGCTTGACATGTACAAGGCTGATGCCCCAGGATCTCAATTAATAAAAATATTATAATAAATCAAAAAATACAAATAATCAGGTGAGAGGGCTGAATCACTGCAAGGTGAAGAGTGAGATGGTTGAAATTGCTAAGGAACCTGAATGTCACATCCTTGCTGAAAATACCAGTGAATACAATTAAATACAGTGAATCCCTGCAGGAGAGAATGTATGGTATTCAAACCCACTCAATACTTATAAAGATGACTTTTTAAACCAGCTGCCCACAAATACAAATGAAACTATGGAAAAGCCACAACCTGAATCCAGAGCTACTGAAACCCAACACAGTGCTTTATTAATAAAGCTGTCTGATCTAAGTATTGAAAAGATTCTTAGGTGTGGGAACAGCTGAAATTATACTTGCCAGATTTTCCATACATCTTTTCTGAGGCATTAGTGTAAGTTATCAGATTGAGTTTCAGACATTTGCTCATACTAAACCCTGTTTTCAGTCTGGCAGTTGAATAGCTAAGAAGCTCCCCTAGTCCAGCATCAGTGAAAAAAAGATATAAAGATGAATGCTGTATCTGGGAGTTGGTACCTGATTTGCCATATGATAGTATCTTCTGGTTGCTTGCGGTCTCAAATAATCTAGTTAGGAATACTTATGCTTTTAGCAATTTAATCCTGTTCTCTTAGCATTTTATGGGTCTTATCCAGCAAGTCCACCTCTAGACAAACATCTAAAGTCAATAGAAGTTCTGTAAGACTGAAGACTCTGGGGTCTGAGACATTAGAATTACATGGTTGGTGAGCAAGGTAATAAGGAAAAGGAATATCACAATAAGTCTTTAATAAACTGCTTACACTGTTTTAGTCAGGTGCAGTGATTTCAATAGAATCCTACTTTCATAGAAAATACATACATTATATTAAATCAATTAAGAATCATAGATTGGTGTTTATACAGTAGTAGTCACATAAAAATAACTTTTTGTCATTTTTTAAGTGATTAGACATTGCACAGTGCTTGCATTTCTAAATATAGTCTGTAAAAGCTGAAATCCCGATTTTTACAATATATGCTAAATGGGCAGCATTTGTTTTTATTTTCTTCTCCATTATAATAAATAATATAGTTATCATTCTCATTTAGGGTTGTTCAGACTGCGGATGTGTGCACCATTACTGGTGTAGAACTTTCTTCAAAGCAGAACCTACTTCAGCACAGAGATAGATATTTCCAGAATTCATGCTGAGAGCATCCCTCACTATTGCTGTCCTGCAGCACCCACAAGAAAAGCATTTGTCCATCTGTGGGTTAGCCTTTCAAACAAGCCCTGCTTTGTCATGGCTCACTTCTATGTCTTTGAGTATGGGTTGAAGTTAAGAAAAAAAACAGTAATTGCTGTTATTGTGTCCTTGTAGTAGATCTGATACTGAAGATTAAATCAATAACGTCATTCCTGTATAAAATTTCAGTCATATTTTAAACCATTATCACAGTGAATGTGCCTAATGCATTAAATTTTAAAACAAAATTAATAATTATTTTAATCTTTACCGATGTTAATGTGTATTTTAATATTCTTCAAAACTAGTAATTTGAATGTCAGGTTACTTTTTGCTGTTTTTAGAATAAACCATAATATTAGAGTAACATCTCTTATAATAGTCTAATCCCTTTTCAGTTGTTTCATTCATATCTTGTCCCCATGCAACCAGGATATGCAAAGAATAAGTAACTGTTTTGTGAACAGGGACAATAACGATTAAAATACAAACAGTATAGATGACTTCAGGTCTGGAATCAGATTATAGGATTAAAATGAATGAAAAAACCATTCTGTAGTAGGATTGCATAGTTAAAGTCAATATCATCCTGTAATAATTTTAAAGGGGAAATGTGCAAAGAAATAAGGCAAAGAAAGCACATCTTGGGGTTGTTAGCGGTGCTTGAATTTCCTGATTTCCTTTTGATTTATCAAGTCTCTGCTAGAAAGCTGTCATGTCACCAGGATTCTGTTCTTTTAATTCATATTACATCTGCTGTGTTATTTTGCAGTTGCATTGATTGTAAGGGTTAAAGACAGCTGGCCTTAGGTTAGTGTAGAAAAAGAGGAGAGGCAGTGGGTAATGGACGGTACAGAGCACCTGGCGCCACATCAGCATGCACTTGCAAAGGGGGTGGCAGTGCCTGTGCATTTCTGCCCTTTGGAGCTTGTGGTGTGGACAGAGGGTATTGCATAATGCTTTGGATCAAAGATGTGCTGTAGAAATCCGCCCTCATTAGTCTTAACCTGTCTGCAGGAGTGTGCTACGGCTCATAAACACAGGGGGCTGATGGCGAGGATGCTCAAAGTGGTCTTATGGCCACTCCAGTCCTTCACATGAAGTCCCTGGGTAATCCCTGCATGGCCCAGGCAGCCTCATGACCCAGCACTGGGCTTGGGCTTGCTCTGCCCACCTCAGGTTTCTGTTTTTTCAGTTAAGTCCTCAGGAGATCACATCCTTGGGTTTTGTGCTGGGGAGATCTCCTCTGGCTGCATTAGGGACTGAAAGTGTTTGTATGCTGCTTCAGCCCTGCCCTCTTTGCAGAGACCTGGGGAATCATGGTACAAATTCAAATTACTGTTGTTTCAAATATGCTTCAGGCCAGCTGTACTGACCTCAGTGTGAAGTAGATTTTCCACCAGACTGTATCTTCTGGATCTTGAAGAAGTACTGTGAAAAGTGCCTCCTCTTAAAGGCCTGAATTCTGAACATTTCTGTTCTTTATATATTACGAGTGTGATGAGGCTGCTGATGAAGTAAAGGTAAATGAAGGTCTGGGGGCTTAGTCTCATGCATCTTGCATCTTGCAGGTTGCAGGTTGCCTTTTCAAAAGCAGATGTGTTTGTCACTTTCTAAAAGTCAAACCTGCCTGAGAAGTGCTCTCCAAAATTGGCAGCACTTTAACCCACCAGTCTTTTTTTCTTATGCAAAATGTTAGTTACATCTGTTCAGATACCTAGAGGAACTTACCTTTGAAAAAGGTAAAAAAAATTTTAAAGGCACTATTTTTACTGGAGACCCTAACAGGTCATATCATAAATATCTTGGTCACTTTCTGTCTGGGTCCATGAAGTATTATAGCAGCTTGAGCTATACACGTAGACTTTGCAGAAATGAGCCATGCTACTGTGTAGGTTTAGCTTGTAGCTGCTATTGCTCCCTGCGACAGGACACCTCCTGTCACTAGAGACAAAGCTGACTAGGTGCAGCACGACATCCCTATCCTCCTTCCAGAACTGAGCTGCTGTCTCCAGAAACTGCTGCACAACCCTACCTGATTGTATCCAGAGCATCTTGAAAAACTCTGCTCTCCACTGTGCCATACTGGCCTGCCTGGAAACTTATAGGATGCCTTTGCTTGGTTTAAGAAGCGGGGTTTGTGCTTATCACTCTGAGTTGTTCCTGGACATATCTGGAACCTAGAGCAAAAGGAACAGAAGCAAAGTCCATGGAATTGGGGGTCAATTGTGGAGTGTCCTGTGCCCAATGTCAAACAAGTGCATCAAAGACAAAAAGGAGAAAAAACAATGCTTGGAAGCCTTGTTGGAGAGGAACCAGACCTAGGATGAAGGTGTGGTGCAAAGTCCTACCAGTATGTACAGATTATGCCCTCCAGCAGCTTGAGACAGGCTTTCCGGGAAGTACTTGCTTGAACTTTTACTTGTATCAAATTGAATGTAATTTGTATTTTCTTCCCCGTTTTCCTGACTTAATCCCTCTGAAAGAAGGTGTCAGTAAGCAATGTCCATCATCACAATGCATTTCTGATTAACAGCAAGGGCACAAGGGCGCTCTCAAAATAGAAACGAAGTCAGGATTGTTTTAAATCACAGTGTTGCAGAAGTACTAAAGCAGAAGCCATAATTTTAATATGTTCAGAAATAAAATGCATGCTACAGTAAACAATTGTGTACATTCATCTAGTTGCTACTGCCTGGCATAAACTTTTGCATTCGGTTTCTGTGATTCATCTTTTCTTTTGTTGCAGAGAGTCGAATGATTCTGGATGCCTTTGCCCAACAATGCAGCCGGGTTCTAAGTCTCTTAAATTGTGGTGGAAAACTACTGGACAACAATCACTCTCAGTCCATGATTTCATGTATAAAGCAGGAAAATCCAAATTATAGTGAAAGACAAGAGCAATGTCAGCTTGGGAAAATGGTCCATAGTCAGACATCAGACATTTTAGACATAGAGATGCAGTATATGCAAAAGAAACAACAAACCTCAGCCTTTCTGAGAGTTTTTACCGATTCCCTTCAGAACTATTTGCTTTCTGGGAGCTTCCCTTCTCAGAACACTTCATCAATAAATGATTTTAGCCATTTGGCAGATGTGGATCCACTTTCAACCTCTCCAGTACACACTTTAGGTGGATGGACATCTCCAGCAACATCAGAATCTCATGGTCATCCATCATCTTCTACACTTCCAGAGGAGGAAGAGGAGGAAGAAGAAGAAGGTTACTGCCCTCGGTGTCAAGAGCTAGAGCAGGAGGTAATTTCATTGCAACAAGAAAATGAGGAGCTTCGTAGAAAGTTGGAGAGCATTCCAGGTAAATAATCCCCTGCCGTGTAATGTTGCCATTCAGTGATAAAAATACTTTGGGTAATAGTTTATTTCAAGTTCTAGTCATTTTTTAAGGTTGCAATCATAGTAATCAAACACTGGAATTTGCCTCCAGTCAAAATTCCTATAGCTATGCCCAGTAGAAAATTATCTGCTGATACTCATCTATATGAATCTTGAGTCCTACACTAGTAAGGTGTTTTCAGGTGGGGATGTACTTGTAATCCCAAATTCCAAATATCAGGTGGTTTGTCACAGTAATTTCAAACATATGTTTTCATAACTCCTTATCTGTCTTGTTCTTTAAGTGACATTGCAGCTTATAAACCTAATTCCGTTTTGGGGCTCCTTTTTTTGGTTACTTAAGGAAACTATTTGAAGTTCATCCATAGTTTTACCTGAAATAAATTTGGCTTTTACCTTGAACAGTTTCTCTTAAATTGCTGCTAGCTTAGTGAGAAGCATTAATATATCCCCTCCCATTCATCTTCAAACAAATTCTGAAAAAAAAAAAGCCTAACAACAACTTTTCTAGTTCAGCAATACCTAGAAGCCACTGGGAGAGGAAAAGAAATCAAATAGAAACCTGTTCTGTGAAAAGCTTCTCTTGCTCTTTAAACCTAGGACTTCTCACTGTTCAGGTGAGCCAAATACTTGAAGAGTGGTATGGGATAAGAGCCAAGTATCTTGGACCTGTATTTTTAAACTTGCAGCACAGGAAAAATACACCTCAAATAGTAACACTAAAAGCAAATTGGAATTTAGCAAAGAAAAGAAGGATACAACATGCTTCTGATGTGTATAAACACTAGGGAACTGCACCTTTTTTACCCAAATTTGATGTGCTTAGGGTAGATCCATGAAAAGTTAATTGAACTGATCTCTGAATGGCAGAAAAGCACATATAGTACAGCATGAGCTCCAAGAGAGAAAATACTTCAAAGCTGCTAACTATGCAGAAAGGAAGAAGACAGTAACCAACTACTGCTCCAACATGTAGAGGCAGTTGCAAAATCTGAGAAAATGCAAGCAGTAGTCTTCATAATTCTTCTCCTCAGCTATTAGTGATGTACTGTGCATTTTTAATATCACATCGTGTTTTTCTTCTGTGCATTGGTCCATAGGGATACATAGGCAAATCCCATAAATAGCATTGTTCAGTGCAAACAAAGCCCAACATTTAGAGTAACTCCCTCACCCCTTCCAAAAATACGGAGTTACCGTAACTCAGGCACTCTCACTGGTTTCAGCAGTGGTTAGTACATCATCTGGTAACACTGCGTGGTAAAGGGAATTGTGTGGATGTCAACTCCTGTTGAGTCCTACCTTTAGGTGTGTAAGACCAGAAATGATCCTGTAGGGTCTGTAATCTGACTGACAGCTTTCATTCAGTCCGCTGTAATGAACACAGTAGTTTTTTTGACTTTCACTAATGCATAACTTTCATTAGACTCAAATAGTATCTCAGAAGGCCTCCAGTTGCTGGTGAGCAGCGGCTGTATATCTTACCTGACATTTGGTTCCAGTGCTTAATTAAACTGGTGAAAATATGTGCCTTGTTCCCTGCCTGACTACCTGAAATCTGCTTTTAGCCATTGACTTCTATGCTTTACTCCACTAAATGAAGTGCTCTATAGGTCTTGGTACTTCTTCTGATTGAAGTACTTACAGACCAAAAACTGACTTAATTTCCATTTTAAATAAACAACGCAAACAGAACTGTTTGAAACTCCTCAAATTACTTGAATCCTCTTTGCAGTTTTTTTTCTCCCCTTCTGCTAATTTCCTTAAAATTTGGGCACTGGAAATGCATGCAATATGTTCCTATGAGCCTGATCAAAGGTGAATAGACACTTTACTTGCACCCATGTTTTCCCTGGTGGGTTGTGCAGCTGAGCTTCACTTTTCTTCCTAGAGGTACGCACTTTGTATTTGTCTGTGTTCATGTACTAAGTGTTCCAGATTGCTCTGACTGTCCCACTTGCCCACTGCTTGCTGATTTGTCAATTTTTGTATCATCCAGAATTTTTCTAATTGTCTTTAGATTAACTTTGTGATACCAGTTAGAAATGTTGAATGGTATTGAGGGTGTTGTTAGTTTCTGTTGGACTTTTCTAGAAACATGTCTATTAATGATGATTCCTGCAATGACAAATATTTGAGATGTCAGTAGCAGGTTCCTAAACTATATATGTTCTAGTCTGCTGGTGTTGAGTGTTGCTATTTTTACAATCAGTTAACTCTTGGTAGTAAGTTAAGTGCCCTTCAAGAGTCTAGGTATCTTATATTGTGCAGCCCAACTCTTTCAAGTGAATCTATAAGCTTATCAGAGAATGGTAATTAAGTTAGTCTGGCAAAATCTACTTTCTGTAAGACTATTTTGACTGGAATTAATTATATTCATATTCTTTAGTTCTTTGTCATTTGAGTCCCGTTGTGATTGCCTGTGTTTTCCTAGGATTAATTCTGGCTTAAGCAGCCAGTATTTACCTGGGTCATCATACTTACCCTTCATCTCCCTTTAAAAGTGATAAACATGCATAATCATAGTCATTTTACACCCCCCAGGAGTCAAGAAACTCCTTGTTAACAGTGTATCGAAGGAAGCAGACAAATATAAAAAAATGTGCGAGGTAGGACTTCATCTACCAACAGAAAATCATCATCAGATACGTTTGCTGTTTTCTGGTCACATGTACAAATAGATCTGAAGTGACCCATGTGTTTGGAGAAGTGTTAAGAGCCATAGAAGCTCCCTCAGATTTTGTTACATGGTAGGACAGAGCTCTTCAGGCAGTCACACAGCCACCTCTGATCAAAGTTAATCAAAAATCAACTAAAGGCTATCAGCTATTTTTGTCTCTAGTGTTCATTTTGCCCCTGTGAGCTTCTACTGCCAAAAAAGCTGTCAGAAATTTTTCTGTAACTTGAAATGCCCAGCTCTGTATGTAAACAGGAGCTTGTTCTCTGAGCCTTTTTTTTTTTTTTTATTTTGCCCAGCAAGATGTTGCATGCCTCAGGAGGGAGACAGAAAGCCCTCTGCAGAGTGTTTCAGTGCTGTCTCCCACCATCTATCACATCAAAATAATCTCAGACTGCAAACTTTCTTCCCTGTGCATTCATCCACCTCGTGCAGGGCATCCGATGGGCCGGGGAGGGCGATGAGCGTGGCAAAGAGGCAACCGAGGCGGCAGCTATGGAGGCTGCCATACTGTCTCCATCGAGCCACTGAAAGAGCAGGATTTTTTTTACATAGTGGTTTCTCTTTTCATCCTTGGGGGAGCTAGTCCAGAGCTGCTGGATGAGGCTGGCAGGGGACCCTGTGGGGTGGGCACCACAGCCGCTGAGGCTCCCACTAGCAACTCTAACAGCAGAATATAACAGCACCAACCCCTCCCTTCTGCTGTATAATATGAATCATATTAGCCTTCTCCTGAAATACTTTGCATTACTTTCCATATGCAAAAGCCCTTTTAAAATCCATAAGTGTTTGCGATCTAAAAATAGTTGCCACTATACATCGCTGCCTCTATCTTTGCAAAGCAAGGCTCACAAAGAGACTACCATGAAAAAAGAGTGTTTTCTCAGCAGATGTAAAGGCAATGACACTTTTTTATTTTTTAGCAAATATTACAGAAGACATATCCTCCTGTAGCTTTTGGACACAGAAAATGAGCTTTTTTTAGTTTTCACGACTCTGCCATGTTGCTGCAGAAGCCCTTCAGTTCTGAAGGATCTTTTTGCCTGTAGCCTGGCATCACTCTTTGACAGATCACCACTGGAGAGAAATTATTACATGGGTAAAGTATTCCATATATTTTGGTTGCTGGATGGGTAGATTTTTATTTCTCAAAAAATATCCATTTGGTTTGACTGAAACAGTACATAAATTTGTGTGAAAGCTTAATTGTTCCAGCTGTGGAATAAATGAAGAAAACTTCATATATCAGTGCTTGGGGTTTGGAGCAGTGCAACTTCTTTCAACTTGTCCAGTTACCCTTTTTTTTTTTTTTT
>WEKY01034700.1:80997-108725 GCA_013390045.1 Picathartes gymnocephalus
TTTTAAGTGAAAAACATTAACCAAACATTTTCAGTTTTCAGTTCAACTGAAGAGAAGAGAAACATTTTCATTCAGTGTGTTATCTTGTCTTCTTTTGAAAAATAATTAAAGTTTAGGTAATTCCTGGAAGGAGTTTGGCAAACTTATTGTTGGCTCTTTAAGATTTTGAGATCATTAAGAACAAAACAAAGTAATCCATCCACATGAGGAGAAAAGTGTCTCCTAGTTTCTTTCCTCTGTATAGAAATTAGTGTGGCTGTGATACTTTCCCAGTAGTAAATTTAAAGACATATTTGTGGAGCTGCATGAAAGACCTGGATTTTAACCATGTTGATATTAAACAGTTCTTCGTTATTATCAGCATAATTGTCTCACACATTTTTACCTGAAAGGGAGAAAATATTTCCAGGTGATTAAAGCAAAGACTTATAATCACGAGTTAGGATTTGCCTCCTGGTGCTCCCAGCTTTGCTACGTGTTTTTGGATAAACCAGTCTGAAAGTAGTGAAAAGGTATAAATTAGTAAGTAAAATGAAGCAGTGTGTATTAAAATACAATTATTATTATTATTATTATTATTACTTTTTTAGCCCAGCAGCAAAAAGTACTCCAGCAAGTAGCAGAGGGATGGGGAAGGAAAACCCCCTCAAATGTTGAGTCCTGGTCACCTATAGAGACTGTATTCAGGGTGGCTGGAAGTAGCCAAAGCAAAGTGGGATTTGCAGGTAGAGTTAATATCAACGTAATTGAAAAAGTCAGACAAGTTTTCCAGGAGGTTTTGTATGCCCGAGGCTTGACTCTTCTTCCTGACTATTGGATGATCTAATAAAAGATATTACTTTTCCCTACAAATCCTGTCTCCTTTATACTTTCATAGCCTCATGTTTCCAAAGAGCCTACCACAGCCACAGTATAGATAAAGCAGCCATCAAGGGTTATGATGAACACTTTTTCATGTCCTTTTTTTTGGTCCTTTTTCTTGATGTTCACATTTAACCACTTCTTTGGTTTCCCTTGATGTTTTGGATGTTTTGGTCTGATCTGTGGCCTCGTTCTCCTGTTCAGCTTCAAAGTGTGAAGTTACTGTGAGAAGAGAGAGCCTCGAGCACAGTCACCCTGTGTTTGGCACAAGAACCCCTTTGAATTTGTAACAGGGCTTTGCTTGCTGCTGGGGGTGACAGCTTACTTTGCTAAACCAACCTGAGTACAAAACTTATTGAAACATGTAATTGCAGAAGACCAGGGCTTGCTTTATCTGTTTTCCCTGCATTTCTGGATACAAACCCACAAGAATTTGGAGATCAGCTTTCTCAGCCTACTTGGGGAACAGAAGCTGGTGGGAGTTTTGTGGGGAGCTGCAGTTCAGGCTGTCAAGGAAGAACTCCCTGGTCTTAACTTTGGTTTGCCCCTTGCAAGTAGACATTTGGTTTTTACTGGCACAAACTGCTGTCCCTTCTCACAGGGGACTTCTTGGTTTCCCTGTTAGCTACCAGCAGTAGAAATGTGTAGTGGAGGGGTTTACAGAGGGTGTCCCTTCCAAAGGGAAGGCTTCACTGCTGAACAGGATTACAAGAAGAGGCTCTTTCTAACGAGTAGAAGGAATGTGAGACAGCACAGACAAAAATAAAAGCCACATGAGCATGTGGCAGCACCACTTAAATGAGATGCACAGCTGTCTTGTTTTATCTCTTTTAATCTATTGTTTATGCAGAGGTGTACCTCCCAGGGGCATATGGGAGGGGAACATTCTTTTTTCTGGAAGAAATCTATTGCAATAGAAAATTAAAAGTACAATGCCTTTTCAGATGCAGATTTATAGAAATTAAATTATTTACCTGGAAAACACAGCTGAGAGGGATTTTAAAAATCATGGGATATTTGCTAGAATTTTTCTCTCTTCCCTGTATTTGCCTGGCATGTAGGTCAGTTTAGGAAATCTTTAACACCCTCCTACATATTGTGTCGATTCTTTTGATTTCTGCTGTATGCTTTCACTACAAATGGGTGCTGGTTTAATTTTACCATCCAGTCACAAATGTCCAAATTTGTGGGCTCTTGAGCACTGAGATCAGTTCCTCCACAGATCCTAACCCCCATCTCTCCTTGCCCCTTGCTGTTTTTCCAGCTCATCACACCCCAAACAACTTGCCTTTGTGGACCACCCATGCAGCTTTTACTGGCTTTCAGCTGATTATTGAAATACATAACCATATGAGCTAAAATAATCCAAGCCATGCACACTTGTCCAAATCTCAGACAGCAAAGGCATGTCCATTAATGTTATAAGAAATTCACACAGCCCTGTAGTTCGTCAGCACGTTCCCTATCATTTGTTACATCTTTCTGACAGTTGAGCATCAATTTAGAAATGCCCTGCAATGAACTCTGAGAGAAGCATTGCTCAAGGTCACGTGAAGGAGGACACATTGCAGCGTTGAGCCAGTCTTAGCTAACAGCTGCTGGCCTGAGCAGGGTGGATGTAGATGTACACCCTTCCCAGTTCTCCTCCTCACTGGTGAGTCAGAGGTCAATGGTCTTGAGTGCTAAGGGATTCGTCTTCTGCAGAGCACCAGGAGGAATGCTAGCCAATGTCAGCTACAGAGCACCAAATCTTATTAATGAACAGAATAACCAGATTCTTACTGTCTGTTTATGGGGCTGAGGCCACTGCAGAGAGACATGCAGCCAGTCCCTTCTCACTGGGACTGTCTGATGCTGCAGGAGAGGTTGGAGATACACTTTATTTACCTTGGAGATGAGCCTTATTTACAGCAAGCCCAAGCATCTCTTCACAGTGCTGTGCTTTGGCAATATAAACAGCCCTGGAATGTTTTACACTGGAGGCTGCATTTTTGGGAGGATAAATGAGGGTTCTCATTTTGACAGATACCAATGCATGTGATTGTGTCCCAGTAACATTTATAATGAGCAAAAACCCAAACCTATAATAGAGATGCTCTTGGCACTTCATAAAAATTTGAAAACAATTATTAGTGGCAAAGGTTTAAAAAGAAAAAAAAAATGGAGTGGGTGATAATTGGGAAACATTAAAAGCATGTTACTGAAGGCCCCAAAAGACTATCTAGGAGGAAAAGTTTAATATTGGTTACGAAATCGACCAGTTTAGAGGGAAAGGAAAGGAACAGTTAGAAACATAACAAATAGATTAGAGGGGAAGTTAATGGTGATGCATAAAAAGGAGGTGTGGATTAAATTAATAATTAAAATTAAATCTGGAGCATTGTCTAGAGAAGGCTTCCTTTCCCTGGCAACATAAAGGAAAAATATGATACCCTATTAACAGTATTGGACCATTATCAGATGGAAATATATTTCATCTGTAATACGGAACTGTTCGTTGAGTATTTCTGTTCTGGTACTTGTGAAGGGTAACATGATACAGTCATACCAATATAAGGATGATGGTACTCAGGTGGAAATATCTTCTATTTCCAGTGTAACTCTGGGTGTTATCACACGTTATCAGCAGCTTCATATGGGACTGCAGCCTCAGCTGCCTATCCCAGCTCCCTCCCAATGCTGGGAAAGCTGAAGAGCAGTAGCTGCTTGGGCACCCCAGCTTTTCATCCCTAAGAGCACATCCACTTAATACCAAAGGCACTAGGCAGCTGCTACCAAAGTGTCATGTTTTCAAAATCATGGGGTTTGGACAACTCACTTCAGGAGCTAAAGGAAACATGAAAAAGACAACTCTGACCATAATTTTTCTTTATGCTTTCTAATATTTTGGATGCTTCAGAAGACTGAAAAGTGGAAATAGTTACCAGATTTTTTTCTTTTTTTTTTTTAAGGACATGAGATGTCCTGGATGATGGTGGTTTCATTGGCCTGATATTGAGCCCAGACAAACTAATTGAACAGCTGATGCCAGCTTCAGTTAATTGAGTACAGAATAATGGCATTAGTACCAGGCAACATTTTGCCAAACTGGTTTTGATGAGGTGAAAAGTTTGGTTGATGAGTATTGCAGATATTCAGGGTGTTACATAACATTATATTACAAAACATGATTTGAAAATACAAATATATTTGTATCCGGGAAATTGTCGGGATGCAGTTGAATTTCTGGGGGGAATTTTTTTGTGAAACTGTTCACAGCCCAGGTTTTTAATACATAAATCCATGAGGGAAAGCATACAGTCATTGCTTACAGCTTGCAAGTGGTGCAGAGGCAGCTGTGAGAGAGGAAGGTGAGAGGTGACAGACCTGGTCAATCGCTCTTCGTGGTTTCAAACCCTGGGAAATAGACACTGAGAAAGGCTTGTGGAAGACACAGTGACTTTCTGCCTGAGTATTGATGCACAGCATGGCTCAAAGACCCACAGGCTTCAGCTGTACAGACATGTAAGTAGGCATAGGGACTCTGCTTTCAGCAGGAGCCCAGCACCTCTGGAAGGTCATTGTTGGGCTTAGCAAAGACAAGAGGGAGAAATTACCACTAAGTATGTCACAAGTAAAAGGCATTTTCCATTTCTTTTCCAAAAATTTTGTAAAACCCAATTTTAAGGAAAACAAAATGCAGACTTGAAATAAGGTTTATGTTCCTTTGGGTTGAAACTACACCACTGGGTGATGATGTCTTGAGTTCTTCTGTGTTTTTCCCATTGATGCTGTCTGTTGCAAGGAGGATTTAGTCCAGGGAGTTGCTGTGCTGTGTGGCAGCTCAGGCTGAGATCCTACCTTGGATTTTGTCATTGGCACAGTTGGTGACCACCACAGTCACTGTTCAGCTACTTATTAGAAATTAGGATATTCTGCAGAGAAAGCTGTGACAAGCTGTGCTGAATAAGCACTTGTTACAACGTACAGATACCTAGAATAACAACAAAGTCTTAAACTTAGATTGATAACAGCAAATAGCTGCCACCTCCTACATGTGTCCTGGTTAACATCGTAGCCAGACCAGCCTTCCCTGGCGCACCAGGTTCCCTGGAGGCTGTCCTTCTCCTTGCCCTTTAGCTCCTGCAAAGACCTTGCCCATTCATCCTCTGCAGGCCAGGTTACTTTGCCATCTCCAATGTCTGTTCTGAGATGCTGGCACTTTCAGAAAGTAAAGGCTGTGGAAACTTCTTCCCTAATGAGCAAGAAAATTACTGCCTCCCCACAGGCTTTCTACTAAATCATAACAAGTGTTATTTCAACATTTGTGTCTCTCCCACTGCTTACAGGAAGAACAAATCCCTGTTGGTGATGTCCTGATAGAGGATACCTGCATAAACAAGCAGAGTATCAGCCCTTGGGGCTATGATCTTGGCAACTCTGTAGAGACCACATCAAAGATAAACAAAATAAATAAACTAGTAGACTTAAATGATTATTCATCTTCCCAGCTGGGACCCCCATGCTCTTACAAAGTTACATTTCCTGAAGGGTTTGGAGGAAATGGTTCTCAACAGAGAATATCTGCAGAGCCTTAAGAGGGACATAGCAGCAAAACCGAAGTTTTGACTTTCCACCTCGTGCTGCCCTCTTTGTGGTTTCTTCTAGGCTTCAGTTAATATGGCAGCACAAGAAGTCTGGATTTGCAAGTAGGACCTGGTGCTTGAAAGGCTGAGGTTATTTGTACCAACAGTAAACCGTGCTGTGTCATGGCTGTAAAGTCAGAAGTGCTCAGCATCCTCCATCACTACAACGATAACAAAATCATACAATGTTGTGCTCAAAACATTACTGCTTTTATGAGGATAGAAGTTTTTATAAGCTTTGGCCAGCTTTTAGTACTTTCATGTTTTTCACTGGTAATGAGAAGGCATTTTATCAGCAGCATACAGTTAAAGTAGAGCTGTACTTCATCTGCTGGGGACACAATAGGTTAAGTAATTTCCTGTTGTCTTCTCACTTGAGCCCCATCCCTCTGGAAGAACACAGGTAAACACATCCCTGGATAACCTGCAGTGAAATTACTTACTGTGTGAAAAACCAGGAGCAGGAGTAAATACACTGATAGGTTGTCTTTACAGAGAAGTCAATGTGGGGTGCAATAACATAGGAATTTATTCATCATATCAGGCACTTTGCATGTCTTCTGTATGCAGACTGCTGGACGTAACTCCATTTATCCCTCAGTAAAGGGTCTGTTTTGCAGAGAGTAATGTTGTTCTGCACCCTGGCTGCCTAGACAGGGGCGTAGTTGCTGTGTGCTGTGAATGCCAAGGAAAGAGGGCAAAATACCCATAAATCCTACCTTGAGACATTCTCAGATGTTTCAGTGCTTGCTTTCAGATTGCCAGCTTAAGACAAAGCCCAGAACACCACATTTTTTCAGGTGTAAAGAAATAATAAAATGCCAAGAAATTGTAATAAAAAAAAAATAATTAACGCAAATATTTCTTCTGGGTTTTGAGCTGAAGCTATGATTAAATCTGAATATTTTACAAAAACAACCCATACAAAATGTGAGAGTCATAAGGTACTTTAAAAATTATGCTTATTTAGTCTTGCACAAGTCAGTCGTAATGTTGGATTAATATCTGTTTAATTCTCCTGTGGTGTTTCAGGCTCAGGAGAAAAGAGCTGTATTTCAAAAATACTCCAGAGTTAATCAGGGATGTGGCAGCATCTGCTTAAGAGAGACCCATAATTGAATCATCCCTAATTAACCTATCACCTCAACAGAAGGGAATAGGATGTTGGTACCACTACTGAAATGGATAAGAGTGATGGGAATGGAAAGGGGGGAGGATGAGGGCAAAGAGAAATAAAGCAATTTGCCTAACACCTAGTTTTATAGCAAATTTTGGAGGAGGGAGAGAATAGAAATTAAAGTATACGAGTCATTGAATCTCTTTAGTATATTTAGTCAGACGGTCATTTGAAAAACATTTGCGCATATGTACATGTTAATCAATGCATTAATTAGGTTAAGAAATGTTTTCTTCTTTGTTTGGTTTGGGATTTTTACAGTATTTACAGATTTTTTTCTTATTATCATTACTGCTGACCTAATTTGTATTTGTATTGTAGTAATTATAATTTCAAACTCATAAAAAGGGATAAAAACCCTTTGAAAACTAGTGGGTACAAAATAAAAGTAATTTGAGAGATCTCAGTATAGGAAATACTATACTTGTTGTACATTTATTAAACGAAATGTCTGCACAAATCAAAATGAGAAGTATTTCCTATTTGAAATAAATCTCACTGACATAGAAAACAGATACTAAGCAACACTGCTTGATTTAATATTGCTGTTCTATTTTGTGCTTTATAGCTAATATACAGTAATTGCAATTTGTTTCATGCAGTGCCCTGCCAGACCGTTTTAGATTATCTGAAGACTGTACTTCAGCATCACAACCAGCTTATGGTACCACAGCCAACAGACCATCCAACCGAGGTAGTATACAGTGGAAACAAGCTACACCTCTTTATGCTTGCTAATTCACTACAAACATGTAGGCAAATAAATCAGTAGGCATTTAGTGGTAAAAAATAGGTTAAAAACTGTCATTCTTAAGTACAGTAATCCCCCAAATGGAGGAAACACATCATTAGTATAATCAAGAATGACTGTACCGAGCAGCACATAACTCCCTCCATCAGCACCACGTGTGTTTGCCTCGCTTTGGGTAGTTTTACTCTCCTTTTTCTTCACAAACACCATATTTGTGGGTAGAATTTAGGCCCGGTGACAGCTGTAGCTGGGTGACTGAGAGTGGCTGCACGTGGCATGCAACAGTTCATGGTGTGTATCACTTTGGTCCTCCATTCAGTTTTATCCTGTGTAAATTGATATATTTATATTTAATTTATATTTATATTTATCACTAGCTGTTATTCAAATATATTCCAAGGATTCATTTTCCCTTTTTTTAATGCTCTTTTGCTTAACGAAAATTTTTAAGTACTGTAAAAACTGGGGCTGTTCTGTAATGTCCCACAAGGAATAGCTTGTCATAGTGTGAGAGAATTTTTTATTCAATTAAACACACAGATATTAATCTTTTATTAATAAACATAATCACGTGCAAATACAAGCAGAGATACATTTGTATTTTAGTTCTTCCTTCAGAGTCTGCTTATTTCATTTCTGGGAGGTTCTTTGTTTGTTTTAGTTTAATGACTGCTGGACACACCAAACCACATCATCTATTTACTGAGAATGTTTTGCCCAGAAGTGCTTTACTTTGGAGGAAGAAATGAAAGTGTATCTGTAGCAGGAATCCAGTAATTGTTGAACAGAGTAGCATAACACTATATCATGCCTTGGAGAAAAATGAAGTAAAATATCCTACGTTTCAGGGGGAACAAGAGAGAAGTGTGTTACAAAATTGAGGCTGAGGAGTTACGCAGAATTTATTACCCTCTCCTCAGTTAATAGCAATGTGAGCTCTCATGAAATCTAGATGTTGGGCCTTTCTGCACCCTATTTTCATCAGTGCTATATATAAAAACACAGAATAGCTTCTAGGATAGCTTGCTGCTTAACAAAGCCACACATGAGCATCGATTCTTAAGGCACATGAGCAAGCCTGGAGCCTTACCCTGTGCCATTATGGGCTTGCATTACATAAGCCGGGCCTGGCAGAGCTTAAAAGCAAGGCAGTACCTACAGTTACCTGAAGCTTATATTTTCCAATGGTATCAGTAAGAATGGTCTTGCTTCACTAAAGGGTATTTTTTTAATAGGAAGAAAAATAGGTTTCAGAAATCTAAGGTAGGAAAATAACTGACTTTATATAAAAGGGATGTGAAGCTAGCTGCTGAAAAAAAAATTAAGTACCAGCATGAGGATCACATGGTCCTTTGTACTGATGTAGTGGACCAAGCCAAGGGAGAACTCATGTCAGCTCCCCCTGGGACAGAGTGGTCACAATTACTTCATCATAAGAGTATATTACCTCCAAAGAGCTCTCCATGCTGCCCGTCTGATCTTCTTCCTTCCCCAGCCCCTTCACCATGTTGGAAGAGGACAAGGAGCTGGCCTGGACTGAAGTGTTCTTCCATGGCACAGCTCTTCAGACTTATTACTGGCTTCCCAGGCATTCACGTTCTAGGAAAAAACTAAAGCAGCTGCCTGTATCATGAATGGAGAGGCGGGAATTGACCCTGACCTGTTTGCAGTGATGTGAGGAGATAGTGAAGTGCAAAGAGAAAGCCCCAGATTGTAACAGGGCTAGACTATCGGTGAAGGGTCTTTCTCTTAGGGGTTACAAGCTTGAATTTACAGCTACAGGGGAGTGAGTGAAGTGTTGAGGTGTTTGGGAGGGAGTGGCCCTTCAGACAAAGCCTATCTCTTCCCTTACATTTTGGCTTCCTTTGCAGAGTTTTGGGTTTGTCCGTAGCTGTCTTTGCCAGCAGCTTCCAGCAAGGCAAACAAGTAGCAGGGAGTCACACAGGCTGAGCCCCTGGTGATGCTAACCCTATTGGGAGGTGGTGGTACTCTAGATCATACAGATTATCTAATGATAATCTCAGCATGGTCTTCAGTAAATTCAATCTTCCATATATTTATCAAACTTGCAAAAAAGTTAAGGCAAACACCTGAGGAAAAAATTCAAAGATGCTCTCAAACTGTCTTCCAAGATGCTATAATAAATATATGAAAGAAGGCAAGGCTAGTCCTGAAAATAGTTTTCAGATATCAAAGGCCTGGAAGTGAGAACTTTGCAGTGGTTGCACACAAGTGGAGCATGTGGCCGAGTGCCTCGCTGAGCTCACTGCAAGCTCCTGTCAAACCTAGGGGCTACACAAAGAGTTCACTAATTGGGCTTCCAGATTTATGTGTTTTGATAAAAGAGGCACAGCTGTAAAAGTGAATGCTTCTCTAGGAGGGTGTGGTGTGGGTTTTTATTGTGTACTTCAATTATTTCAAGTATATTAACAGTACTGTCTTACATTAATTGGGTAATCCTGAACTACAGCATTTTATGGGCACCAAGAATTAAATACGATTTAGGTACAATTGACTTAAGAGTGCTTATAAATGTGTATGGATTACAGGAATCCCCATAATTAGTCCCACAGCATTCATTTAATGTTGGAATATTGAAGCACACAAATTATGAAGGTTAAAAGCAAAATTTCTTTCCAGCTGACACAGTGGCATTTCTGTAAAGCTATAATTTGAGTTAATACAGCATTCATTAATAGTAATGAAGCTTTTAGTTTTCATGGTTCCTTTATTTATTTTCTTTACATTTTTCACAGTAACATAATTGCTGTCGAGTTTCAGGTGTGTTCTACAGAAATAATAAATTTATTGTAAAAATAGACCAAAAGAGTTGCCTCTGAAGGAAACTATCAGCTGCAATGAAGTGATCCATTTGATCACGCTCTTCAAAGACCCTTTTTATGCATTTTAACATATTGAGAAAAAACATTACACTTATATAGTATGCCCAGTTGCTGATTCTTAACTCTTTTTAACCTGCTTGCGAAAGTGGAAATTATCAATAGCTACACTTCTCAAAAGGTATTCATCGTACCTCACCCAATCTGAGTTCTAGAAAATGGAAATGTAATTTTAGAGGTACTCATTCTCTGTAAGAGCAATTACATGTTCACTTCAGCTTGTGTTTCACTGTCAGTATCATGGATAGTTAAAAACGTATCTTTTATTGCAAGTGACATCTTCAGTTATTTGCCTTGTAAAATAAGCAACAGAAATATTTCACTTTTTCAGGGGAGTAAGCAGTTGCTGAACAACTACCCTGTCTACATCACTAGTAAACAGTGGGATGAGGCTGTAAATTCTTCCAAGAAAGACGGACGACGGCTCCTTCGCTATCTCATCAGATTTGTTTTCACAACCGATGAGCTTAAGTACTCATGCGGCCTTGGAAAAAGGAAAAGGTCAGTGCAGTCAGGAGAGACAGGTCCTGAAAGACGTCCTCTGGATCCAGTTAAAGTAACATGTCTCAGAGGTACTGCATCTTTTCGCTCAGTGTCCACCATATGTGATCTCATTTCACCACATTGGCTCTGGCTCAGTAGAAGCATTTGGCTGACAGTGGCAGAACTAGAAGGGGTTTCACAGCCAGGTGACAAGCACCCAGAAACCCTCCACTTTCTTTTCATACATACATACATACATACAAGTGTGTATGTATGTATAATATATGTGTTTTGGGTGTTTCTGATGGGAAAAAACAAGGCCTTTTATTTAAGAGGAGAACAAATGCAAGGGCACATGACACTAATACACTTTAAAAACCAGTGAAGAAAAACCAGACAATCCTGATTTCACCCTTTTATAATAAACTCAGTTCATTTGTTAATCAGATACACAGCAGAACTAACCAAAGGAATAGTTACAGCCTAATGTCTAGTAAGGATATGATACACTAGAACACAGTGCATCACTGAAGTTAGAAACTGAGTTTCAGAGTAGGTTTGAAAACATCTTCTAGAGTCAAGAACATGTGCAGGTTAATTACCTACAAAGCGTACACAAGCGTGTTGTCAAGAATTTAACTTATTTTTTGGCATACTGATGCAACTTTGCCTGAAAATATTAGGGAACAATTTTCCCCTATGTTTAGCTGGAAAAGGGAGGGGAGTTTTGCGAGCATTTCACAGTGTCAGAGAGTGAGGATATTGCATAGAAAGGGTACAGATTGAAAAGAATGTTGTGTGTACTTTGGTTTCTTAAAATTGTTTGAAAAGGCTGGTAGCAAGCTTTATTATAAAACATACAAAACAACTTTTTAAAGCTGAAGTAAAAATATGTTTTTAGTTTCAACATCTGCATTGTATAAATGCATATGCTTATCTTTTCTTCAATTAACTCATAGTTAACTTTATAGTATTTTGTGAGCACATACATGAAATTTTGGCGGAGCTAACCTCAAGAATGTTTTAGTAATCAATGCAATGTAAAAAGCTATATTGTGGTCAGTCAGTGATAAAAATATCTTTGCTCATTCAACTGGAGTCCAGAGTGGTTACATACATCAGATGGAGCCTCTTCCCGTTTAGGGTAGAAGAATCCAACAAGGCTAAGCAGATAAGACTTGTGGTTAGGTTACATTGATGTAACCAGGTAATGAACTCAGATTTTACATACAAACGAATTAGGCAAACAAGCTCTTTTTGTACTACAAAGGAATCTTTTACCCTGCTGTATGAGACTCTATCAGAACTCCATCAGAGGGCAGTCCATTGCATACCATATTGCAAAGGTCTAGAGAGAGATTCAGGGGCCCAGAAGTTCGCCTGGAAAATGAAGGCTGGATACAAGTGCTTTAGCGTTTACTAAGTTACTTTAAGTATCACCTAATAATTTACACACAAGCACAGTGTTGATATCCTTTTCTTCCCCTTTCTCTCACCTGCCTCCCAAGACTAATAGTAAATTCACCTGTATATGGAATTTTGCTTCTGACCACTCTCTTTCCTGAGGTCCTGGCCACAGAGAATGTGGGCAGCACTCCTTGGCAGAAAGAGAAGGGGTAGTTTCTTTAATTTTCAAAACCTTGAAGAGGAAGCCAAAGCATGCAGTATGTAATGACCAGCTAAGAAAGCAGAGTAGACAGCTCTCCCTTTGGGCTTTCATGCGTGGGTGGGAACATGACTACTTTCTCCAGTGCTGAGAGTTGGCCATAGCTCCTACTCATTTACAAGCCAAGGTAACAAGTGCTAATTCTCAACCCAGCTAATTATGCCTTTCCACCATAGCAGGGAGTGCAAATTGGTTCTTTGTCTGCACTGAGTAGTTTAAATATAGAGAAACATTTTTAATATATTCCTACAACTAACTGGTGTCTGGAACCAGTTTTAAAACATCCTGGCATGCTTAAATTATAGCATTACTCCTTTACGTGGTAACCATTTCTCTGAGAAAAAGACAAGTCGGTGGGGGCACATGGGAACATAACTGGATAGGAATTACTGTTGCCTGTGTGGATTTCCAGGGAAATGAATTTAAAACAGAGATCACTATCACTTCTGCAGACACACTGCTGGAGCAGCTATGCAAAAATCACATCCTAATTGTCCAACAGATGAGATACCTTGCAGGCACAGAAACTTATGTAAAAGCACAGCATTCCCTGTCTGGAGATGTGGTGACAGTAATGAAGTTACCTTACACACTTATTGTGCTGTTGGCTTGTCAACAGTAGCAAATAGAATTTAAAAATATCCTGGGATGCACAATACTGCATGAGGGAATAAATAATGTTACAGAATAAGTAAGCAGCTCCGTTTCTATATGAGGTACAGTGTATCCAATATCTCTAATAAGGTGCCCTCACATTTAAAAATATATTTGGATGTTTCAAAGTCCAAATACACGTATTTGAGCTATGTCTAGCAGTTACAATTCCAGAATTGGCAGAGCACCTTCTGCAAGTCTAGCATATAGCATGTCAAAGAACCTGAAAAATAAATTATAAAAAATGTAATCATAACTTACAAATAGCCGTATGTGGAAGCAGCAGCTATTTAAATAGCAAAAATACATGCAGTACAATTCATTTTCCCCTGCATTGAAGACTACTGCAAGGCTCCCCAAATCAGCCCTCTGATCTCATTTAGCTATTTCTAAGGCCAAACTAGTCTCTGAAAAAATAGGTGTAAAATGCAGGGAGATGCAAATAGCGGAACTTAAAAGGAAAAATATCCCAAACAGAAAGGAGCACCAAACTGAAATGATGACAGTGACATTTTCCAGCAGGCTGGGGCTCCTACAGCTTGCAGGTGCTGAAGGAGCCAGCAGAGGGAGATCAGCAAGGTCCAACAGCGATCACCTTGAGGTATAGACACCAACAGTTTCAAATGAAATACGTCCTGGCTCATGTTAGCTTCCACATGCTGAATGACAGCCTTCACTTCAAATTAGTTCTTTGTATTTCCACAAGAAGGGATTTTATATCCAGGTCCCACGAGTCACCTAGGTAGCTCAGGTATAACAACATACACTGCATGTGGAGAAACAAACTTGTGCAGAAATAAAATAGGTCCAAGTGGCATTACCATGGCATCCCCCATAAGGCTTTACTTCTGCTTAAGCAGAGCAGCAATACCTCCTTTCTTATTTCCCATGAGCTTTTGACACCTGGGCGATACCAGGTACTGCAAAGACAAGTTGCTTTTTATCCTTGCATGTTTTCCTGCAGAGTTCATTAGGATGCATTGTACCTCCAACCCGGACTGGTGGATGCCCTCTGAAGAGCAGATAAACAAGGTGTTCAGTGACGCTGTGGGACACGCGCGCCAGGGCCGTGCCGTGGGCACTTTCCTTCACAATGGCAACTCCTATTACGAAGGGACTGACCACCCAGGATCACAGGATGAAGTCTTCAATAGAGGTATGCAAGATGGATCTGGAGATTGATGGCAGTGAGAAGAACCACATCGTACAGCAGTAGCAACCACTTAATTTAGGAGAGACTGTTTGTTAAACATACTTAACCCTGCTGTCATGTAGGAGTCCAAAGCATGTTTGAACACATACTGCATACATTTCAGCTTCTCCATCCTACCATATCCCAGTTAACAGAAAGAAATCCATTTCAAGACTTGTTTTATGGGACTTCTCAGTGCCTATTATTTCCAAATCCTTCACAGCACACTCAAAGGGAGCATGCAGTTCATTTCATCTAGTTGTAGAGGAAAGGTCATTTAAAAACTATAAAAATGTCGAAAGAAACAGCAGTTACTATCGCTTCAGCCTATTGATAACAATCCCAGGCCTGGACTCAGAACAGCTGGGTGCTATTTGCTTTCCCTGACTAGAAGATTTAAGTACAAGTCTGCACACTTACAACAAAAAATAGAAGTGGTTTCCCATTTGCTAACAGAAAAGAACATAATTATAAATGCTACCTTAAAATATCACACAAGATAGAAAATCCAGGGACCTTCTTACCCAACTCTGTCAGGAAATTAAGCTTCCCAAGTAAAACAGCAGCGCTCATCAACCAGCAGAATCCTTCAAAGACCCAGAACAATAACAGGCACCTCTAACAGATAAAAATTGCATTGTAGATAGACAGTATATTTATCTAGATTTCCAGAGGATTAGAGTTGATCATGACAGTTTTCATTAAAACAAGATTGCTAAAAACAAATTGCCATTTCAAGAGACAGATTTTCCTTTGTCTGTTCCTACTCTGCAGCCATATTCCGTAGCTTTAGAGGCTTTAAATTGCCTTTTCTTGTTTTCACTTTAATTTGTGCTTTATATCCATTCCTTGAAAGAGGTGAGGCAATGTGCTGGTTTTGCTCAGTGTTGCATTCAGGGAGGGGTTGGGCAAGAAGAACCTGGTTTAGTGTTCTGTAGTAAGTAGATGTGGGATCCAGACTGAGAGCTGTAAGAAAATGAGTTGTTGGAGCAGAATTCACAACGGTGCACAACATTGGAAGCAATACTAGCTTTAAAAACAAAAGTCAACCCACAATAAAAGTTTAATTTTAAAGGTTTAGGAGTCCATTGTCCCTCTAAATTGATACACACCGGAAATAAGCAATGCCAAAGAAATTATGCCCTTTCCTTTCCACATCAGTGTGTTTCCATCTCCTAACCTTTGTGTGGTCACTCAGGCCAGTGTTGGCATCCTCCACAGCCTGAACCAGCACTTCCTGAGGCAACATTTCCCCACTGGCAGGTACAGGGAACTGCTTTTTGGAAAGAAAGCTCGCTTCACTTTTGACCATCCTTAGTGCTACCTCATCAGCGCTGGCTCTCCTGAATGCGTCCCTCATCCTCGCCAGCTTTCCTCACCGCCTTGTGCAAGCCACAAGAGTAGCTGCTAATGGCTCCTTTTGCCCTTCTCCTCCCCTTCCCGACCTTCTCCCCCTGCACTGGGCAAGGCAGGAGGCACCTGGACCCTTCCTCAGAGACCAGGAAGGGCTCTCTGGGGTGCAGCGCTCCTCGAGGCCCAGGCCGCAGGGCCGTGGCAGTCTCTCCAAGTTCAGCTCACCCACACAGGAGCTCCTTGCTGCTCTCTGCCTCCTCTTTGCCTGTGGTTGTGACTGGTCTCTCCTGGCCCATGGGGACACAGGGCTCACCGTGCACTGCCATAGAGAGGACCTTGCTCAGTCCCCATACGCTTTAGGCCCTCAAATGTCCAATACCTCTCGGTTCACTTTAATTTTGGTGATTTTTTTTTAAAAGGGGGTTGAAAGGCACTCACTGGCCCCAAAATAACTGATTTATTTTCTAAAAGTCAACTAGCAGTTTAGTCATACAGGACCTCACTAGACCAAGGGGTTTAGAACAGCATTCCTTCATTACAGGCAGGAGGTGACTTTCTTGGAGCGGTCACACCACATGGTGGCCTCTGGAGGAGAAATTCAGTGTATAGAAATGTCACAGTACAGATATCCTATAGTAGCTTTTCCTTGTTGAACTTACACTTTTTTTAAAAAGAACTATAATAGAAGATGTTACATTGCTCAGATGGTGTAAGTCTTGCTGGTCTATGTTTAATGTTAAATGCCAGAACTATATGGTAAAACATGTCAGAACGTGTGAGTCAACATTATACTGTAAATTTGTCCACAGCGATGTGTATCATGCTGTATTTTTGAAAACATTGTGATGGTTTCCTTTCAGATGCTTAATTGTATGATGTTTAAAATATAAACACTTCTTAACAGTCGCAGAACAGAATTACTGAACTGAGCAGACCTCTCACTTAATAACTGAAAGATTTGCTGAAATAACTACTAAGCCCAGCTTTATTTTTAGTATAAAAAGCATAGCCAGCATCCTGGAACCACTCACAATCCTCTGTTCTCATTGTGCAAAATAACCAAAAGTATAATTTCATCCTGAAAGCCACTTTGGCAGTCGAAATGGCTTTGCAGGTTTGGACCTTTCTTTATGAACAAATTTTTGTCCTCAATTGCTTATGTGCACTGGCCAGTGACATGAATCATGGTCACAGACAGGCATTAACAGACACCAGCTGATATTTTTGTTCGTGTTTGGTTTTAAAATAACAGAGTATAAAAACTTTGGTCGGTTGTCTGTTTTTAATTGCTATCATGGCCACTTGACCCACACATTTCATTTTAAAAATCCCAAACTTTGCACAACCACTTATTCCAGTTAATTTGTTCATTAGGTGTTATAAATTCATACACATTGAAGCATCTAAATATCTGCAATATGTTAGATATGGGACCTGAAATAATAGATAGCACATAAGCCCTTGCAGAGGGAAATATCCATATTTAGGCAGTGTGCTTTATAAGCCAGCACATCCCTTCCTAGCGACAGAAGGAAACTGCTATCTATCATGTCACTCCAGAAAGTCCCAGGAGGATAGAGATTCTTGTCTTATCCTTCCATAGGCTTTAATCTTACTGTCATTTATGTATCTACCTTCTCTCAAATTTTGTGTAGCAGCACCGCACGCCCATCTGTGCCAACATGCCTTTGCTATATTTTCTATGACAAATATTTGTGGAGAAACTGTGATTAAAAAAAAAACATTAATCCTGATATTTTTATTGTTATGGTGTAGTTAATTCTATGAATACTTTCTAATGATGATTGTACTGTGTAGAGTAAGTACAGGTTAGGGATAGACCTTTATCAAATATTGTACAAAAGAAAAGTGCATAGTATAATATAGACTAGTAAGGTTTTTGTGACAATTTCTATAGGATGTGTGAATTGTTTTCTATGTGGCAACACACATTTCTTTTAAAGAATATAAAATCTTAGAGAATTTTTTAAACAGTTAATATTTTTTAATTATAAAGACATTTGTTACCTACAGTTTACTATTTCAGGTGTTAATTCTAATTTGAATATTGGTTTTATTACTACATACCTCCAGTTCCATTTGTTCTGTTGCATAAAAATGCACAATAAAAGTTAGTCTCTGGTTAACCTGTCTCTTTCTTTCTCTAGAGGCAAGCTTGTGTCAGTACGACAGCCATGATACCTGGCTCTCACTATAAATATATATTATAAGTTTTAGATTTATATAAAGGGGTAGAGCATTTTCTTTTTTATTGAATGTTTGTTTGGTATGAAGCACCAGAAAGCACAGTGAAAAATTATGAAGAATTCAAGTATGAATATAATATAAATCATTTTCACCTCAATATACAACCACACAGATTTATGTGCTGGTTAAATAGAAAGACTGTTCAAAGGCAATAACCATCTGCAATCTTAAAACCTGGATTTTCAAGCAGTGACGTTCTAATCCCATTTTCATTCAGAATCTAGTGATGGCTGAATGTATCCTGTTCTCTTAAATGCTTTAGAAAATCCTGGCTCCAGATAATTTGTAGAGGAATTACAGTGACAAACAACCACCACAGCAAACTACTGCTACTAGTCTGTGAAGGCAGACTGGGCTGCCCACAGACTGGTGTCAGCCGCTTGAAATGGTTACCAAATATAAAACTTGCCATTATAAAACAATGCTTTCAGGTGCCTGTAATGCTGCAAAATTAAGTGGGGTTCAGCAAGTATTTTCTAGGTCAGGGGCTCCAGCCTACTGCCTTTTTTCTCTTGCAAAAATCACAATTAGTGAGAAGAGTTTACTAACCCCCACCAAAATAATTTCAGGTAACTCTGAGAAATGGAGGTAGAAATCCTGTATTAATACATCTACAAAAACTTATAACTAACTCCTCTTTGAAAAACTTTGACTTCCCAGGCTTTTGGGCAATGGCTGGAAATGTCTAAGGGTAGATCCGAAGGCAGGAGGGAACAGGGATGGGCTGTGTGTAAACCAAACAGGGTGAAGGAGCAGTACAAGCAGGAACCCAGCAGGGAAAGGGGGCAGGGAAGAAGAGTACCTAAGTAGGGAACCAGAGGCAGCAATTGGGTTTATGAAGCTCAAAAAGAGAGATTAGATCTAACAGTAGAGCATGTGGAAGGGGATAAGCATGAGAGGTAGTACCTGGGGCTGGGCAGGCAGAGGGAAGGGGTGTAGAAGAGGTATCTGGGATGGGGAAGAAGCAGGCCTGGGAAGTAACTGCAGAGGAACAAGCAGCACAGATGGGGAGTGTAATTCAATAATGTCACATTTTATCACCCTCCCACTAAATACCTGTTAAACCTGGTAAGGAAATGGCTAAACCATGCTCCTGCTGTGCAGCAGTGCTGGTGCTCTCAGAAGCATGGCCCATGCTGGCAGTAATGTCTCTCTTGAGGCATGAGATGTCCCTGAAGAGAACTCTAAGGTCCAAGTCAGACATTGAACTTCATGTGTATGAAGGTATTTAGTTTTTACCTCATTTGCTTTGAACAAGCTCATGCGCAAGCTCGTATTATTAAACTGTTTGTAATCTTACTTTAATAAGATTACTCACGTTGCAAAATCTTGTCCTCAAGAGTTCAGCTGGGCAGGTTTTTCTCTGCATCCTTCCCTCTGCTGAGTCGCTGACTGAAGTCAGTGGACTGCCACTAGCTCATGCAGCATGGACAACCCGCAATGTGTACCAACCTGCAAAGCTGGTTTCTGTTTGCAAACGTGCACATTAGCTTGAAAAGAAGTCCATATCTCAAAAGAACTCATCTTTCTCTACCTGACTCTTATGCTCATCAGTAACTACAAACGGTCCCCAAGTGCTTCAGTACGAGGCAAATGTGAATACAGCTCCAGGCGACAATCATATAATCTTAGCTATTGACAGAGCAAACCAACACCACTGATGTGACCTGACCACTCCTTGAGTGGGGCATATTTAAATCAGAGGCTCTGTCTTTGTTACTTCCTAGCAAGTTCATACATAAACAGCTCTCCAGGGATAAACCTTCCCTGCTCCAGCAGGGAGTCCCTTGGAACACTTGGCAGATCTCAGTATATGACCTTGCCCTATGAATGCAAAAACCCTCCTCCACAGACCCTTCAACATCTGAAGTATAAAAGCAGCTTGTATTGCAAATGTATCACAATAAAGAAAAAAAAAAAAAAAAAAAAAGGCACACCAGCAGATTAATTAGCTAAGTCAAGAGAAAAAAATCTGACATGAACTTATACAACAATGTTGGAAAAAAACTAAAAAACCCTTTTGTCCTTAAAAATGCTTTAAACTTTCCCACTTATCTGACAGATATAATTGCCTCAACCTAGGCTGTCTTTGTAGGAAAATGGAAATAAACAGGTTTGCTAATGACTCAAAGTAGTTTCCCATTAGAAAAGTTAATATTAAATTTAGTTCCCATTTAGGAACAGGGTCAACAGTACAGTAGAAAAAGTCTAAACCTTTCAAAAATGCCTGGTAGCAATGAGATTGAAAAACTGAAATTCTTCTTCCAAAATTATGTGAGAACTTCAAAGAGCCAAAATTGGAACTACTTATTGAACTGATGGAAAGAGGGATTCTTTTTTATTTGCCAAAGGATAATCCAAAGAAGCAGAGCAGCAAGCAGTTCCAACACAGTCTCTTGACAAACAGAATGTCAAGGAAACACCTGGGATATCTTTCCCATCCACAGCATTAGGAAGACTGTTCCAGGGTGAAAAATTTCCTAGAGAAAAGTTGACCTTGGCACATTTGTAAACCCACCAAATGCTAGCCAGAGTATCACTGCACATCTCCCTCAATGATCCAGAGGTGTCCAATTACCTACAGAGCAGATGGAGTTTCTGGAACACACATTTTGGAATTAGTCTTCTCCACCTAAAACCCTTGTTTTGAACCTGAAAACTGAAATTCTACAGTGAAGGTCAGAACCAATGAAATCAGTGCAAAGCATAAAGGGAAAGGAGCAGAATGGGTTAAAGCCACAGCCTTACTGGAAAATCTTTCTTGCATCAAGGTTTCCAAGTTGTCCAAATTCTTTAGGACCTTCTTCCACAGTATTTAATTTTTATTTTTGCTGAGATGGTGAGAAAGTTGTCTTTCATGAGAAACATCAGTGAAGTACAAATCTGCAGCCAAAGACATCTACATACAATTACAAAATACAGAGACAGAGGTTCATATATGAATGCATTTTTATGTGCATCAAATTCAAGATGGATTTCCTTTATGACTGCCTTAGAGGAAAATAAAACCCCCACATTTAAACCCTAAACTTAATGCTTTGTGTATCCAGAGTAGCCTGATTTAATGGTAAACTGCTGTTCAATCAGTATCTGGGGTAAAAAAAATACTTCCTAAAACACTGAATACCAGTTTACACTAGAGCAGTGAATAACATTTAAATCACCTCAAGTGTCAGAAAGAGAACTTAGAAGAGATCTTACTGAGCCTCAATACAGCATCAGAACTGAAGTCTAAATTTAAAAAAAATTAAAATCAAAAAGAGCTTGGGTAAATCAATACATGTAATTTACTAGGAGCTGAGCTGGCACAATTTCTGTGAAAGCAGAAATTATGTCCCTTTTCCTAAGGTTTTCAAAAAAACTTTAACACTAAAGGCAACTTTACTTTCACGATCTTTTAATAAGTCCCTCATAAAATATTTGCAAAGACAGAAAATACTCATCCTTGAACAGGACTTTTAAGATCACCTTCAACCGGCTGACCTCAAGGTCCCACCTCAACCCATTACCCCCCATTTAACACAATTATTTAAGAATGGCCGTTCAATAAATGCCACAGACAGCAAATAAAGAAGGGATTTTGAAGATTCCAGGTTACATTATGTGAAAAGACAGAGCTCTCTCCCTCTTTCAAAGTGGTTGAGACCACTTGCTTGGTTATTCCAACAGCCCAAAAGACAGCCCAGCATTTGAACTTGACCTCAAATAGACACGAGATGAGGCCCTCAAGTTTGTCACTTCTCTGCTTAGGCGGATCTTGTGCCATTTGGTTCATTAGAGGAAAAAAAAAAACAAAAAAACAGCAAAACCATACAAACCCAACAAACTTCCCATGAGAAAGCGAGTCTCTTAACTATGAAATGAAACATCTTTAGCAATCAGGACATACGCTGCATAGCCAAAATCTTTTCTGCAATATGCTGCTTGACCACTTTATTTCTGGTATCTGATACCATACAGACAAAACCTCCAGTTTTTCAAGTTTCTTCACTTAATCAGCCAGACTTCTGACATTTTTGACTCTTCTTTCCAACCACACAAATTTTTTTTAGCCCAATTAGAAGCAGTTCTTCCCATAACTGGATAAATAAGCAGTTTTATTGGTATAGTGATAAAAAGTGGCACTTAAGTGTACCAGAGAGTACATTAAATCCTTTCTAAGCTGACTAATTTCAAGCTTTTTCTTAAGAGGCTTGGAGAGCTTTGCTGGGATTGTGAAACTATGGTTACTATGCAAGCTTAACACATAAACCCAACCTCTTCAAGGAATTCTTCATACCCTTGACTACGCGCAGATATGCAACACATCTATAGTACTACCTTTCTTCATGTCGTCCTTACATCAGGATCAGGACAGGTAGTCCAAACTGGAGCCAGTGCCAGTGGGGCCTCTGAGCCAGGCAGACAGAGCTTTCTCAGTACTGGGGCAGGAGCCACCCTCTTTGAGGTCCGGGGTTGAAGAAGATGAAAGGTGGAGTTGCCAGTGAGGTTCAGACAACTAATAAACAGCAGCCTGGGAAGGCTGCTCCCTCACCAAGTGCACACTATTGAACAGTGTGTGATTGAAAATTGGCACAAATAGATGGACAGAACCTTTGTTTGCATCCATAAAATAGTTACATGCAATTTGAATTCAGAAACATAGAGAATCATCAGCTGCCTAAAGCCAGTGTTATTGCTTACTTTTCCAACACACATAAAATTGCTTAAATTAACAGAATACAACCCTTACTGGCTATGTAACATTTTACTGAGTAATTACAACTTCCAGACATGATACAGAATGTACTGAATTCAAGTATAATTACAAAACAAAGAACATATGCAGGTAAGTATTCCAATGTCTACACCTCACAAATCAAAATTACTTCCCCACACTAATATGGAGTAACCAAGACAGAATGAAAAAGCCAAAACACCAAAATGCAAGGTGCAGGGTGGGGAAGGGGCTGGTTATTCTGATGAAAAGGCTGCATGGAAAAAACAGATTTTGACTTTGAGATTGCCCTTTGAAAGTTCTACCACCAGTGAAAATCCTCACTGTTGACTTTCAAATTTAATACCATCTTGGCAATAGCCAAAATGCTTTCCAAATGCTTTAAGCATTTTTCAAACACTTCTCACACAGTCCTTCAGCATAGTTAATTTGAAGAAAAACTTACAAAATCTCTTTATATTACATCATTTATACATCATTGCATTTTTTTTCTTCTGACTTCAGATTTGAAGAAGCTGATCACAACCTCTAAAGTTTTAAATATAGTCTAAATTTAGATTACAAAAACCAAACTTATGCTAGATTATGGATCTGTATTCTACTATTTTAACAGACACCTCCTCCCTACAACAGCACTATGGATGCTGGCTCTACAAAAACTTGACTGGGCTTGCTGTTAGTGTAATGCTTATAAAAAGTAACCATGACCTTTTATTTCAATTGGTGGCTTGGATTTATACAGGAAAAAAAATGTCCACAAGCACTCTACGTAATACAGAATATTTTCTGCCTATTATAATGTGCTATAGTGTCTGTGGTATTTTAAAAACATACATCCTTTTCACATTACATTTTGAATGTTTTAACTCCTTTTGAATAATGTGATTTAATTAGAAATCTTGCTTATCCACACACATCTTAGCAAATTGAAAAATACAGACTAATATTCATCAATGACTACAGTCCACTGCAAGAATTCTGCAGACCTCAGAACAGACCACCTTTTTCCACAGCTGGTTCAATATGGTGCTTCAGTCAATTTCTGTCTAAAAGAATCAATTAATTTTCTCCTTAATTCACTCCAGCTCCCACTTCCACAAATAACATTACTCACCCTCCACTTACCAAACACATACCTCACCAACAAAGACTGAGATTATAACATCACCCTTAGCAGTTTTCAGTGAACAAATAGGTTTGTACCTGCAAGGCTGAACATCGTATTAGGACATAATTAGACAGAGGCTCTGATTTTCAGTACAGGAAAAAAAAAGATGTGTTTTTGCTAGATGTGGGAGGGAGGAATTAACCAGCTATCATAATATTGGTAAAAGAAAGAAAACGTCATCCTACCTAGTTTTGTACATTCTAATAAAATATAAGTTTTTACTGTTCTTTTCTTCTCCAATCATAATTTCTTATTTCCAGAGAAGTTTTCTAGATGGTTTTCATCCTTTCCTATTCCCAAGTGCACAATGTCTTGGGTCTTTCCCTTCCTTGTATTCTTCTCTTTTTCTCATACACTTTTATTTCTTTTGCTTCAGCAAAGTCTGACTGACTGCAGTTTCCATAGACCATACATTCATTTAGAGCTTCCGTTTTATTCTCCTCAAAGGACATACATTTCAAAAATTGAACTATTGTGCTTTAGAGCCTGGATTCCTATTTCTTTTTTTATGTAATAAGTCTCCTTTTGATCTTAATGATTTGTGTCTAACTAACAAGAAAGGAAAAATTACTTAAGCTACACAAACCTATTAAAAAAAAAAATCTTTCTGGTACGTATCAACTTCTCATTTAGATTATGCAGGTAAACTGCAAGAGAGATGTTAGTGGTACTCTCTGTTCAGAGCCAACAATAAGAATAGAAGCAGCACAATACTTTAAGCTAGAAGGAGAAAAGCACACTGTCATTTTATACTCACTTCTGTAAGCCTTTAGGCATGCGCAGAAGGGCAGGTTTTGTACAGGAGTCAGTATTCATCAATTGTTCTACCATGCCAAAATGCCTTAAGAACACATGACTATAAAAGGAAACACTTTGTTTTCAAATCTTAAACAATACAGTGCTCTGGTGTCCTCTATAAGGAAAACATCTAAGTTTAGAAAAAGGATGACTTAATTGATAATTTTCAAAAATTGCCACACTTTCAATACACAATATTCAATACTGTATGAAGACTGTATTTGATGCACTCATCACTGTAAGAGGTACTTCCATAATGTATATTATTTTCTTTGTTACAGAAAAAAGAAAAAACGGCTAAAATTATTACAAATAAAGAGGACACAAGACTGCAATCCATGCATAACCTAGACAAAATATACCTAAAAACATTCCTGTACTCTCCTGTATCAAAGAGGGGGCAGTAGAAATCTCTCAGTAAAAACTGAGTCTCCAGATACAGCTGAAAAAGCTGCACCTAGCAGAATTAGAAAACTCAGTTTTAGCTAACATGGTTTGTAGCTTTCAAAACAGTAATCACTATTGTCAACTATTAATGAACCAAAAGTACAGTACAAAATTCACAGACCAAGAGTAGCATTTAGCCCTGATATTAAAAACATAAGATGTTCATAATGGTTTGTTCCTCTAAAAGTAAGAGTTACTTTAAAAAAGAAATAAAATCTGTGTGGGAATTCAAGGAAGGGAAAAAAACAGAGCCTAAAAAGCCTTCAGTTCAAGGATGAGTCACAGGGAATAAAGGGTGCAAACTTGTCCTTAAAAAATGTGTTCTCCCTACTACTTCTGGTCCACAACACAAACCACCGAACAGTCCCTTGTCATACAGTAATGCACTGAGGTATTTACTACTACCATGTATCCTTAATAAATGCTTTAAAAGTGGAAGGGGAAAGGGACACCACATCAAATGCTGAATTCCAGTGTATAATGGAGACAATTTAGACTTGAAGGTCATTGCTGGGGGAAAGATAATGACTTCAAAACTTTATCTTTTACAGAAAAAAAATATTCTACAGAAAAACATATTATTAGTATCCAGCCAACTTGGACTTAAAATACATTAAGATCATCCAGTATATTAGAACACTAAGACAAGTTTTTCAAACATCCCAAGTTTTACAGAATTATAAGACACTGTACAGCATATAAGAAATCTTCCACAAAGCAGAGAGGGCAGACATCCTTTGAACACAATTTGAAAAAATAGAACCTGCAAGGCCAGTCTACAGAAATAAATTATTTTAAAACACCACACCTTAATTGAAAAAATCCTAGAATATAACTTTATTGTTAGGAAAATCCTCACTTCTCTTCCTTAAAATCAATCTAAAAAAAACACTGTGTAATTGCATTTGTGATAAAGAAAAAATTCACTCCTCCACACTTCGTACAGTTCTTTAATCTGATGACTCTATCATGTCAATGTAAATGTATTAGCTAATGATTTTCCCAAAAAACATTAAAACAAAAGTAAACTACATAGTGGACCCACAACACCCCAAGATTCTGGCTATAAAGACCGTTAGAGAAAAAAAGCAGTAAAAATGTCCTATCTGTTGGAAACTATTTGCAAATTATAACATATAAATTAAAACGTAACAGCTTGGAATTACTTTCCTTTCCAACCTGGCAGGCTCAGTGAATCACTACTTCCATCTACCTGCATGACATGTAAACTTACAAGGTACTGCCAAAACCAGTCTGTCTGCCTTTTTGTAATACATCACCTTCAAAGTCACTTTAACAAATGGAACTGGGTCCTCAGACTGGTCAACTGTAATGTACCCATAAACGTTCAAGTCCTGGCATCTTGAATTTAACATATTGTGATGCTATAATCAGTAAAATAACTGGGAGACAAGGAACTGAATTCTGTCTTGGAATATAAACAAAAGATGTGGATGGGTATTTTTCTGACTCAAATAAGGAAATTAAGATCAAAATTCATATTAATTACATTTCCAATGAATAAAACAACATTTATATAGGCTTTTGGAGCAGATGTTCTGTAAGAATATAAGCTCATACCTCCTCTTGAAAACGATACAGGAGCACTTTGCTGTTGAGATAATGTTTACTAACCTTGCAGGGAAAGTTCTGCCCTGCAAAGCACACACTGACACTATTCATTCATCAGTATCTCCAGCCTGCAAACCACTTGGATGACATTGGCTGTCTTCACTAACTTCTGCAGGAAGAACATTTTCCCAGTTTTACTTCTCTTCAGGTTTTTGATTTCTGAAATAACTGTTTTATTACTGTGTTTATTCAAATTCAAAATCCATATAAATATTCTAGGGAGAAGAAAACATGTCATGCGTTACCAGATTCCAGTGCTCTTCATGAATAAGACTAATACCAGGAGAGTGCATACTGAGATGAGATGAATTTTACATAGAGGGGCGAAGAGAAAGGTGAATTATTTATAATGTGCTAAAATATGCCGTATTTATTTGATATGGGAGACTTCCAAATTACCTTTAAACTGCATTTTAAATCATCAGGCTTAAATATACTAACTAGTTCTATAATAGGAGAAAACCAGATAAAGTAAGCCTTCTGTTGAATTAGCCATAATAAGGTAATATGCCATTAAAAAAGCCACCAGTGAATAGGGATTATGGAAAAGGGTACCAAGGAGATCCTTTTACCCACAACTACTGTATGTGAAGCCCCATCTGTAACGTAACTCTGGAATGTTTTTCTACTTAAAATGACCAGCATGCAAAATGCTTCGCAGTTGTCAAAAAGGCATGTTATTTTAAATTCTCATAGCTCACTGGTAAGTGACACCTAGTATGAAAAAAAAAATATTCTAAAATGTTTTTAGTCAAATCTGGACATATTGGTCTCCACAATTATTTGCTGCAATGCTTATAATATAATCTTAAAATGATTTTTGAAGACTTCTGTTTCATAACATTTCTTCTTTCAGCAAGTCAGTCATTACTCAGCAACTGAGTTACTAGGATGGTCTTATTACCACCTCTCACCCATGAGCAAAACTTATGTTACATTAAAGTGCATAAAGAATTTTCCTCAGTGCTATTTAAATATGGTTATTTCACTTATATTTCAACTTGCACATTCAGTACTCATGGCCTTATTAATAAAG
>WEKY01034702.1:300-31299 GCA_013390045.1 Picathartes gymnocephalus
TGTATAGAGTGATAAGGTCCCTCCTGAGCCTCCTTTTTCTCCAGGATGAACACCCCGTAGCTCCCTCAGTCATTCCTAATGGGAGTTGTGCTCCAGACCCTTCACTGGCTCCTTTGTCCTTCTCTGGACTCACTCCAGCCCCTCAATGTCTGTCTTGTAGTGAGGGGCACAAAACTGAACACAGGACTCGAGGTGTGACCTCACCAGTGCTGAATACAGGGCACAGTCACTGCCCTGCTCCTGCTGGCCACACTATTGCTGATCCAAGCCAGGGTGCTTGTATCTTGTACTCAGGTGTATTATATATTTATGTTTTTCTTGAAAACAGCACTTAAGTATAATTTTCTTTTCCCTAGGTCAGAAGGCTTTCGTAAAGTTCCCTACCACTATTACGAGCCAGGAAGAGATGAGTGTGAGGAATACTTTCTCCATGAAAATGCTCCATATGGAGGCCACAGGTTTATCACGGAAAAGAAAGTATTTGCTAAGTGGGCCAAGAAGCACACAATAATATTTACACATCCCAACTGGACAGTGTCTTGATACTGGGTGACTTAATTCTCCCTTAACAGCATATTACAAAAATGTCTCAGTTTACAATAGTTTTGCTTACATCTGGCTGGCCTTTCTCAGCCTAGGTACCACTAAACTAAAAACCAGACAACAAAGAGGGCGGTGGTTCAGCTGTTAAGCAAAATTAATCATCTGTGGAAGGCAGACACATTGTTTGTTATTTCTTAGGGTTTTAATCCACACTATGCACTTTATACTTTAACTGGATTTTACTTCAAGGCAGGAGAAATTAAAGACAGATGAGATTTCATGTATATACAGGTGCACACAGAGAACATGGTGGTCCTTTGAAAATTTTCCATCATCTTAGATATTTAAAATTATTATTTGTAGTTCATTTGCTGCACTGAAGCAGTAGTTCCATTTGTGGTATCAGTAGAAATTTTCGACAAGAGAAGTGTGAGGAAAAATACAGACCTCCAAAGTCCATGAGTGAGTAAATTTTAAAAAACACTTGGATATATTGATACACAATATATTGTGAGCACTTGCATATATGGTAAAATCAGAGATGAGCTAAGCATGGTTCTTGAACTGTACCCAACTCTTCAATGAGAAGATATTACCTACTCAAGGCTCCTGATCAGTTCATAACTTCTGAAATGCAGCTTCCTTCTACCCTGGTCAGTCAGCACCATCTGGGACGATGTGGTTTGTACTTTTTGAAGCTGTTGTCCCACAGTTCAGCTCCAGCAGAATGGCACCTGGCAGAGATTGCATTTTGCAGGCCGTGATGAACCTTTGGCTGTTGTACCAAGCCTACTGTCAGTACCCAGGCTGATGAGTGTAAAGTTGTCTCATGAATATCTCCATTTACTCCAGTTGTGCCTTTGACTTGCTCCAACATCCAAATAACAGTATTTTGACAGTATTTCCATGCAGTAATCATAATTTATTTTAGATCTCCAATTTCTCCATCTTTAAAAACAAGGATAGTGTCTATCTACCTCACAAGGGAGTTGTGAGGACTAATTTAATTTAATTTAAAGCACTTCCGTGATGAAGAGTGCTACAGATCATTTATTCTTAACACAAAAACAATGGTACCTGTCATTTATTCTTGTCTGTTGGGTATTTGAAGAAAGTGACAGTGTGTCTGTCTCTGATGGCAAATTGTTCTGTGCATCCGCTTTCCTACTGAGGATAATTTGTAATACTGAGTTCTATCAGATTGCATTGCTTCAGATGAAGTTGAAAGAACTCACCATCTCACACTATTATCTGCACATTAAAGGGCAGTTCAAGAATCTTAAAATATACTCATCTCTAGTTTAAATATGTATTTCCAAGTTTACTGTCACGGAAAGTTTTCAACTGCAGCAGACTCATTTGTAATATGCCCCCAATTCAACTACACATGTGAGTTTTATTTAAACTGTATTTAAACTAATGCTTTAAGTTTAGAATGTGTCCTATGAATATTTTAACATCTGGAATGTCAGATTCAACACTGTAATAGCCAATACTGTGAACATTTGAAGGAATTACGTGTGGAACATGTCACACAGGGTTTACTCATACTACTTAAACATTAACCAACAGGAAACTTTGTATGCTTTTGTAAATCAAGCAAAGGGGAAAGTAAAAAGCTATTTTTACATGTAAGTATTTGTATACTGACTATTTCCTATTGTATATTTGTATATATAAATCTATATTTTATATGTTCATTGCATATATATTCTCACATCAACAGCTCCCATTTTTAGGATGGGGAGGAAATCTCTTCACCAGTATTCCTCCTCCTGATCATTGGTTTCTTGTTCTTGTTGGTAGGTGATTCCAGGGTATCATCTCTGTTGCCCCTTCTATTTTCTACCGTAAATGCAGCTCTCCCATTTTATTTTTTAATATAACTCAGCTTTCACTGCTTACTTTAGTACTCTAAGTATTCATTCTGGTTGTCAGACAAAGGCTGAGGCCATGCTTATGATCTTGGATAAACATCTGTATTCAAACACAGGCTTTGTCCTAGATTTCTAGCATGACTTTATGTCTCACCTTCCTGTTTGGAAAAGGAGAACAATAGTATTTCCTTACTCCCTTTCTTGACTAACTTTCTTGAAAACTGTTGAGATGGATATTCCCATTTTCAACTTATTTGTATAATGCTTTGAAGAAGAGGTGCCCAAAGTGTCTGAAAACTACAGGCAATGCTGTGATATACAAGTGGCTGTTTCTTGTCCCTGGAGTTTAAAATCAGTTGTAGGCTGACACAACATGGGATGAAATCAAAAGGGGAAAAAGGGTCATGGTTGGATGAAGAGCTGTAGTAGCAAAGCCAGATTTATCACCATATGCATCTTTTCAATTCAGATGGGTGACTGGATATATGGAAAGCCAATAAAAAATTGTAAGGCGGGGTTTGAAAAATGCAGGACAGGCAAATTTACGGAGAATGTTCCATACATATTGTACAGGGCAGCCTGGGAAATCCTATCATTTCCCTGGGGGAAGAGGAACTGAAAAGAAGAACATCAGCCAATTGAACTTATACTTAGAAGGTTTCTGGGTTAATAGAAAACTGCTATGAAAGTGCTGCACATGGAAATTGTTTGGGCTGGACAGACTTACATGGGAGTGTCCTCATGAAGCAAACTGTTTCTCCTCCTGAGTGTTTCTCCCCAGTGAGCATAAGGATTCTGCCTGAGTTGTGTTCACCTGCAAGGTGATCTTTAAACCTGAGAAAGTTTTTAAGATCATTAATGCTTGCCAATTCACCATAAACGTGTTGTAAAATATGTGCTTCATTCTGAAGCTCCTTGAAGAGTGCTTGCATGCTGCATGAAACATTATCACAAAGGATAGCTAAGAAAAATACAGCTCTAAAAACATCTAAATGCACACAAAATTGAGAACACAATTAGAGTTCAGTTGTCAGAGAGCAAAGTAAAAGTGTTGTTCTCTGCTTGAATTTGCACTAAGAGCAGATCCACTTTAGAACCATTGCAGCAGGCTTCATTTATACTAGAGAAAATGAACATCAGTTCTCTTATTTAAATAAGCTTGTATTTAGCATAAGTTAAATGTATATTTACATTATTTTTATTATATGAGTAAGGAACTGTGACCACTGTGTTAAAGATGATTCTACAGAGAAATTACCCAGTTGAAATCTGTTTAGAATCAGCTGTGGTACCAAAGAAAGAATATCAGTACTTGGATGTGTATAAGGGACCTTGGTGGCTCACCTTCTGAGAGCAGTTAAGACGTCAGCTGAGAATCATGTATTAATTCTTTAAGATAAAACTACTACAGTTTACCTGAATGTAATCATATCCTAATTGCTTATTCATTCAAGTCCTCTTTTAATCAACTACTCATGAGTATAAAACAAGCAGGGAGTTTACCTGAGGTTTTCAAAATGCCTTTTCACATTGCTGCTAATAGAGAAATGCTCAAAAATAGTTTGGCCTTTTTTTTTTTGCCATCAGTGAGCTAAGTAGTCATCAAAAGTTTCTTTTAAAATTTTGGGAGGGTTTAGATAAACTCATTTTAAAAAGAGGGGGAAAAAGGCATAAAGGGCTTGGTTTTAATAAACATTTAAATTTTAATATACTTCTGTTTTATGTTGCATTACCTTTTTTTTTTCAAAGTAGAAAGTTTTAAATAGGAGCAGAAATTTTCATTTAAAGAATATCTTTTTGACTGGCTAATGTATTATTCATAGATAATTGACTGAATAAAATAAAAAAGTGTTGTTTTTTCTTTCCAAAGTGACATAACAGACATGATACCAACCTTTTCATCCCCATTAGATGTCCAGATCACATCCTTCTGCTCACACCAAGGCCTCTTCTCAGAAAGAAAAAAATTAGTCTATGTATCCAGCCAAATTCCCTTTCCATCTGGGCTGGGAGGCTCCATCTGCAGACTGCTCCTATCAGTTACATCAGTAAATGGGAAGGACTGATGGAGAGCTCTACTTAGGAGCAGATGGTGTTCCAACTTCTAGAAAATGCCTGTAAAGTGCTTTAGGCAAGGAGTACCCGTTGATCTCTCCTGGAAATACTTTACTAAAGTATTCAGTTTCTTCAAATGCCTTTAGCTCCTCTGTAGAATAATTGTCCTACTCTCTCTAGTAGGAATTATCAGCAATGGGAAAGCATGCCCTTTACAGGAAAAAATAGAGGCAAATTCTGTGTCGTTAAATATTTCCACATAAACAACACCAGGGATGAAGAAGTCAGCCTGACAAATTATCTGAACACTCACTGATTTCAGCATCTCTGAGGGCACACTTCAAAACTAATGGAAGTGGCTTTGGCAAGTTCATGAATACAGTGCCTACCCCAGTAAAATCTTTGCACTCCTGGGTGCTAAGGTAAGCGGTGTTTTGTCTGGGAAGTACCATGTGCACATAATGCTTTGAAGAATTAATAAAGAGAAGCCCATCCAACTCTTGGAGGGCTGATGCTGATGGTCTTCCATTATTCACCTGCTTGCGGGCTGGACTAAAGTAGGACCCCACACAAAGATAGCTGGCAGCAGAGCACAGATGCTCAACCAGAAGACATGTCGAGGTAAGTAAGAATTAAATAAGTAATCCCTTGTGAATTATAACTGGATGATGCCCTTAGTAACTAGAAAATCAGAAACACTTTACATTTTGGTGCTTATAATTTGCTGTCTTTTTTTTCTGCAGGTGTGTCAGAAATAGTGTATCTTTAGTTGTGCTCAAGCAAACCTGGGGTTTGTTCATCATGAACCTTAGGGTACCCACAAGAGTGAACCTCAGTGTTGGTGTCACACAGGAGCTGTCTGTGGACATTGTGATGTACTGTGAGCAACAGTCATGTATTTACTAAAAAAAAAGTCCTGTTTTTCCTGACTATATTTAGTTCCTTTGGGTAGGAAATGTTTCATTTTCAACAGATGTGTCTCATTCTGTTCCTTCTTCCCTGAGAGGATGCACAGGAATGAAACTTAACCATAGGGGAGTGAAGCCAGCCACCAGATTCATATCTATTTTCCTGGCTATTGCTGTGATGTATATAGCTAAAGTCATAGGGAAGGGGAAGCTTTTTGTAAACCTTGTATAGCATAATCTACAGTTATGTGTCTGTTCTGGATTAGAGTCTCCTAGGCAAACCCTCTAAACGGGGCTGAAGGAGAAAGAAAAGATCTCCATTGAAAGACAGGACTTCTGTGGAAGCCATAATAATGTGTGTGGCACATCTGGGCCTGCTTCCCCAGCTTGTGTAGGTCCCCACCCAGCTGCAGCTTCGGGCCCTTTCCAGCCCCACTGGTGAAGATGTCTCCATCTGACTGATGCAGCCTGTGATCTGCACAAAGCCTGCCCATCCTCACTTTCTGTGGAGCAGGAAAGCGCTGAATCTGCCCTGGGGGTGCAGAGTGTCAGGGCAGGGACACCCCTTCCAGTCAGCAGCATGATTTGCTTGGGGCACAGTGTCACCTCAGGTGCTGAACTCAGTTTCTTGGAATATGATAGGAAAGATATCACTGGGTTTTGTTCTTGTTTGTATGATTTACTCACAAAGAGTTACTATTTTATGGGTGTCTTAAACAGCTGATTTCATGTCTTTTTTTGCATTGCTTGCTGCTATTTCTGGGAATTCCTCAAAATATGCAGCTATCAACATCTGCCACTGCTGTTCTAATTTACTGGAAAGAGGCTGTGAACTTGAACTAATGCATGTTCTTACCATGTATTATGCATGATAGCATGTTACACATTTTATTCTCCACGATAATAAATAAATAATGTAAGTTTTGTGTAAACTTAGTTCAAGCAGCAGAAGTAGTACTTTTTCTTTCTCTCATATAATGTGTTGCCCAGAGCACTTTGCTGGAGCTCTGTAAGTGCCATTAGCAGCTGGCAGCAAATAAACTGTTGAAACCAGTCAGGAAATAATTACTAAATTTGACATTTTTCACTGAAATATCAGAAATAGTTCAGCTTGCTTTTGTGAACCTACTCGGGCACTCACAATCACAATTCTATGTTCTGTTCTAAGGAAATCTCATATCCTGAGTGTAGCTTGGGAATGACTTCTTTGACACAGATGTTATTAAGAGGTTAGGAGGGCAATAATTCCGAAGTTTTTATATTTGTGGGAGAGTCTTTTTAATGGGAATTGAACATGTAGAAGATTGGCTAAGATGCCTGCAGAGTTTTTCATATTGTTGCTACTGAAAATAGTATTTCTGAAGCTGATTGAAGGAAAAACAAATTGTGTGCCCACTGCTCTTTTGGCTGATCACCTGTGCCCTCCTCATCCACAGACACACTCACACACGTCTGCAAACACACTGAGTGTATGTGGGGAAGGTCCCCTTTTTTTATCAGGTAGGGGCAAGTAAGAACAACTAAGACTAATCTACATGGTAAATACAGCTTATAGTACTTGTTGATTAATGTTTATTCTGTGTATTTCCAAAGCCTGTGTCTCTGTTAGCAAAGAGTTAGCTTAGCTGGATAGGATCTGTAGCCTGAAACTGTTGGTGCTAAGGACCTGATCTCCACACCTGTCTCTAGTTTGATCCCATGGGCTGAATGCAACTCGTGATTGGAGCACATCCTTTGTTTCCATCCAAAAGGAATCGGGTGCACATCCTCAGGAACATTCCATCATGCAAACTAAAGCTCATTAAGTGAGGCCGCTGTACTGGACTGCTCCACAGGAAAGTGGAATTCCGGCTAGACCATCTTATAGCTCAGGCTTTGCATGGGCATTTTTTTTCCATGGATATTTTTCTTTCAAATCTGAGATCTGATTCCTTCTGTCAAATCGTGGGATCAAGGGTTCCTGATTCTTACTAAATTTACCATCCAAATGTGCTCCATAAGTCAGGAGTGTGAGATAGGACAAAGTGATCCAGCATGAGTACAGCATGGTAAGTGCTTTATTTGATGAAGAGTTCATGTGATTCTGCTCGTGGACGTAATTTTATCCTGAACATGCTGGGTGCTTACTAATGCATGCATTGTTTTTATATACTGCAAGACACATAAAAATTCCCTTTATCATTTTCCCAGGGTAATTTTGTTCTTGTGGCCTTCCAGTTGTATCTGTATATGTGTGCGTATATGCATTTATATACAGTGTGCAAGCATTCTTCTGTTCTTAGAAAGTTGCTACTATATGCTGCTAACATAAACTTTTTTTAGGCAGTTAAAGTTACACAATTTATTACATGTATTCTTTGGTTGCCTTTTTGTAACGCTGACAAGTGTATTGATAGCAGATACCACTGTAAGCTTAGAAAACTTTCATACTATTTACACTTATTTTGTACGTTTTGCCATGTGTTTTCTTGCTATATGTTACTTAGTTTTTGCTCCCATTTGGAGAATGTGCTTCTGTGTATTTGCAAAATTGTGCCTGGATTATTTTCAAATATGAATAAATGTATACAGTTTTCCAATTGTCTGACATAATTTATGCATGATTTGTGCAAAACACTTTTATTCTTGTTTCTGTATACACCACTATAATAATATCTGACAGTTCACTGAGCTCAAGGAAACAGAGATCTTTTTTCCCATAAGTGTTATTAATCAGCTGAACGCACTTTAAAGACATTTTAAGGCATCTGCCCTAAAAATATTCAGTAATGTTGTGTAAGCTCAGCCACAAAACCTACACTTAAAATAACCCATTATTGTATTTCCATGTGTTAAAACACATTGCAGGCACAAGTGCACTTTGTGGAGAAGGTGCATTGGATCCTGTCCATAAAGGGCATGTCCTTGCTAGAGCGTAGTGGTCTCAGGGGTGAAGCCACTGAAAACCCAGGAGTGCACACGGAGCACATGCTTGAGAGAGCCATGAAGGTTTGAAGGGCTGGGGGAGAGATCACGTCTCAGGAAAAGGTGCAAACCTTTACTTGCAGCTACAGTGTTGACAAGACAGTGAGGAGAACCTACATAACTTTTGTTGCCCAATGGACCCCATGGTACTAAGGGATAGAGGGAACTAGAACTTATTTGGCCTGTGGTCTCTAACTTTCCTATTTTCCTGTTCCCAGCTAAGAATATGATTAACAAGCAACAGCTTTCCTCTGTAAATCTTAACTTGGTCTGTATGTGCTGAAGGAAACACATGTAGAGTAGCTGGGTTTGTGAAAGGACTGGAGATTCTGGGTGTATCTGTCAGCACTGGCATATGTAATGCAGCAACTGTTACCAACTAATTTTGGGCCAGATTCTGGTATATACACTTAGAAATGGGCTATTTTGTCAGCTACCACAGTAAGGGAAATGAAAAAAGTATTTCTGTGATAAGGATAAGACTAAATACAGGGAAGAAATGCTTTTCACATGCTCAGCTTTGAGGATCGTTGAAGTCTAATATGCTGCCAAGGAGCTTAAGAATTTGTGTGTTAGTTTTCAGGGATACTCTCTGCATAAACCGTAATGTTCACTTCAGAACTATTGCAGTGTGAGCTCTGAATGCATATTAGTAGCATGATGTAATATGCATTCATTTGATCCTTTTTCCCTGCAGGATGGTTGGATATATTACTCTTAAAGTACATCCAGACGTGATAGTAGTAACATGGGATGTGAATGTGAGTTTATTTGACTATTAGTCACAGGACCAGATAATTAAGTAAAAAAATAGCTTAGTTCTTGAATTAGCACTCTTAGAGCTTTCAAACCCCCATAGAATAGCCAGCCTAGACCCCTGTAGCTTTTGCTCTTTGGCTTTACATTTGGATCTTATTTTATTGGTTTGCACCAGATCACCCAGTAATACTTGTCAACAGTCTCAGGGATATTTTCTTTTTATTACCAGTTTCGTCCATAATGACTGAGTCTTCTGCGAACCTTTGTGTTTTCCTCTAAATTACTGATAAAATTGTGAACTAGTGTATGCCCAGAAAGCTATCCCAACAGAATACCTGTTATGTGATCATTCCCCATTTAAATTTCAATTTCAAAATGTCAGTTAACCAGTTCTCCAATCCTTTAATGTGAGACATGTCACTTTTGTATTATCATGTTTTCTTAACTCAAATGTCATGAATACCACATCAAATGTCATATAGAATCAAAGTGTATCAACAGTGTTGTCTTTCACTTGTACTCACAGTTGGAAAAAAATGTGTTTGACAGTATCTATTTTCCATATTGCGCTTAGATTGGCATTTAGCATATTTCTCCTCTTTAATTAGTTAGTAATTTAGTCCTCTGTCAGCCATTCCATTACTTTACTCCAGATCAATTTCAGACTGACAGGACTGTAATTATCTAGGTCATTAAGTTTATCCTTCTTAAATATTAACACAACATACGTTTTCTTCCAGCTTTCTGGAACCTTCCCAATTGTTCCAAGACTTAGCAAAAAGCAGTAATAATAATAGAGATTTTGCAGTCAGCTCTTGAACAACTCTTGGATCCAAGTTACCTGAAGTTTCCTGTACAAGTATTTTTTACTTTTCTTACTTCACTAGCTTCCATTAATTTTTTTTTTTTTGTGTTGCCTGGTAGTTTATCATCCTCATAGTGTATCATCAATTGTCTGTCTTTTCCTTAAATACTGAACACAAATACTTATTGAACACTTCTTTCTTGTCTTCATTACTCTTAACAAATCTTCCACTTCAATCTGATAAAGAACTGGTACCATTGTCAGGGTTCCTAATGATTTTGAAAAATATTGGCCTTAATTCTCTGCCCATAAATTTCTCTTTACAACTTGGCTACACTTACTGGAGGAATTATATATGTAATGCCTTAGTTCTACTCTATATTCAGTGTTATTAAGCTTCTTTTTTCATTTCATTGATTTACAATTAAGTCAAGGTTTTCATTAACCCTTTGATCTAGATATTTTTTGAACACATACAACTTTCTTTCCTGATTTTTCAGCTAATGAATGTTTGTATTTTCCAATTATTGATCTGTTTTCTCTTTTAGCTGATTCCCCTTTTCAATAATTTTCAGGCTGGTAAAAAGACTGCACCATCCATATAACTGTCGGCTTCATTCACTTTGTGCCCATAAAGAGCAATCAAGTTATCATCATAGCTACTAATATTAATTTATTTCTCTTACCAAATATCTCTAATCACTTTTCATTATTTCTGAGGTGCTATCTCATGTTAAATTCTCATTTTTGTCGAGTTCTCCATTTTGGTTTAAGAAATGTTCATATAGGATGTTCAAAAATTCAGCAGAGGTACCAGCATCATGAAACTTCAGGTATATGTCAGGCAGGCTGCAGTCTCAGATGATTGTGCAGCTTTTTTGCTCCTACACATTACAGAAGGTGCAAAGGCATCCAGTCATCCTGCTGTCTTCTATGATTTGGTGATTTGCAGACAGCAGCTACTATCCCATCTAGTGTTTTATCTGTTAGAGTATTGATCCATTGCATTCACATCATTTGCTTCTGAGCTGCCAGTATCCTGAAAACAGACTGTGGCTCTTTTACTGTGGAGTGCCACTCTTCTTCTCCTCCTCTCTACTTGATCTTTCCAAAAATAGGTTATAACCATTGATTTTAATGTTTCAGTTATGCACTTCTTCCTATCTAATTTCAGTAATACCCGCTACACTGAATTTATAAAGATGTAATTTTAATTCCTTTTTTTTTTTTTTTACTCAGACTATCTGATATTGTTTTATAGAAAATCCACTACTTTTACATTCTTCATGAATTTTGGTTTTGCCATCTTAATTTCATCCTGAAAGACTGGGATTTTTTGGTTGGATTTGGTTTGGGTTTTTTCATCAGTTCCTCGTTTAGTACTTATTTTTAACCTCTTTCCTAGCAGGCTGTTTGCCTTCTACAGAAGAGGAGACCACCTATATGGTGCCATCCTTTCAGCTGCATCAAAAGACAGATGCTCCATGTTCAGAATCTTTTTTTTCCTGTCTTCCTTCATTCGCTAGCCAAGGATAATATCCTGGACGATCACACAGACATTCTTCTTCTTAAGCAATGTTCAGGGTTCCCTGACCTTGTCTGAGATATGTGAGACAATCCCTATGCAGCAGAGCCACTGATGCATGCAGTCTTTCCAATTGTCTTTAATCTCCCAGAATCGGTTGGGCTACACATGATCCCTAACAGTCCTTTTTTGAAAAACACTTCTGCCTCTGGAGAATTCTGGAATTTGGGTGGTGGTGAGTTGGAGATGGAGGGAAGCTGTCTGTTTTCAAATGAAAATGTAGGCTGTGTTAATGCATCTGCTCAGGCCCTTCTGTTTATGGTTGCACAGAGTAACAAGACCTCTGTGGGCTGCTCAGTCCCTGGGCTAGCAGCTGCCATCTCTCCTCGGGACTGGCAGAATTTGGGAACTAAGGAGTCTGGGTTCTGAGACTATGTGTAAAGTGAGCAAAGGAACTGTCAGAAAAATGAAACATTAAGATTTGTCTTGTTTTGTCATAAAATTGATCAAAATCTGCATCTTTGTATGGAGATTTAAATTACACTTAGCTACAACTCTTCACTAGCAAAAGGAAAACATCCTACCAGAGAATTTCTGATTAACTCTTCTCCTGTCCAGAGGAGAGCTATCTAAATTAATTGTCTTTGACCGGTGAGGTCTGTCCTCATTTTGGTACAGGAGATAAGGTACTGGTTATGACACAACTGGGTAGACTTGCACAGCTTTTTAATTACAACAAAAGGACTTATCACAAATGTCTTGTAAACTGAGTGTCAACAGTGCTTGGATTGCAGCTGCCTGGCCTTGGGGTTTGATGGCTTACCTCTTTAGTAGATATGATGAAATATTATCCTGCATTCTATGACCAACTTTGCCTTCAACCTGTTTTTATAGTGCCTTATAGTTCATCAAGCCCTGCTGCATAGGCCTATAAAATAAGGCTAATCAAATCAGTTTGGTCTCACGTTGCCTTTTTTTGTCAGCACTCCAGAAAAGATGCTCAGTTCATTGTTCTGACACACTACAAGTTGCATTGTTTCATCATTTTAGTGACCTGATTGATGAAAGACACTTAATGTATGGTGATGTCACTGCGTAAAAAGTCTGATTGCTGCTTTGTCCTGTGTATTAGTTCTGCAGAACTAGCAAGGGGACTAAGCAAATGCTTCCCCTGAACATACTGTATAGAAACTAAAAATCCTCCAGCACCTAATTTTGCAGGATAAATCCGCATGGTACAGTACAAGCCCCATGCCATACAGAGATATTCCTCCTGAGTATCTGAATGAACAAAACGTGTCTGCATACAAATGGCAAACCAACTGTTATGTTTTTGCAAGGAAAAACATGAAAAAATTCTGTCGGAGCACAGCCTCACAGCTCCTGGTTTCTCTGGCTTGTGCTGGGCACAATAGGTTGAGTTACTTGGAATTGTGCATCACTTGGTAGTGTGTTGATTAATACACATGCTCACATACACACACAAAATGGCATGGCAAAAATGTCATTCACTAGAACATCACAGATCAAGTCACTGTAATCTGCTTTTTTTCTACAAGTGCGGAAGGAAGGGGAGACAGCAGAGTTTATACTTGCAAAATTGGCTGAAAGCTGTATACAGTAAGCACCTTGAGAACATCAAATGATTGTGAAGGGAATTATTATGAACATGATAATGATTTTATTTTTTGTTATTTCTTCATGCTGTCTTGAAAAAGATCAGTTCTTTTCATCAGCACCTCAAACATTCTTCCCCAAAGAAGTACAAAGCAGACTGACAAAGAGTTTCTGAAAGTGGTTTCTATTACATGAAAAGAAGCAGTGGGAATTTAAGAAGGGCAGAGAAAAGAGTGAATATTTAAGGACACTGAGACCTAAAATTCCAGCACTTTTTGTACTGTACTTCTCACTGGTATCAGTGGGAGCACATAAAGCTTAGTACGGGATTCAGGGAATCCTTCATATCTGCAAATGACACAGAAAAAAAAAGAGGCCAGCCTTTTCTGGTGTGAAGCCTTTGTTTTATCTTTCATGATACTTGAAATAGCAACCAACTTTAGTGATGGTTCAAGTGTCAGAATTCACATTTTCCTCCACACCCCCAGCAAAAAGAGGACCAGGGAGTCAAACTGCATCATTTTTCAAGGGCAGCCTTGCAGTTCTTGGGAGTTTTAAAATGTGGAAAGTACTGTATTAATTTGAGTGTATCAGTAGCAAATGGGATAATTTAACAGCACCTTCCCCTCTCAAGTATTTCTTTCCTTGATTAGATTATTAGACAGCAAGGGTTAAGGATACAAACCTTGAATCATGAAAGCATGTGTACATGCTGAAGAGGTAAGCACTAGTAATAGTTTAGAATCCAAAGGGCTGGTGACCTTTGCTTTTAAAAACATGCTTTAAATGTTATCATTCTACAGCACAGTCTTCTCAACTCTATCTCCTAAATGCTTTTGGACACACAGACCATGGGATTAATTATATACTGCAAGCAACAATTCATGAATATTTAACACACTCATTTATACTTAATGAATAAATTTGCATTTTGACAGTGTTATTTAATGTGGTTTAAGGAAAAACTGCTCATTACCTTTCAATTTTGCAGATTAGGAGAATGTAATTGGAATGATAAGGTAGGAGAGAGGCTGCATGATTGTTTCACACGGTTTGTTCCCACAGGTTTTTGATCAAAACGGCTCAGTTTGGTTTGGTTGGGGGAAGTTTGTCAGTCTCGGTTACTCCATCCCGCTCCCTGCGGGGAGGCTGGAGCAGCGAGGGCCGAGTCGGGAGGCAGCTGGGGCACCGCGGCTCCCCGGGGCCGGACAGTGGGCTCTGGGCAGGGCGTGCCCGGCCGGAGAGCGGGGCTGCCGCAGCAGGAGAGCCCAGGGACCCCGCGCTGGCCGGGGCTGCTGGAGGGGCAGAGGGTCCCTGGCAGCAGGGCAGACCCCTGTGGCGGTGGCGGGCACGGCCCTGGGCCCGGCGGTGACCGGGGGCTGCGGTGAGTGCGCTGCAGCCCCGGGGATGGCACAGGCTGCTCCGGAGAGCCCCTCCAGCCGCCTGTACCCAGAGCTCCGTGGACCCGTCCCAGGGCCGCCCTGTTGCCCTGGGAGAACTTTCTCGGGCAGGGCAGGGCCGGGCCGGGCCGGGTAGGACCGGGTGGGTGTTGCCCGGCCTGCCCGCACCAGCCCTGCCCGAGCGCCGCCGGCCCGCCCGGCCCCACAACCCCGGCAGGAGCCGGGGCACTGCCCGGTGCTCGGGGCCCGGAGCTCTCCGCCGGGTCACACTGCACACGGTTTTGTTGATTCGGTTTTTACCCCCGAAGACCTGGTCCTTTTGAGAACTCTCTGTAAAAGGAAAACAAACAAACAAACAACCCCAACCCCCCCAAAACCCGCAGTTCATCTTGCAACAAAACCTCGGAGCACACCCGTGTACATTTCAGCAGTTCAAAAGGAGAAGGAGGTAAAAATATAAATTCCTTTTTTTTTTCTTTCTGTATTCTCAGTTTTTGAGCCTATCTCATGATTTGTAGGAAGGGGACACAGTGAGGAGGAGGAACACCTTGTTTTGGTTTTCTTTTCTGTCAGCAGTCCTGATATGAAGAGTTTGCCCCATTTAAATGTCATGGGTTTTTTTCCCTGTTGTCTTAATAGGTCTAACTACAAAACTTTTGTACTTGGGTATCTTGGCTTTGCCTTTTAAGCATGTATTTAATCAACTCAAATGTTTCCTTAGGCATAGAGATACTGTAAAGATTTCTTAGCTAGTACAAATAAAAAGAATCGAAAATAATCAGAAGTTAAAAAAGAATTTCCCAGGACTTGGTCTCGTATATTTCTGTATCTGCACAGTAATAGGAGAGTATATCCCCAGGTTCCTAGTCTTTAATACCAAGGGTTGATTTTGTAAAACAGTTTTTAAAATGGGTTACAATTTGCCTCTTTAACAAAGTATATGCATTGTTTCTATTTGTCATTTTGAAGTGCCATATGGTGGCAGATACTAATCCACAAAATGGTGCCATAGTTCTCTATGATCTCTCTTGAAAACAACATAATTACACAAATGGAGACTTGACCTTTCATTCAGCTTTAATGGACTGTTTTCTGAGCACATTTCTAATCAAAGAGAATTGCATGAAACGTTATTGTCGAAGTCGGCTACATATATCTTGTCTGGGAAAGGGAAAATCTTCAGGCCAAAATCAGGCTGTTCACCAACTCCCTGTTCAGCACCCAGAGTAATGACATCTTGATTCTCACATGGGGGTTCTAGAAATAACTTTGATGTTAAGCAAAACAAAGATTTGGAATGTGAAAACTATGTTGATATCCCTCTCCTCTGGGCAATGATGCATAAGCAAAGATAGCTCATCTTTGACATGCTTCTCATCCTCTGGGAATATCCCCACACAATATTAATAGAGGGAAATGTACCCGATAAAGCCTGGATCTGCATTTTGGTGTTCTTTTCCCTTAAATTTTGTAAGGTTTAAAATCTTAGATACTGTTTTCACTGCATCCAGCAAGCTAAGAGCCCATGATTTACACACACATTCCCAAACTGCCTGGGCCTTCATCACTGTGCATCTCCAGGTCAAGAATTATATTTCAGTCTCTCAATGACTTAACATAATTCTGGTTTTAATATATCAAAAGAATCTAAGCTCCTGGTGGGATGTATGGGGCAAATCTAGGTGGACTTCCTGTACATGTCTCCTTTTTATGTAATATAAAATGGAAAGGATTTGTGAGGGACCAAAGCAGGTATTTGCAGGCACCAAGGTCAGTTGTTTCCCAGAGGAGGTGTGTGCCCATTGCTGTGTCTGCAGCTGGTGCTGATGGGCTGTCACAGGCTGGGATATGCAGGTACCGCAAAGGACCACTGCAACACTGCCCATTCCTCCTGACTGCGAACAGGTTCTTTTCCTACTTGGGCGGAGAGTTTTTAGCCCTGGTTACAGGTTTTTGTTCCTGTTTTGGTCAGCAAAATGGTTGATAATGTTGAAATGTATGAACAGTAGAACCTAAGGCTCATTATTTTGTGTAATATTTTTTGACACCTGCATTACCCTTTTGGTCTGGAATTTGATAGCACCCAAAAGAGTTTTTTGTCTGGAGCACAGGATTGCTATCTTAGGACATTTCCTAAGATATTTGTTGCTGAAAGTGTGTGTTGCTTGCTGCCATTTTGATAAGGGAGGAATGCAATAGAATCCTATCTTTAAAACTTGTCCCACTGGGAAATCTTGAGTTTGTGAATATGGTGACTGATTATATGCATCACAAAACAAAAGTGCATAATTGAACAGCAGCAACTGTCTGAAAATAATCTACTATTTCAAACAGTTGAAGGCTTCAGTGTGACAAGTCACCAAGTGTTTAAACTCTCTTCCCATGATCAGTCTACATGCTAGATTGATAATAGATATTAGCTATGAATACATGCAAGAGTCATTTTTTTCCTCCCATGCCCCACCTTTAAGTATTCCTAGAGTCATGTTTGATGGGGCACAACAGGCACTAGATCAGATGTCATCAGGCCCCTACATATCAGCTGTTTGGTTTACTTTTTTTTCTCTGTATTAAAGGTTTAAAACTTCTGGGAACAAGAAGATGATTTAGGATAGATTAGGCTTGTCTTCTGACTTTGGTGATTCAAATTTACTTGCATACTTTAACTCAATAATGTTTTGCTTGATAATGCATGTGAACTGGGAGATGAACAAGTAAGAAATCCATCATTTTTCCTGAATTTTATTCCAAATTTACTTATTTCTGTTGAATGAATTTGCCAGTTGTATTCAGATATTGGGAAATCCATATATGATGTTTGCTTTGGATTTTCCAAAGCTGAGCTACTCACATCCAAGTTATGAAAAATTACTACATTCATAATTTGTAATGTATAAGGAATAGTTAACATCCAACTTGTTGGCTATAGAAATCAAGCCTGAGGGCATATTCAGTAGACTCAGAGTCAGACATATTTCTCCTGTGGGCAAAGAGAAGTAACTTGTCTGAGACACAGAAGTCTCGCTCATTTGTATCCTGTGCCAAAGATCTTTAAGCCTCATGAAAACCTTCCTCTCTGGAGCATTCTTCCTTCCACTACTGTATTTCCTCTTAACAAGGTATTGCTCTTCTGCTGTTAATGTTAATGAGAGTACTAAAATCTCTCAATAAGGAAATATTTGAATTAATAAAGACAGTGCCTTTGCAATTCAGTATCAGCCTGATTCCATGTGCAGAAATTTCTATGGACAATTTTACAGATGTCTGTATTTGGCCTGGCCAGGGTTTCTCTGGAAACTACAATTTCAGGGAACAGCATGAATACTGTAGTTAGGCTATTTGGGAAAATAACACGGTAAATTTTTTTACCAGTATATTATCTCAACCTAAAAATGTTGACACCTGAACAGAGCAAGTGCTGATACATTCATTTATAATTAATTAACTTAGGCTTGCCTGAGCTTTTGAAGGTTATGTGACTGCATTTATTGATTTCATTTCACTGATATCAATAAGAGCTGAAGTTTCTTGTTACCCCAGAAGGCCATTCATGCCATTGTCTCCCAGATTCATCTGAAGCATTTTCTTTGATCTAGAAAGCTAAAAAATCTGCATAAATCCTTAGAAGAAGCTCTATCTGATATGGTTGCTCTATTTATTGTCAGTGAAAGGACATAAGCCATAGCCCTATTACTCGTCCTGGTAGAAATGAAGTCTGATTAGCAATGGATTTGTCCTTAATAGTCTGCATTTCTCCATTGATTTCACACATTCCCCATGTCCCTTAAAAACCATATACACTGTGATATCCCTATGTCCTCTGTCTTTTTCCACACTGCCCCTTTGCCTCTCTTGCCTATCCCATGTCTGTTCCCAGAGAGATTTTCTACTGTGGTAACTGAAGTTAAGGTGGCTTCAGAGCTCCTTCACGTATTCTCTGCCACCTTCTTTTCTGTCTGGTGGTCCAAAGAAAACATGCTATTGCTGGTTTTAAGTTGTGTGTAGACTTCTGGTCCAGTTAATAAATGTGTACCCTGCTGCTTCCTCCCTCTGAGCAAACTGAACAAAAAAGAGACAAATTAAACTGCTCCTGCTTTTCCTTCATTTAAAGTTCTAGTAGGGGCTCTCTCCTATTATCTGGCTGCTGAGCTTCATGAAACTCATGCCTATATTTGAGATCTTTGTTTTTCTGTGAAATTAGTTTTAAATTACTCACTGACATCCAAAGTTACTTAATGAAGGTAGACAGGCATGCAAACAAGCAGTGAGTCTGTCCTCACATGAGCTTTGTTTGCATTGGGACATTAGGCTTACACAAAAATAAGTGGGAAGATGGAGGCAGTGATTTATTATTCCTGTGGACATCTTTGCTAACTTTCAGGACCAGTTGTGAGGCAGATTGCTGGTTTCCCCTTTGGTCACAGACATAGATGGGCTGAGGGGAGGCAACAAGCAAAACCATTGGAGGGTTTTATCACATTGTGTTTTATATGTCTTTCTTGTTCCTATTTGATCATATGACAGATGTCAGTCATTTGTTTTTTAAGAGGGGGTCTTGGTACCTGGAGAACTGGAGGTGCCTATATTTTATGTGTTAGTACTAGAACAATAAATCAGAGGTAAGGACAGAAGCAAAGTGTGCAGGGAGACATTGTGTAACAGAAAACTATGGGAAGAGATTTGGAGAGGTTTGGTTGCCAGCTTATGTGAAGGAGAGGAAAGAAAAGAGCAGCCTGACCTTTCTGTGGTGCCCTTATGAGAGGTCAGAGGAATGAAACAATAATGGCAGCCTTCAGTCTCGAAAAGGGCAGCAGGAAGAGAAGGGCAGCAGCAGAACTAAGCTACTGCTGTACATTCGATTAACATTTGCTGCTCACAGTCCTATAATTTTTCACTGAGTAGGAGCCAGGATAAAAGCCATCCTACTTAGCATCCATTTCGCAAAGTGAAATCTAATTAGTTAAATGTTTAAAAGTTGATGAAGAATACGCGATGTCAGAAAATATGTTCTAGTGTAAGTGCAGCCCTCTCATACAAGCACTCATGCTGCCATAAACTCTGATTACATAAATAACACCTCAGTGCTATAAAAGGCCGTTTAGCAAAGGGCCAGAGGATGCCGTGAAAAAATGTCCAGTCATCTCTTTAGGGGTTCAACTCCAGTGTTAATGAAGGCTCCCCATAGACACATACATGAAAGGATCTTCGTAATTTCTGGAGTTGGTGTGACATTCACATCTGTAACTGCAGAATGCTGGACAATAAACCTGAGAAGATATTTTATCTGGCCATATGGGATGCATACACTGCTTTGCTTAGGACTGCTGCTCATACATAGATGCAGTCTAGCTTGAAATACTTACCCAGGAAATCAAGGGGAAAAAAACCTGAGAATTGTCTGATGAGCTTCAATATCACTGAAGTTCCTGAGTTGTCCAGCTGAAAGTGCATATATTTGGCAGTTGAATACTTGATGCTTGAATACAGAAGTTGGAATATTATATTTTGAGGGCTCTAATATGTCCAGATGTAAATCTCTGCTATAAGACTAAAATTCAATATTATGCAATATAATATTTTGCCCCTACACAGCGAAATTTCAGCATATCAATCTTTGAATCAGACAAAGGCAAACTTGTTAAAAAGAAGTATTTGGTGCAATAGTACCACAGAGAACAAGGTCAGATTTTGTGGGGGAGCACATCAACATTTCTCCATTGAAGACAAATGGATGATCTGGACTGGTGTTGAGTCCTACAGGGATCTTAGGTAATTTCTTTCTGAGCCTCTGTTCTTCTGTCTGCAAGCTGGTCGATTGCACCTTAACAGAATCTAAATATTATTGTTTCAAATGTGTCCTCTTTTTACAATAAATAGTCAGGAAAATTAATTTCAAACTCTGGTTTGTCAAGACCTAAATACAAGTAATATCCAGCTAAGATACAGGTGAAGCACAGAAAAGCCTTTTCTCATTATATAGTTATCAGAAACACTCTAAAATAAACTACAGTAGGAAAGACCTGCTTTGCTATTTTGATCTATGAGTAATTATATAATATAGAAGGGGGTTTTTAGAGGGAGCTGCAGAATGATAATTCTGTGACTTGAAGAGAAAGGAACAAAAGGATGTAGTTGGAAAAATGATATTTTTTCTTGAAGAAAAAATGTGAAAGAAAAATCAACCTCCAGCAAAGGAGCTAGATGGGATTAGAAGAAAGATATGAAAGTGATCCCTAAAGAGTGACAAGTAGAAACTCTTCTAAGAGGTGGCTGAAAAGTAGTCAACTACCAGACCTCTCTAGAGGAGTTATTCATAGCAAAATGCTGAAGAAAAATGAGTATACTAGAGACTTGCTATGTAGTATGTATTCACGCTCAGATAAATATTCACATTTCACAGCCTTTGCAAGAGTAGCTCCTGTGAATATTTTAACATTAACCTGGTGTTCACCTGTAAAAGCTGTCACTGTTACCTTATTTCATACTCTGTACAGGATTGTTTTGTTTTGGTTTTTTATTGGCAGCTGTGGTTAGTGTGAAAATCCTGGTGGATCAATTAGGAATACTTCCTACTTCAAATATGGTTGGGTGGATTTGCCACTATGAGAGAATATTAGGACTGATTTTGATTCAAATTTCATACCTTTTTTACACTAAGTAGTGCATCAGAATCAGACCATCTGCTGTGGAGTCCAGGAAGGGTTCAGTGAGATCACAAAATTCGGGTGTTTGCATTCCCACCAGCCCTTCACCCCAGTGCAAGTTCCTGTATCTTTGTAAGGCTTCCTACAGCAGTATTTTGCCAAGACAACGGGTCCTGGTGCTGAGCCAGCAGTGAGCAGGGATTAGGGCATGTGGTGGAAACTTAAAGCAGCACAGAACTCCCCCTGCTGCTCTCAGGTGAGTTTAATTGGAGCAGGATTTATCTGAACACCTAGCAATTTCTATGGGGTCTTCACATGCCTGAGGAGCAGTAATGCTAGGTCTGTGATGTTGGATGGAAAACCAGTTTGAAAGCTTTCAGAAATCATTAAACGGTTAAAAGATGGGAAATTCCCTTTTAAGGGGTTCTGGAGAAGTAAGTCCTGCAACTGTCTGTGCCTCCCCACCTTATGTTAGATTGGTTTTGATAAGAAAACAGAATTTTTGAACCCTTTTTAGTTTTGAAGATTTTATCAGGTTTGGGGATTTTTTGTGTGTCTTAATGGCACAGTTTACAAAGACTGGTAGAACACTAGTTACAAGTTTACAGCATTTCTTCTGCTGTACCAAGAAACTGTGGACTTCATTTGGGATTTTCTTGTTGTCTGATCAAATGTTTTGAACGTTTTTATCATTTGGGTGGGATATGAAATTAGGAAAGGAGAAACTCATTGGCTGAATGTGGCCACTTTTAATTCTTGAAACTGGGTCTCTCCCACAAATCAGGTAAATATATTTTATTAGCACATTTGTTGTTAAGATATTGGTATTTCTGTGGCTTCCTCATGGACTTTTTAATGAATAATTAGTATTTGAATGATGTGAATGGGTGCCTAATCACATGGTATTATTCCTGTTCCTTGAGTGGATGCCCACAATGCTTTTAATCAGAAAATGAGTTTTGGTAGGGCTTGTTAGGCAATTATTGCCTTAAGAAAAAAGAAGAGATAGCTCTGTAAAGGGGAAGGGCACAGTATTCTATTTATGTTCCTGAATATTGCAAGGGCTGCCTGCCTACCTCCCTGTTAGCTTGTAGTAGTTGTATTTAAGTTATCTTTAGTTTTTCTCTCTTCAGTGCCCTTCCATGCTACTCTTAGTGTTGCTCCTTAGAGAGAATTTCAGAGATGAAACTATAAACTTTTCTGACATAACATCTATTTGTGTGTGAATACGCTTAGAGAGGGTCCATGAACACTGGTGTGAATGAGATAGGTCTGTACAGACACTGAAATGCTCATCAGAAGATAAAAGCAAAAAGCCATTTTCTCTTATCCCCAGTCTCTGGGGCAGGATGAGCACACTCAGAACAGCCATGACAGGAGTATTTCTAAAATCTTTTAGGAACGGGTGATTAATTCATGAGGCCACATTCTGAATTGGTGTAAATTACATATTTCATTCATTAGTCTTGCTGATTTTCACTGAGAACCATCTCCATAATTTTCAGAATATCATCCTACATGCTTCTTGCCTGGAGTGCTGTCTCACAGGATGGTCAGATAGGATGACAATGGATATGGTAAAAATAGGCAGAGACAGATCTCTGAAGGGATCATTTTGGAAGAGCCAGATGGCAACAACCACTTTTTTTTTTTTTTTTCCCCGTGTCACAAATATGCTTTGCAGTAGGGCTGTGCTTTTTCATTCCAAATGAACCCAACCTAAATCCCATGTATCTTTTCCATGTATATTTCAGTTCCTCAGGGAGACATCTGTGGGCACAATTATACAAAGTCCAAGCCTCATTTTGCTGATTTACCATCCAGGAAATGCAGTGACATAACCAGATTGCCTATAATTGTGGTTTTTTAATTGGCTTCCTGAAACATTAAAAAAGAAACAGTGAAAAGCAGAGCTGCTGATAGAGGGTCCCATGCATACCACTGCTTTGCATGAATAAGCCTCTGATTAATTCTGAGATCCCTTAAAACACATCTTAGTCATCCTAAAATCTAAACAACATTTCTGTGTTCAAATTAACATCCACATCACTCACTTAGTACTTTGCACTTTATATTCCTTCCACTCCTTTGCCACTTTTTCCTGTTCTATCTTGCTGATAGAAGTTCATACCTTCTCCTTGATATTTCTATGCATAGAAGACAGTAGCTTTCAGATAAATAAAGCCAGTTTCTCTTCCCTTACTATGTCTATAGCCAGCTGTAAACTTCTCTGTCTGTAGTGGAGGTAACACTACACTATCCAGAGCAGGTGTTCTTTTGGCACCAAGCAGCACACTTGAGTCAAAAGACTGATTAACTGAGGTGTAAGCACGCTGTATAAAATTCTGGATTCTGGATTTTTAAACTTCATACCAGACGTGGGACCATACGTGTGCCTTTTCTGCTTTTGCCAAGTTTTTACTAATGATCATTAAGAAGTACAGTTAGATCCAGCATTTTTCAGCCTAAGTCTTCACTGACTTTTTGAGCATTTTTTTACATGACAAGAATTGCTATTTTTAAGGTTATAATGCAGAAGGGGAGAACTTCTGGAGGGCAGGTTCCCACTGAAGCACAGCTCCTGTTCCAAGGAGGGAGGAGATAAACGCACATTCCTTCCACCTGCCCCTCCTTGGTGGTTGTTTGCACTGACCCTAAGGTGAGGCTACCCTGCTAACACGCAGGAAGGGCTTTGCTTAAGGGTTGCTCTCTCCCAGTCTCTGCTATAGGAGCTGCCTCTCCCCCATCTGTGAAGTATGTTGGAGGCTGCAGTCCTGTTTGGGGTGTTTGTTTCTCCCTTCTCTCTGTGAGTTCACATTCCCCTTTCATGAGGACCTGTGTGGGTGGTGGAGGGATGCTCAAAGCACCAAGATGGCAGAGGAGCCAAGAGGGCTCAGGGCTGGCCGGTGCAGCCTCAGCCCGTCCTGTTCTCAGCCTCAGGCTGGACAGTGCCCAAGGTAGACCCCCTGAGCTGGGCAGGAAATGCAGGCTTTAGAGCTGCCTTTGGGCCAGCTCTGTCAGGTGATCACACTATCAGCTACTGGATCTTTCAATGTCTGATACTGGCCTGAATGTGGTAAAAACACAGGGAAATATATTTCTTTTTATTTCCAAAGTATTGTCTGAATGGGGACGAAAGTGATTTGGGAATTTTTTGTGTATTTTTATTTCTGCTCAGGGAAAGTTTAGGGCCATTTTTGATCTAAGTCTGTCTTATGTTTGGGGACAGTAAAATAAAGGAAGCAATAAGCCTCTGTAAATACAATTTTCTGGAGTACAGTGGCAATGATACTGATTAGTGATAAGTACACTATCATTCCTTGATATCTCTATGAAGAGGAAGCACAAGTATTTTGCTCCCTGGTGATCACTCACTTGAGGATAACTTTTCGTAGGAATTTATGCTCAGCTGCATTCTGCCCTACTTCCTGGTATTTCTGGTAAATCAAACTGGTGCCTTCAGCACGCTTGCCTTTGTACTTTGAATGGATTGTCATTTCAGAGATGACAAATCCTTTATACAAATTTGAAGGATAAAAACTCTTTATGGCTTTTATATTCAAATTTGTTTACAGAATGATATTTGCAGATAACTTTAAATCACCCTCTTTTTTCTTTTTATTTTTTTAAGTGATACTGTAGTCAGTAGCTTGCTCTGTGCTTGGAGGTGTATTTCTTTTAATATGTTCATTATTCATGATGGTTCTGTGCTCATGCTATGGGAATCTGCTGCATTCATTAAATACCATTTCATAAAATTGATGGACTGCAGCTGTTTATCTATAATATTTTCAAAGAGAATATATCATGTAACCAGCTTGTAAGATAAGCTTATCAGTTTTAAAACATATACAGATTTATTATGCATTTTCTGGTTGCATTGCTCCGTCACCTCCATGACCAAGTCCAGCTGCCTCTTGAAGCTAGAATTTGATTCTATTTTGCTGCTGACATGCAGCAAAGCCCTCTTTAGGATTTCCTCTGCTGTGTGACCTTACACATTCTTCTGGAAAAATACAAAGCTTTCACTTCTTGTAATTATTGCATTCTAACTTAATTCCATCTGCTAGTTCTAACAACGGAAACTTCTTCATTTTCTCTGTCAAATACTTGTGATGCAATTTCAGTGTTGCACACCCATGTCTCTATGCAGGCTTTGTTTATGGTGTAAAGGTGAATAAACACTACAACATAGAGAAAAATTACAAAGAATTTTGAGAAACCCCAGGGTTTCAGCTTTGTATACACATAAAGGGAAAAATTACTGTTGTTGTTTTGATGGTCTAAGAGTACAGACAAGGCAAGGTTTTCAGGAAAAAGTAATATATGTTATTACAACAGCTATTACATTTTTTGAGGGGAAAAAACCCCTCACTTGACCTTGCACACCCAAAGCTGGGCTGTTTGTCCTTACTGTGTTCACTTGTATGATAAAGGATATCACCTCTCCCTAATGTGTCAAATTTACATTTTTCATAAAAGCTGACCTTGCTTTTGTATTCAGCAAGTAAAATTTTCTCATAGTCACCAGCTTTTTTTTTTTTTTTCACAAAAAAAATTTTTTTCAAATCCCCCTTTTTTTTTTTTTTTTTTTTTTTGGAAAGTGTGACTGCATTATAATAATGAACTAAAAGCTACGTAGCAAGGAGATTGTTATTATAGTGGAGAACTCAAACATGATGGCTTCTGCACTCATCACTGTAAAAGTAAATTGCAGATGGTGGGAAGTGCTGTGGTCATTTGATTACTTTAATGTGGTAATACTTTAGCTTAATGTATTGAAGGTCAGAACGTGTACATCTCAGTGGCACTAAACTGGAAATCTGCAGAATATAACAGAAACCAGCAACAAGTGTCATAATTGGTTGTCATTAAGAAATTAATTTAGCCAAAGAGAACTATTTCTAAGCAGTAGTGAAGAGCAGAGGGCTGTAGACTTGTATGCAATTTTACAACCACCTTGTCTCAAGGAATGTTTTACTTGCTGAGTGACACTCTTCCTGCAGACACAGTTACAATAGCTTCTTCTTATGCACTTTGGTCACAGAAGTCTATCCATTAGGAATCAGAAATACAGGAAATGCGGGATCAGAGCAGATTCTTGAACCCTGATGGTTAGTAATTTGGTGGTTTGTATGAATTCTCATTTCATCCAGATTATTTTGTAGGTCAGACTTGTAGGTCTAGAAATCTGCTCTGGATTCTGTGAACACACAAATCTACTTGACATTTCACAAATGAGTCTGTTAGACTGTTCTTTGTTGGATATGAATTGGTTTTGTTAAGCTGTTCATTAAGAGATGTTAGAACATAGTACAAGACAATTAATTTGCTTTGTCCTGATCTGCTGATGCACTGGAAGATGTGACAGAACCAGAAAGCCTCACAACTTCAGTATGTTCCTGGGTTGGTACTTAGGTAATAATCACAAAACATGTTTGGCAAAACATTTCTTAATCCTAGGGACATTTTTCTCAAAGACCTTAGAGCACTAACAGTCTGAAGACAAGAAAATTCTTTTTACTCGATCTTGCTTCACCTTCTATTCTCATTCTGCTTAGCAGCCTTGGTCCAAATAGATCCCTCCTGCCTTTTCTTCTTCCAGCTAGTTCTGCTTCCCAGTTGCAATAAAATGAGGGCTTTCAGACAGCTTCTCAAACTCAGTGTTCAGGTGGACAAACTGCAGCTTTCAGAGAAAACCATGGGAGAATTTCACTTCTTCCCTATGCAGGTTACTTTCTGAAGTCCACTCAAAGACTTTACTCCCTGGAAACTCTCTTTCACTGAGGATGAGACATACACAGCTGAGATCCCACAATGACTCTCAAGTTCGTCGTAGTTTACATGGTTTCTCTCTCCTGTCACTGTACGGATGGTTTAGTCCTAAATGGAGCTTGTAATGCAACAAGCCAATGACAAAACATTTGCCTTTAGCTTTCGGTACAGAACTATCATCTTTCAAAATGGACAAGTCAGAAATACTGATCTCAGTGACAGAGCACTCCTGAATGTTTTCTACAGTTAGCAATGCTTCTACTGAATTTCATTATTCTACTTTAGTGACCCAGCTTTATTTATTTCCAGAGCTTTAATTACTTCCATTGTAGTCTGAAATGTCATGTGGCTGTCAGCCAGCCTACAGGACTGCCTAGTTTATGACAGGTGAAGAATTTTACACTGTAAATACTGTGCAGTGCTTTCCCAGGATTTACAACTATGTCATATGTGTGTCCATGTCTAGTTCTTATGGCGCTGTTAATTTCTGAACTGATACTGAGCTGGAGAAGCTTAGCTTCCATCTTATTAGTGTCTTTTTTTTTTTCTTAAGCAGCCAAAAGAGCAGCACGTACAAAACACTGGTTAGAAACATTTCAGAAATACAACATAGTTATATAGTCAATTTCCAAAACAGTATTTTTGAAGAATATATACCTGTTTTTCTTTCCCTTTCCTGTCTTTAGTCAAAAGGATGCTGTATTACTGGATATTTAGTGCATTACTTTTTGTGGTATATTGCTGCTTAGAAAGATGTGCAGGCAGCCTAAATTTGATGGGAATATGCAAACGTCATGCAATACGGCAGCCTGTGCTAGAGTGGAAGAAGACAGACAGTGGATCTCAGTTTGATAGCAAGGTGGTTTGTTGTTTATAATGAGGCCATTGGGCAGAATAAAAAGGGTGTTACTCTTTTTTTTTCACTCATTGCAAATATATCTCTCTGATCTTCCTCATTCTCTTATCTTTGGATGAGCTAAATTATAATAGGAGCCCTCAGAATCCTTTGTATTTTTTGAGCCTTTTGTATCTCTTATCTGAGAAACCATCTTTCTTCATTTATAACAGACTTTCTAATGTGGCTTTCCAGCTGGCCTGTTAAACTGCTTTTTCAGATCTATTCTATTTGTCCAGTAACTGAAAGAACCTGGTCTATCACATTTCCCAGTAACTCTCCTACAGACTGGAAAGCATCCTGCCTCAGAACACTCCACTCCTAACTCAGTGTGCAGACATTACCACCTGCTTCCCTATTTCATCACTCATTGGCAATTACATGACTCATGCATGCAAATTAGGGATAAACTATTCTCATGAAATTTGAGTTTACCCAAACTTTCTAAACATTTTTCTGATGTTTGCAGATGTACTTTAGGTTTGTAAAACTTTGGGAGTCGTGATTTGTTTTTTGTTTTAAACAACAACATCTTGGTGCTAGCTATGCAGATGCCAGTCCAGTTGTAAAGCCTAGAAGAAATGTAAGCAAGTAATGCCCTTGTCTTATAAATAATATAGTCTACTTGCACTCAAAAAATGCAGCCGTGCATAGCCATGCAGCCTTTTACTGTCTGAAAAAAAATTCAATCATTAAAAATATGTGAGCTAATTACTCATATTTATTTCCCCAAAGTAGTGAGAATTCAGAGGTGTATAATTTATTTCAATTAGGAATTTAATGCTGTAGTCTCATGACAGCAAATGTTTAAATTCATATGGACTAGACCTGAGAAAGTCTGTCACACAGTAAGTGTCATTTGAGCTGATGTTTCCCACTCATCTTACTGAGTAGCTAATGGCAGGAATATTGTGGATATTCTGCTTAGCCCATTTAAAGCCTTTCCTCACTACCCACCGTGCTCTTCACAGACACCTTTGGATGTATTTTTAGCCATGCTGACATCTGGCACTGTAGAGTTTCTGTCTTCCAACTTAGAAACACCTACATAGGTGTACACAAAGCATCTTGGATCCAAAACATCCCCTTAGTGTCACAGCAGGGATTCTTGGCTCGGTCACAGGGCCATTTGATCAACACTGCCCTGCTTCCAGATCCGAGGTGTGGTGTCTGTCTGGTACTGTACCAGCCTTGGATTGCACTGATACACAGAACTGTCCTGTATTTCACTGCACAGTTGCTCCAACAAGGTAATTGGGATTCCTTCTGTTTTTTGTGAAAAGAGAATGTTTCTTTGAGAAGAACCTCTCGAGAAAACAGGGCAAATCCTTGGTTAGCAAGCTCTCATATTCTGGTAACATTTAATTTAGAAGTATTCTGTAGAAGGAAGACACTTGTAGACTGTCTACCACGTAGTAAAACCATATTTGGAGCAGACAGATGGAGCTAAATGAACCAGGGAAACCTACAGCTCATTTTAAAAAGTCTACTGTAGCACGAGAATAAAAAGAAAAAAAAGGAAAAAGAAAAAGAAATTAAAAAAGAAAGGGAAGCTTTAGGATAAATCTGAGTGTCTGTCCCTAGTGTATTGTCTATCTGAATGGAAATTTTTAGAATTCAGGAATCAATTATATCAGCACATTCAAGAAGATTAAAAATTAACCAGATTGCTTTATCCTTTGCTGTAGTCCTTATATTTTTTAACAGTGACTTTCTGTACTATTTGAAAGATAATCATGCTAGAAAAAGTACACATACTGTAAGAAGTTTCAGAAGGTGTAAGAGCAAGGGCTTTCTCTCTGAAGGATAATGAGCAGAGGGGCACCCAGATGAATATGTACAGCTTGCAGAGAAAAAAGCACAAACTCCTCTCAGCAATTTCTGAGGAAAAAGGAAGTTAGCAAGAAAGAGAAAATTGATATAAACATTCTCTCTGACTCATACAAATGCTGAATACCAGCAATTAAAACATTTAAAAGATGGCACTGCATGTTAATGCTTCTTCAAAGGCAGTGTCTATTCTTCTCTAGTCTTCTGTAATATGCATCATCTCTGGGAAGATGAAAAGTTTGAAGGGAGGTCTTCAAAATACTGTTCCTCCTCCTGAATGAATCATCCCTCCCAGAGATAGTTAACTATTGCCAGCTCTTTGCCATAAACCAAATGATAGCATAAACTCAATTGTAATAGCAATGTGGTTTTCTGTAGCATCATTTCAAAGCAGAGAACCTGAGGATATGTTTATTTATTGCTTGGTGAACAAATATATTCTCAGTAGATGACAACTGAGGATAACATCCTGCTTTAATGGCACTTTTTCATGGTATGTTTTTTTCCACTTTCCTCCATACTCACCTTCTTGTATTTTCTATTTACTAGTTTCTGATGTGCACATCAACACTAATCAAACAGGCTGTGCTTTTAAAGCTTCGTTCTTAGTCATGCTTGGGTTGAATGTGTGAAAACACCACCTTCCCAGCCAGAGACACCACTGATACATTGCAGTCTAAAGAGAAGTCTAATAATTGAGGCACTGACAAAGCTGCCACTTGCACACTAAAAATGCAAGTATAATTTACATGCTGATGCAATACACTGCTAATGTAAGTATGGTCTGAAACCTCTACAGCAATGTCTCAGGGAAGATGAAGGAAACAAGGAGGAAGTGTATGTGGGGAAAGAGACATAATTTATTATATCATGACATTTTGTCTGGCAGGCATGCTTAAGAAGTGATGGTATGAGTATCATTAACTTCAGGGTACACTTATAGGTAAATAAAGTTTCTCTTTCAGGGGAATTACCATACTGCATTTTCTCACTTTATCACTCACAAGTCATCTTTAAATATAGATATTCATATATTTTAGGAATAAATAAACAGACTGCTTTTCAGAAATAAACAAGTTCTGACTCTGGACAAGAAATACAGGGTTATGTTTACCTCAGAGTTCCTTAGTGGTTTTCTCTGCTGTCTCTAGAACATGTTTCTCCATAGCCTATATGGTCCCCACTTCTAAGCTTGAAGAGCCTTCTGCTGTCAGTAACATGGGGACTCATTTTCAGTAACTGACATTTCCTGAGGAAAGTGTGCAGGCAATATGTGTATATTGAACTAGTTCCATAGAGTAACCAAAGCATGTAACAAAAGTACCACAGTGCAAGGGGGACATTTGATACACATTAAGAATAGCTTGATTTTCATTTCATGTTGCTCTTAGACACCTTTTTA
>WEKY01034733.1:4105-18368 GCA_013390045.1 Picathartes gymnocephalus
AAAAAGAGTACAAGAAAAGCACATGGGAGGAAACAGCTCAGGGAGAAAAAGTACGAAGTTTGAACACCAAAGCAAACTATCAAGGCAAGTGAGCTTCCTACTCAGAATTATATGATTTGTGTTGCTTGTCATCCTGCCCATTTTCTGTGATGTCTCAACTCAGCAAGATAGCAGCTGGTGTCACTGAAAACCAAAGGCATAGGGAAGCCAACCTCCAGTTTAATATCAGACATTCATAGCAAAGCAGCTGCTTACTTGTTCAATCCCTTGGCAACTCGGATTTGTCACCAAGGTCATGGCAGATTAATTATTTTTTAAATTAATATTAAAATGCCGAAAGGAGGGAAAGGGAAGATGATTAATGATGTATCTTGATAAAATAGTTTTCCCATGTTTGACTGAATTGTTGTTCTGAGCATCATCCACAAGGGAAAAAAAAAAGAAAACCTCATCAAATTCAGAACCCTTTCTATTCTTAATTGACAGAAAATCTTTCTGCCTGAGAAAAATGGAAACTGATATCTTCTAGACAGGTACATCCTTCACTCATCAGAAAAGGATTGTGTCTGGCATTGCAGAATGTGTCATGGGCAGTGGCACTCTGGGGGATTCAGAACTGCCTGATTCTCTTTTACAAGGTGAATAACAGGAGATCTGTGAACAGCTTACACGGTTTTGAGTCACCAGCGCTGCAGGTCACATAACATCCAAACTGAGAATGTGCTACATGTTTGCAAAATTCCCCAGAGGAGCAGGGGTCTGGAAAGACCAAAGGGGGGCATAAAGGACACTGGAGGACATTCTCACAGCTGGGATAAGCACTGGAAATTTCACTGTGATACAGCATCCCCTGAACTGCCTGAAGCTATTTCAAAAAAAAGGTGTACAAAAGAGCAAGTATGGTTACCAGGCTCCCTGGGTATAACCTCACACTCACTGAACAACTCATATAAAAAACAAATAACAAGTGAATGTGACCCGTGGATAAGAGCAGAGTTAAAACTGGATTTCATGTTCATTATGGGCTCGTTTGGAAGCTTCACCTCTTCCACCTACTGCCTTGGGCTGGTGCTCCCCACCATAACCACTTCCCCGTAATCCAGTCATTTGTTCCAATACAAGGCTGCAGAGCACGGATATAATAAGATGCTAAGTCTGAACAAAGAAAGGTAGAGCCTATAACATGAATTCCTGGCATCATGTGAAGGTTCTCCTAGACAACATTTAATTTAGCAAATCAGAGCTAGAATAAATACAAAGTTTATACAGGATCAATACATTGTATATTATCTTCTCAAGGTCATTACTCCATTAGATTTCTAGAGGGGAGAAGGGTGTAGGCCAGAACTAAGCTAGGGAGAATGTCACTATCTCATCTGAAAAATATACCAGGAAGGACTCAGCATACTGGTTTTTAAAATCATTACAGTTTGTGTGTGAGTGTGTGTGTTGTTGCTGGTGGTGGTGTTTGGGTTTCTTCGGTTTTGAGAATACTGACAGATGTGCTGCCATCTTTAGCAAGTTCAGAGCTATCAAATACTCAGGTAATAGAGGCATTTTCCTTAAAGATTGATGGGCACCAAGACCTGTATATGTGGCAGTAGTCTCTCACTTCGTTCAGCTTCCTGCTAGCCACAGCTGTGTTTGAAGCCTTGCCATAAACAAGTACAACGTGAGTCCTGTGTGATTTACTTGATCACCAGGAATGTATCAACCTTTCTCACTGCTCCATGAGAAATTTTAAAGGTTCTATGCTAAATATCTCTTAAAACCCTGTTCATGTAGCTTTCAGTCCTTCTCACAGTTCAACTAAGCCTAACAATCTAAAAATAAAATGATGTGAAGACATTTCTCAGAAATAATAAAAGTCCCAGTTTAGCCTGGTTGCTCCTCAGAGATTCCAAAAAAAAGCACAGGAAAAAGCAAAATAGTGAAATGAGTCTCAAAAGCATTTTTAATTTTAATTACTTTGTTACTGTCCTTCTATAAGAAGCACGTGAGTGAAACAAGTTCAAAAAGCAAGGACAAGTAAAGGGTAACTTTTACAAATATGGCAACTTTTAATCTCTTTTCATTTGACTTTTTTCCCCTAATATTTTTCTTAAATACTTATCTATCTAAAGCCAATGATTTTTAGTAAAATTCTTTTTTTTACCCTGAAAGCTTGCTGTAGGCTTGCAAGCTTGAACAGCTTCTTCTTTGTTATTAGTAGGTAAAATAATCTTGCCTGCTAATACCTCAAGATTTTCTCCACTGCAATTTCCACTAATTTCAAATTCCAAGTCTTAACTCCTAAAGCAGGAAAAGAGGATCTGCTCTTATGGAAAGGTATAGAAACAATTCCCCACCCCACCTTGGTTTACAAAAGCCTCAGGAAGCCTGCATTGACGTGTGCATTTAGTCCTGTGCAGTCACAGCCAAACAGAGTAATGTTGGCCCTGTTTCACCACCAACCTGGCAGTATTTCCCACATATCCTTACGACATCATCTCTCAGACTTATGTCACTGTCAGCATCCCTGCCTTCAGCTTTATTCTTGAAAGATTTTTCTGACTTTCATAACTGAAAGAGAACACTAGAACCATATGACCAAAACACACCATAAAATCCAAAAACTGGGCAGCAAAGAAGACTTTAAAATGTGCATTTGTGAAAAAACCCAACTCACAGTCAATCTCCAAAAATCCCTACTTCAATCTTTTTATTATGCAGAAAGCTACCCAGAGCATTTAAGATGATGTTAGTGAAACACACACATATAAAAAATATCAAAAGGAAAAAGCTTCAGAGATAATTCACTTAGAGCATGTAACAAACAAAATTCACTAAGAATATGTAAGCATGGTCACAAATATCTACCCGTGTGCTGACAGAAAAATTTCTTAGTGTTCCAGAAAGGATCTGGATAGTCACTGCACACAAATACAGTGTTGGTGTCAACCCAAGGTTCTGTAGCAAGATATTCCCTCCTGGAGAGCCACAAATCTCACAGCAGGGTCAGGGCACTCCTCACACCAGCTTTCCAAATATAAACCTCCTTGCCCTCCTGCCAGCCAGTCATTTAGCTGCAAAATTTCTACTCAGTGATACACTTAGAAGGTAAAGTGTGGAGGTTGTTGCATGTACAGAACCCAGAATTACCAGCACAGCTCGCTGCAGAGCTGCTCAGCAGAAGGGCACTGAAGCCTTAATTTGCTGCTCTTCCAAGTGCTCTGAGCTGCTTTGCTGGCCTTGTGCTTTTACTTGGGTGAGCATCTCTCCTACATGCTCTAGATGACTCCCTGAAGCCAGACATTTGTCCTTCCTTTTATTTCATTTTATAGCCACCAAATGCTTAACCTCTCTTTGGTGAGCAAGGCTGCCTATTTTTGTGACTCCTGTTCGCTTCCTTGAAAATTCAGATAAACATGCCTTAGATATATTGGATGTATTTTTCTTCTACTTCAAAGTAATTGCTCTGCTCAGAGCCTGAGAGTAAACAAATATGATAAAATCTGATTTGTTTTCTAAATACTCAGTACCCATCCAGTGAACCCTCTGACAAAGGACTGCGTGCACCCGTACTGCAGCTCCCACTCTTAAGTGTGTTCTCATCCTCTGATTTTCTAAAACCAGGTGGAAGGACTTTTCCTTTCCACGAATACCTGCAAGGAAGGGCTCCCTAATCATTCAGCTTCAAGCAAAAATTCTTGCTTGGTAGCATTTGCTGGTTGTTTGCTGTCTTCCCATGACAATTATCTCCTCTAGGTGCCACTCACAGCTCCAGCTGGATGGGTTTAGCTGCCACCAGAGGTTAATATTGCTCACTTGCCTCTTCCGCATCTTCAGGAGGGCTCTTGACGCAGCAGATTTATCCCTGTGGATGTGATGCAGTGTCTCGCAGGAAACAGACTGACAGTGCACAGGAGCTCAACTCCAGACAAGCTCTAAGCTGACACCACGGTGATATGTAAAGTTCAGTGAAAAATTTTACAAGAACCGTGAGCTTTTTATGCAGAAAAAAATAACAGCTTTTATCTTCAGGGCCTAAGCAGCTCTGCATCTGGTAACAGCAGGAAACCACACTGTAAACAATATGACAAGCACTGCATTATTACCTGTTTATATACTAAATGATATAAATTAGGATAGAGACACACACACCAGGACTAATTATATTTTAAGATTGCCTCTCGGAGGGGAAGGGAAGTGATTGCAACTATTATTATTTTCAATGCAATACTTAAAAAAAAATCATAAACATCAGGTCCCATTACTCTATGCAGTTCTAAAATACACTAAGAGGCAGTTTTTATTCCAAAGATTTCACAACCTATATTGACAGGTCACACAGAGAAAAGAGGAAGCTGAATACAGCATTCCGGAGAGTTAAGTCACCCAAAATATGCATCAATACAGTGACAAAGCCTCCAAGAGAAGGTAGCTGTAAAATCTGGACTTAATTTCAGTAACAGAAGATGCCGTTCAGTCAGATCTTATCCAAAACTCTGGAGTTTCTTTTTAGGGAGTCAACGCCTAAATCCCATTTTCTCTCGTGAGTCTGATTAGCTTTTCACAGAAAAATATCTATCCTTTCCTATAGCCAGCAGCCACTGGCTTCAGACAATTCAGTTGACACAAAGCTATTTTTAGCCGCATCAGAGGGCTTTTCCAAATGCTCAAATTAGCATTTCCTCATTTCTCTCCTCATCACTTTACACCCACAAATTCATGAGATAGTTGGCAACTTGGCTTTCCATTAGCCCTTGGAAAAGAAACACCAAGAGTTCAGAGGATCAGATTTTGTGAGTATAACTTGGTGAAAATAACAAAAAAAAAAAGTCAGGCTTTGGAAATTTGAAATTCAATTTCAGCTTCCATCTTACCAGAGGAACAATTAGTTTGCCTGGAGCACCAACAGTATATGAAAAAGAAACACAAAGTGAGAAGATATTTGAACAACTTGCTGTATCTAACCATGACAGGAAAACTGTTATGTCAAATCTGTATCCAGCTATGTCCAAAGCACTCAGAAAGGTGCTCAGGTAATGACAGGAATGAGGCTGCTTTTGCCCAGCAAATATAACCAAAGCAGCTTATATTTTGAAGAGCTATTTTAACAGTCAAAGTCACGTTAAGAGCTAAATGACATACAAAATGGCTCTGCCAGAGAATAAATTTAGAAGGTCGACATATAACCCGCATGAAAATGACAACAGTGGTGGTTACTTGAAGTCCTGCCAGGTGCCCTTTAATAAGCAGAGAATGTGATTAGTGCTGCAATGCAAAGAGACAGCATGCTGCAACATGACTCCATGCTGGTCTGCCAGGAAACCTTTACAATACAGTCCCTGGCTGCACTGGGATTTTTCATGCATAATAAATAAAGCAACAGACTAGCAGACTCAGGCTCCTTCTTGAACACCAGTGCCCTCCACCGTGTATGCTGAAGATTCCTCCAAACACTACAGCAACAGAGACAATTTATGATTTTTCTCCTCATGACACACTGCTGAGTCCCCCGGGACCAAATGTCAGACACGACTCTATCTGCTGCTTCATAGGGTGGCTGTGAACATCTAAATAATACTGTCAGCATAATGCAGGGATCCATCCATCAGCCTGCACAGCCTCCTCTGCCCATTGGTGCTCCCTCTGCCCGAGAAATAGATCTTTCATAATCTGTTACAGCCCATCCTCAGCTGATGCTTTATGCAATAATTCAGTTGGAATCATGGAACTTTACTGAAAGTACGAAACCTCGCTAATTAAGAGGTAGTGGCTCACACATAGGAACCCTTCAGCTTCCTTATTAAAAAACATGGAACCAAAGTGTTTGTGATGGCACTAACACCACCACCCTTTTAGGATGTGTATCACCACCCTCCTAAGATTTGATGGCTTTGATCACATTGGTTTTCCACGTCATAATTGCTATGTTCTTCCAGGATAGGAATATAAAAAGAAAATCTTAACAGAGCATGGAATAACAGCTCTTTTACTGCCCCTCTAACACTGTTGCATACTTTAATTCAGACCATTTGAGGCATAAGCTGGCATTTGAGTAGAAGGATGTTTTATCCTAATTTACCCTACAAAGGCTATTCTTCCATTAAATTTAGTATTGCTGTTTACTCTCCAACTGTCGCTTCAGAAGGATGTGAATGCCCGTGTTGTGATATTTACAGCTGTGACTGCACATGAACCATGGAACACAGAATCTTGAAGCTTGTTCTAAATCACACAAAACAAAAAAAGCAATGGGAGACAAAACTAACCCTCTTCTGGAACGGCCTGTGATTTAGCAGAAAGTTGAGAAGTGATTTTAAAAATGTTTCATGATAATGCTCTTGCATTGAACACACTGAAACTCAGTGTGTCCAGCCAAGGCCTTGTCTCCTCATATGTCACTTGTGCTTCCATATGCAAAACACACTTATGGCTGGGTGGCCAGCTTGGGCATGTGGGGTTCGTTTTTATTGGTCAAACATTAATTACATGGCACCCTCTCTACTGCCATTAATCATGGGGGGAAAGCAGTGCTGAGTAAGTAACCTGAATAGGAAAAAAGCCAAAGGAGACAAAGACAAGTATCAAATGAGTAACAATGACATTAATCACAAAGCCCAATTTCTCCTTGTGAACATCACTACAACACCACCACCTGCACTGGCAGTACCTCTGTGGTGTAGGTCACTACACAGCAGTGTCCAAGTCAGGATCTGGGGACTGTCTCACTGAAGGATGTTTTAAATCCTCCATGCAAGAAAATCAGCAGAAGTCAGAATTCACTGTATTGGCTATGAAAGTGCAAGAAAAAGCTTTTTGCACTATCTGAAGTAGCCACATGTCCCAACACTTATCCCCTTCAAAACACCACACCAGAAAATGTTAACTTGAAAGATCTGTGTCTTTCTCTTCCAAACAAACAAATTCTGCTTTGAAGGCTGCTTTAAAGCTGGACTTCAACAGAAACTAATTAGCTTTTAAAACAAGCATTTCTTCCTACATATCCTCCAGTATCTTCTGTTTAAAAGATTTTCATCAGTTTATATAGGTTGAGGAAATTACTAAAAGCAAGACCAAAAAGGGATATTATACATTACCAAGGCTTTGGGGTGACAGACTATAGAACTGTTGTCCTTGTAATGATTTCAGGGTTTGTTTGTTTTTTTTTTAACTTCCTCCAAGAGGCTTGAATAAAATTCCAGGCTTTAATTTTTACTAAAGTAAGACATTTGCATTTGGAAGTTCTTCGTGGCATTCTGCCCTGTGCCCTGTGGTTGCTGCACAGTCAAGGCATTGCTGCACTTTATAGCATCTCTACTTCTGCACAGTTACTATTGCTTGATTATTTAAGTTGCAGCAGTGGCATGAGCTACGTGTTCTCTAAAAAGATAACTAATCTCTTTTTCAAAAAAGGAGGATCAAAGTCTTACTGGGGAGTGGGTAGGAACCTGATAAGAGCCTTCTCCATAAATACTGTTTTTAAACATAGGTTTTTTAGGGTAATAATCAAACCTCCTTACCTTTTCAGTGTTGAAAACACTATAAACTCCCAAACATGAAAAAAACTCAGCTTTGTCACAGTGATTTAGTTCCATTATCTATTTCAGCCGTTCAAAGACTGTCTCAGTATCACAACACTAACATTGCACATTCAGCACTACCACTGCAGCTATCACATTCTGGTAGAAAAGCCACCTCTGTGGTGCTCAGTAAGTACAAACACAGTTTTCAGTGTTGCAAGGTGTTTTTCAGATATATTATACAACATTTATTAAAAAACTTCCCATTTCTTTCAGTACAAAAATAGGCTGGCTCCTAAGATGATTAATCCTTGATTGAGGTGAAAAGTGCAAGGTCTTTTCTTACTAGGCAGGAATTTTTCTTCCCAAGTGAAAAGTCAAACAAACCTAAAATATATTACAACACTTAAAAATTTTAGAATTAGTAGCACAGTATAACCCCACATGAAGATAAAAATGTGTTTTCACCAAGGGCTAGGAGTGAAGATGTTTACCCTTTTTCACACACTACAGCAACTTTAACTCATTAAGTTTAGAAAAGCAGGTACATTTCCAGACAATCCACATCTCATTCTTCTTTATATCAAACATCTACCTCACCATCAGATGAAAACTGAAATACTACCAATACAGCCACAAAAAAAAAAGAAGTGCCATCACAGTGAAGAGAATAGACAAATTTTGCACTGACTTCAGTAGAAGAAAGCAAGAAAAGAGAATTCAAGTAACTGAACCATACAAATGGATGCAGACTACATAAAGTAACGTGAAAAAACCTAACTGCTTGCTAGCCTTACAAATCAAACAGCTTGTATCACCAGCAAGACGATTGGAACACTACTTCAGCATTTGTGGAATGAATCATAAATCCAGCCTCTCCGTCCTAAAAATGTTTCTATTTAAAAGATGATGCAACAAAAAAAGCACAAGCACATTTGGGTATACAACCAGAAATAGTGACTTGAATATTATACTGTTAAAGGCTTTTCAGTTTACCTGTCATACTGAACTAGAATTATTTCAGTTTAAAAGTCATCACTCAAGCATTTACGAATTAAGAAAGACATGGCTGATGTAGTTGTTATAAATGAACTCTGCTTGAATGATAAGTTATTAGAAAATTGTACAATCAAGTAGACATATTCATGGAAGTTCATGTGATATCTTTGAAGGACTAGGAACAGCTGACAGCTTTGAACCAAGAGTGACCACTGATCAGAGAAATCCTACAACAGAATGTTCTAAAAAGTCAACCTTTTAAAAGCATATGTAAAAATTCAACTCAGGGAAAATTGTATCACAGTTCTTTAGTTCAAAAAACTTGCAACATCACATTTCTGTTGTCCTTAAAATAAAATTGACTGGCTTCCAGCACTGATAATTTCCCCATTGAATTCAATGAGTGTAGCATACAGCTTAGATAGGCATATGATGTTCTTTACATATGCAAAGTTCTTCATTTATTGTAACTTTCTTCTAGAATTTCTTTCCCCTACCCATTTTTTTCCAGAGATTTCTGCCTAGAAGGCAGAAAGCTTAATAGGACATAAGCAGAGAGAAGGTTGTTCAAACTCAATGCTTTGCTTTCATTCACACTGGAGGAATCTGCCAGCAGTACACTTTTACTTCATCAATTCAGCAAGAAACAAGATTGCTCTTCAGTCGACATTCAGAGACACCAGTCTGACAATTAATACAGGCATGTGACTCTGAACAAGTAGGGAGAAGGCAAAGGGAAAAATCTTTTCTTAAATCCAGCCATAAACTTAACAGAACTTAACAAGTTCACTACAACGTTTAACTGGACAAGGACAATTAGAAAATATATTACAGCAGATATGGAAATATAGAAAATGCCACCTTTGTGGCCACCTAACAAAACCTAAAAAATCAGAGCATGGAAAGCAGGTTGAACACAAAATAGCTGGTTTTTTCTACCTCTGTCAAACCACACTTTAGAAAATTAAGGAAATTCTTTACTTGACATCTCAATGCATCAGTCACAGCAATCAAAAACATCCACGTGGATAGAGTGCTGTTTCATTTCCAGCTCTCATTAGCACAGAATTCCTTTCTTCATCTGTCTTGCCCTGTCTCTTAATGGGGATAATTATGCTGACCTCCTTTATAAAGCACTTGAAAATCTACAGTTAAAAATGTTCCTACACAAGTAATTACATATAATAGCAATCATGTATCAAACTTCAGTTATCAACTCATCACATGAAAGCAAGAATCTGATTGTTCCTGGAATTAGTACACAAAATTCAATTTCTCCACCGACATTAGCTTCCTAGTACTTCCATCATTATTACAACAGCTGCATTATGCTAAAATGCACTAAAGAACCTGTCTACCACTGACTGACATTTTGAAGATTTTCCAAGCTTCAAACAACAAAAGACCCAGGACTTTTTTTCACCAATAATTTCCATGTTAATAATTTCCATTTTGTTAAACAAAGATACTTTTGACCAGCTTCAAGCTTGGATGCTATTCTGAATCTGCAGCCTGGCTTGTTGCAAAGGCTCCAATCTAAAACAGGCTGTGGCACTTTGCAAATGTATTTTCCTGTTAAATCCATCAACCCCTCTCTCCTTACAGGGGCTGGTCTACAAGGACACAATTTCATCATCACCACCTATTGTCACCAGCTTCTCTTCTTCTTTTCTCTACATCTATATGTTACTTTCCTCCTTTCAGCTGCGCACAATGCCCATAATCATTCAGTATGTTTGATGTGCACGTTCTCCTTCCATCTTGTGCTACTAAAAATGAAAAAAAGGTGAGAGGATTTGTTATAAAATTAAGCTACTTACCAACTATTGCCAGATTATGCTCTGAGCCACACGCGATCTGAAAAAGAAATAGGAATGACTAAATCAGAACCTGCTTACCAGTAAGAAGACAGTCACAATTATGACAGGAAATTAAAAATTAACCTGAAACAAACAACTACCGTTTGTAGGATGCAAAAATCAAGACTGAAATGTTCTCACTCTTAAATGGTATTTCATTTGTAGCCTCACTTAAGGGCTTAGTGGCAGGGATGCATGTTTGTTTTTTTAATAAAGAGGTATTTTCTTTTCAAAATGCAGACATTTCAACCCTTTCAAGCAAGACTGGCCATAATTCTGCAAAAACATCACACCCTTGACAACACCCACTGGATCCAACAAGAGGCACAGAGGGAACACAGATTAAGCCATACAGAGACAGCTGGGAATCATAAGGGTGACGAACATCTCCATACCTCTTATCTCTACTGTTTTTCCAGCTGGCCCCTGAAGAACTGCTCAAAGTATACAGGCTCAGTGTGCTAAACCTGACGTGATATGATCCCTATGGCCATTTGCCTAGAGTGGAGAAAAACTACCCAAGGGCTCAATTCTTCATTTGCTCATTAATGATGGAAACCAGTAAACAAATTTCTTTTCAAGGCAAACTTACAGTCCACGTATTTTTCATCCTTCTTTGCAGCTGCTCTGAACATGTCTGATGTTTAAGTTGCTTTAGTGTATTGATTTTTTGTAAGTTCTCCACCAACCACAGTAACACAGGCACACAGAGCAGTCCCCTGTCCTACTGCAAGGGCTTGTCTTTCCCACAGGATTTCTTTTGCAAGGTCACCACTGGCATAATTGTCTGATGTAACAGACTTCACACAAGGTTACTCTGCTGAGTGTCCTCAAGTTTTTAATTTAAATAAAAGCAACCCCCTCAAAATCCTGTATCCGGTTCACTTGCCCATTACACCTACTACTGAGCTGGAGAAAATTAATAAGCACATTCTTCTCAAAGTATATTTGCAATGGCAAAATATAATACAAGAGTATATGCTCAATTATATTAAAAAATAGAATTCCATACCATCAAAAGTTTATATGGTTCTGTGCATGCATGACTTTATAGCTTTTACAGCCAGAGAAACAGCTATAATCACCTCCATGTCTGCAGAAAATAAACCCATAGAAGTTAATAAAACAGACCTTGCACTTAGCTCACTGTGCTTGAATATTTACTGGTGAAGCGACACCCAAGACTGACACACTGAGTAGCTTGAGCTCTTGTGTTACAAATGAACACCACAATCACTACTACTCACAATCTACCCGTGTCACAGCTGCTACATGAAAACATTTGGGCAAAGCCGTCCTAACACAATGTCAAGGAAGAAAAGAAAGACTCCTTAGGGTAAGGGTGCTCACATAACACATTAAAGCATTTGGGAAAACAGGGCAAGAAAAATGATTCAAGTCACAGCACATTCCAGCATGGCCTCCTCTTCAGAAAAATCAAGACAAAGCAGCAGGAAAAGGAATGCCTTTGCAAGAGCGCTAGCAGGACTGCCTCAAGTGTTTTATTCTACAATACTACAGATAGGAAAAGCTCCAGGTCCCAACCATTAAAATACATAAATCACTGCCATATCCCACAGCCCTAACCTCACCACAAGACCAGGGCTGACTCCTAATGCCTATTTACTGGCTAATGCTCCCACCTGTGCTTTTCAAGCTTATAAGCTGATGCCATGGAAACAAGATCCACATATGGAAACACATGCAAAGGCTTTCTAGCAAAAAACCAAAATTCTCATCTTCACCAAGTGCTGAAAACTGGATACACTGAAATTCCTACTAATAGAATAAATAAATTTTATCCGAGGTGTGAATAATCTTGGCTAATTCCCTGGGAGATACACTGACACAGGCAGAGATTCAAAAGCATCAGAACAAAACAACTGCTTGGGCTGGTGGCTGGCACTGCCAGGACCAGCTCCAGAAACACTACATTTAAAAAAAAGGAGAAAAAAAAAACCCCACATGAACAAGGTGTTATTTAGACTGTAAAAAACCTGCCCTGACAAAGCAGCGGTTTTTTTGCTATATCCAATAGCAGCAGGTTCAGAGCCTGCAAACCAGATAAAAGAGTGCTGGTGATCTCAAACAGCTTTGCACATACAGCTGTTACTCTGGCCACTGTTGAGAGCCTCCCCCTAGCCAGCTATCAGGCTGTGAGGGAGTCAATCAAACCAGGCCAGGAACTGCTGTGTTATACAGACTGGCCAGTGCTGGGGAGCTGCCCCATGGCAGCCACTCGTGGCCACTGCGTTGCAGCTCTGGGGCTGATGTGGTACAAGCTAATGCAAAGCACAAAAACACCTCTTCTAGGGGGAGTAAAAGCCACCTCAGTGGTGCTAGCTTTGCTAACAACAACTGAAACCAAGCAAAATCACAAGCTGCTAAAGGCAGTGCCCCGGATTCACCCTCATCAGCCCAGAGCAAGGACAGCACACACCATGTACCAGCACTTCTGTGCTCCAAAGTAGAATTTGCTCGATTTAGAGCAAAAGGTTCACCACACCTCTGCCTTTTGCCAGTGTGTCACCACCTGACAACACAGACTGACTTTGTAGGAACCCCCAGATTAAAAAAAACCACCTTTAGAGGACTCTAAATTTAGCTTCCTGGAACACCTTGTCCATCATCCATGCTCCTTGCTACAGGCTATAGCATCCACCTACAGGATTCCTGCTGGCCTGCACACCTATGCCTCTGGAGCTCAGGAGGGACCACACCACAGAGGTGAAGCAAGGTTGCTACTGCTTAATGTACATTGAAGCCTTTCAGGTATTTCACATCTTTCTTACAATAAACTTTAAAATGTGACACTCCCTTTTCTCTGTGACTCCCCACCACAGGCAATAATCAGCCAAGAATGATTGATTTGCTGGTACAAATACAGACCAGCTAGAGAACAGCATTGCTGAACAGATGTTTTATGCTTACATTAGATGTAATAAGCTCTGCAGTCAGTGCAGGTCACTGGGAGAAGCCTGGTATTTACTGCAGCAACTATAATTTTCTGGCTACTTCTCTTCTGTCCCCACCCCCAACATGCTGCAGAGAAATTAAATTCCAACAGACATCTGCATGCTTCCAGCGGGTAAGTACATTCAGGGATACTTATAAACACACAATAATGCTTTCTAATTGGGAAATAATTTTACATTATGTTTTAATTGAAAAAAAAATCACTAATCTTAATGACAAATCAGAGAGACTGTTACTGAGCAAAGCATTCTGTGAGCTTAAGAAACACGACCCGCTACGTGGAAAACAATTCACACTAAAGTTCTCAGTTTGGAGGGAAATTTGAGAAGAGTTGTGAAGGATATTGTGATCTATAAATGATCTCAAAGCACTTGACAAATGTCTGTAAGGCAGGCAAAGAATGCTTAGGGACCATTTCACCCAGAACTTATTTACCTTATTATCTGTGCTCTTTCAACCATACACAAATTGTTTGCTTCTTCCCTTAAATTGTGTGCTAGCAAGCTGTTTTCTACCTAGCAATGGCTTTGGTTCAGATCCATCCATCCATCCAGATTTAACACGTGTGGTGTAAGCAGCCAAGGGATTGGCATTTTATTAATCATGAATAGCATGATAAATAGCATAATCACAGACATAAGCTACAAGGATGGTGAGGAAAGACCTTAGCACAGCAACCACAAACTCTGGGCAAAACACCAACATCTTTCTGCAGCTTACCTATATGCTTATTGCCCAGTCCTAACAAAAATTAATTGACTGAATGTAAAATCAGTGGGTTATGCAAAACAGAGAAAATATTTCACTTAAGATTAAAATATTTTTCTACCTTAAAAGCACTACACGAAAAATTAAAATAATATTTCGTACATATTATATAAACATTCCCATATATACCTCTGTGTGTATATATATATACAT
>WEKY01034797.1:0-24398 GCA_013390045.1 Picathartes gymnocephalus
TTACTTGGGAAGACAAATGCTATTGCTCTGAATGTGCTCCCTTCTTTCTTCTTCCTCCCTCTTTATATGCTGACCTTGACATTCTATGGTATGTAATATTCCTAATATCCTTAGGATATTTCTGTATACAACAACTGTTATGTTCTCTGTAACTACAAACCCACTTGTAATGGCTGTTGATTTGATATTTTTGTAGGGTTCGTGGTAAGAGAGAGAAACCAATGTAAAACTAACCAGATTTCAAATACTAAAAGAGAATTGATTTACTCTTTAAAAAGCAGTTTTCAGTGCAAAATTTGTTAACGGAGAGTGAATCATACAAAAAGAAGCCAGAGAGAATGTATAATTTCATCTTTTATACTGTGATTTTTTTGACATGAAATGAAATTCTAAAAAAATCTGTGCTGTCAATTGTAAAAAAAAAAAAAAAAAAAAGAAAAAGACACTGGGGGTGTCAATAGAAAAGCTTTACATCTCTAACTTGCATTTGCCCTAAAATGCTGTACTAAAATTACTAGAAATAATAACACCTTTCTGAAAAAATATTTTTTCCTTTAGCATAGCTTAAGGGCTTTGGTTAAGTTTGTGTGTGTGTGTGTGTGTGTTCTGTGTCAACGTGCTCCCTCTACTTCCTTCATATGTTTTGTTCAACTTAAAAAAGTGTTATTCTCAAAATACATTTCTACTGTCAATATTGGCAAACAGATAGACAAAGGCTCTTCGTCCCTCACTGTAGTACAGGACACAGTGCAAATTCACTTCTTCCTAGAGGAAAAACCAACAAAGCAGAGAGATTTTATGAATTCCTAGGCACGGAAATAACTTCCATTGGAGCACTTATTAGATATCAAATAAGTCAACCATGAAACATGAAGCTATAGGAAACAGAATATTATTAGTTCTGTTGCTTATGGAACAATTGGTCTTTATAATATATTGAAATAATTTTTCCATGAAGTATTGAAATATGAAATTGAAGAATATAAATTAGAGAAAACAGAAGACAAGGAAGGTTAGTCAAAATCATATGCAAATGGAACATATAAGTAAAAATTATGTTTACTTCCAGAAAGTTTTATTTGTTTTTGAGTTATTACTTATTTCTATCTTTCAGTATAAAAATACTGCAATGAAAATGAATCTCAGGTTATAGGCCTGTTCTCCAAGAGCGGAAAGTCCATAAATATTGCATTTTAAATTTGGTGTATTTAAGCATTCTCAGCATTTCCTTTTGATATATAAAGATGATCTGCTCCCATTTCCAGTAGCATCGCATCTACTGAATACCCTCAACACTTACTGTTGCACTGCAGCTTGGAAATATTTCAAGAACACAACATTTTGAGGTGAATCTGCTGATCATCCCTAGTTTCTTCACTTTGGTTCAGAGCACAGTGTATGACCAGAGTGCTGGAATATCTTGCATACCTTCTGAAGGAAACCCTGAGCTGCAATTGTTCTCTAGGCAACAATGAATAATCTTTCCACAGTACTGGGTTAGAAGGGTAGTATAATTGTGCTGAGTCTTAAAAAGAAGGTCCTTGTTTGTGGCATTTCAGTAATTTGTTTTCCAGTTAGAAAGGTCTCTGAAACATTTCTGCATTCTTAAGAGTGCATCAAGGTGGGTCTATCATTTTATCTGTGGTTGGGCAGTTGTAAAAGAAAAGTTATAGAGTCGTTTTTTTAAAAATAGCAGAAAATATTTTGTGTTATTTAATTGTTCAATAACGGATAGGAAAAGGCTGCTTTGACATTTTTCCCAGCAGTGGATTGAAAATAGACAGAGAGAGATATAAGTGAACGGTTTTTAGTGCAACTTGAAATGAAAGCCTGTTACAGGTTTTCACTGTGCACATGTGGGCAGGTTCCATGTCTTGCTGCCTTTAACAGGAACAGTGGCTTTTTAGTCATAACTGTAGGAATCTGCTCAGTAAAAGTCATGTGAACTCAACCCAGATAAATGACTTTGGGAGTTCCTTGAGTTGAGGATACTGTGGGAAGCCATGACCTTTCTGTCTTGAGCTCTAGGCTGATACAGAGAGACTTGGCTGCACAGAGAAGGTGTTGGTGGCTGGATTGAAGGAGCTGAGGGTCTAGGATAAGTGGGTCAAGGACAGGCTTGATGTGGATTCCAGGAAAGGCAGTGGATTACTGTGAAGTTTCCTGAAGAGGAATGTCACTGTAGAAGTTTAGGGGTCTCTGTCAGGCAACTACTGGGCTCCTTAAGCTGTGAGAAGATAGGAATGAGAAAGAGGAATATCAGTACAATTGAAGGAGAATCTAGTTCTCAGGCTCAGCTCAGCAACTGTGCTGCTTGTGCTGGGGACAAACAGTGTTTTCTCAGCTCAGTCCCAGGCCACAGCAGAATTTTAATGGATTAGGATCTACACATGCACGTCTGCTGCTGCAGCAAACTGCAGCAAAAGAAGGAGAGCTTGTAAATTCAGCCCAGTGCTCTGTCTCCCAGCTGGTGACTTAGAAGATAAGGCTACAGAACTGCCAGTAACTAAAGAGTAAATATTCCTGCACTGTGAACACTAGGTCAGAGGGTTGACAGTGGCTCAGAAGGCAGATTTGCATGTAAAACATGACAGAACTGTCACTGCAGATGCTCTTGTTCATTGGAAATCCTTCATTCAAATATTGACTCAGTCCTTTTCTATTTACTAGCTGAAGTCTAATTAGAACACAGCATGGAGTGATATGGCTGTAGTGTACTTTGTTCGTTGTTTGTACATTGTTTAAATTCCAGTTAAGTAGCACATTAAGAATGAAAAGGAAAATAAACCTTTATATTTGGGAAAATACTTTACCAGATGAATGAAAATAAGCGATTTACCTGTTTCTTACAGATGAGGAAGCTTTTATCTACCTCTGCCTCATTTCTAGATTTTAGGAGTCTGTAGAGTTAAGTAAACAAAATATAGTTAAGGAGTGTGATGCTAATCTTGTAAGAATAGACTTACGGAGTTGGTCCCAAACTAAACTAAAAATGATCAGTTGATGATAAAACATTTAGAAATAATGAGGCTTTTGAGCATAGTAAAATAATCAGGAATTCTAAGAGTCTCTGGCTGTTAGAGCAAAGCGCCAGCAATGTGTTGTAGAGTGAACCATTCCAACAGGACAAATAAAGCTGGAGTTTCATAACAAGGTTATTATTGTAGTCTATTGTCTAATATTTATGTAGGTAATTCAGTGCTTACTTAAGCTCTTCAAAGTGTATTAGAACTTCTAAAATAGGTGCAATGTAAACATTGCTTTAAAATCTTGAATTTTTCCAATAGTATGGAAATGGCAAGGCAGTGTTATTTACTTAATACATGTATCAAGCGCATTTTAGGCTGTAAAAGGATTGTGTTTTGTCTCTATGGTATTACAGAAATCACCACAATTTTCAGATCATAAACTGGTACATAGAGTCTTAAGAGCTGTTGTCTTGCATTTTAGAAAATATGTTTTGCTAGATCCCTGGATTTTGTTTTCACTTAGAATCAGCTTGAAGGAGCTAAAGATGTGGCTGGCCATCTGACCCTTTGTGTGAAACCGAGCGGTGCTGAGAAAGGGTTATTCTTAACCTTTGGTGCTGGCAGAAATGTAATGGAGCAGAGTTTCTCCCACAGTGCTCCAAAGATCTCAGCTGCCATCTTCTTTCTTTTGCATCCTGTTAGTTCTGAGAAGAGTTTTAAGGTTTTTCTGAGGCATGTAGGAAAAATCTAAAGAAGGAGTAAAGGCCTTCCACGAATACTATTATAGAAAAATTTAAGTTGGAAGGGATCTCCTATTCCCACCTCTAACTCCATGCAGAGCTGCCTTCACAGTTGCACAGTCCTTTTCCTGGTGCAGCTGAATATGCAGTTAATCTTTACTGCTATGAGGGTATACTCTTGATAAAAAGTATTTTATTTTCTAACCACCTTGCCAAATCCACTGCCAGGGTGAGAGTCCCTGATTTTAGTCATTCATGCAGATGCTGTAATCTGACTCTAAGATATGACTCTAAGAAAGATGTCATTGTAGAAAGGAGTGAAGAATTGGTTAGGAAATAAAAATGGGAGGGCTCCAAATAGGCAGAGGAGTGTTAGGAAATGCACAAGTGGAGGAACTTCTCTAAGGGGAGACAGTCAAAATTATGAGGGTTTTGTTAAAGTGTGTGGAATAACATCATAGGGATAATTTTTGCAATGAAATAATGCATTTTTTAGTAAGATTTGCCATATTATGCCATTCTTTAGAGAGCAGTGGCTGTTGTCTATTAAAATACAGTATCACTTTAAAGTTAGATTATAGGATATAATGTAAAACATACAAGATGTGTGTAAGTGAAAAAAATACAGATAAAATATGATGGCAGGGTGAATGCAAATTACAGAGACATTTTAGTATTGGAAACAAATCATTAGTCCTATGTAATAGGGATACTTTTTGTTTAAAGGTTGTATTGCGCAAACACTCTGTATTCAATGTGTCTTCATTTTACATTAAGCATGTCACTGTTCCCTGGTTTTCTGCTTCTTAATGAAATAGTTTTAGAGCCATTGGCATGGCACTGACTTGGCATAGCTACTACAAGTGTTCACTTTTTAGGTATTAAAATGAATGTACTATGCAATGTCATGTAGATTTGCAGCATGCATTTTGTGTATCTCTGTAGCATTTTTCTTTTGAAGTATTCTGCAGAAATAACAGAGATGGAAAATCTGAATTTAACTGCTGGAAGTTTTAAATTTTACATCTGGTGTAAGGTGATTTAATCCTACTTAAGTCTGTGATAAAAGAAATAAAAAGAATAACATCACAAAGTCCAATATTTTTTATACCAGAAAAAGTTAACACACTCTCAGCACAATAATATTTTGGTCTTGCTTGCTTTTGCCTCTTTTACATAAGGCACTATCAATTTCCTTAGTGTGGCTATTATTTGCTTATGTAGTTTTTCTCCTCTTTTTTTTTTCTTTTTTTCCCCTTCCTTTTCCTTGTTTATATATGAGTATTTTTTTCCTCCTCCTTTACATACTCTGGAGTAACCTTATGCTAGATAAGTATGCCTTGCTGTTCTTTTAGGCTGGTCTAGAGTTTATCACCCCTAAGTGTCAAATGTCACTGCTGTTCTTTTGGGAAAATATCTACTCTGACAATATTTGAAAGACAAAGAAATGGAAAATAGCAATATATCAAAAGGCAGCTACTGCTTCCACTAATTCGGGGCAGTTCTTTTGTACCTAGGGTGTTGCTTTTTTTTTTTTAAAGCTGCTGCTTGTTATTGTTGCTCCTGCTGTCTTTGCCACTGCAGCCACCAGCAAGTAAAACTCTAGGTGCTTTTGCTGTTGCTGGGTTGAAATGCTGCTAAATATCATAGGAGACAGTCTTAGTATGTCTGAACAGCTTTAAGACTGATATTGATCTGCAGCTGTGCGGAAACCAAGGTATTAATTTTAGTCATATCAATTTTAAGTAGGTATTTTAGTTTTATGTTGATAATTTTCTGCAGAGAGGTGTTACTAAGCAAAGTAAATTTCAAACTTTGAACTGATGGATACTTCTGGTATGTACAGCTGCTGCTGTGGCCCCTGCCAAAGTACTGCTCAAATCTGCTACCTTTAGTAACCGTAACTTGGCACATTTGCTGGAAATGAATTCCCTCCGTGTTCCCCAGTGGAACATAATTCATGGCATTAAGGATGTTGGTCTAACTCAAGTGAAAGACTAATTTCAAGTCTTGAGTGTGTAATGCAATAATGGGAACGGATATGACATACTTTGAGTTTCTAGAATTTGGGTGAGAGTTATTCTGAGTATCTCTAAAAAAGAAGGCTGAGCCATTGCTTATGAAAAGTCTCACTGATGAGGGGATACTAATTATTCCCTCTTCAGAAATTTCAGTTGGCAGTTATGGTATTTGTAAGCATTGCATCTGGAATGCAAAAGTTGTGTTTCAGTTATAAAGGTAGTAACAACTTGTAAAAATATAATTTTGAAATGTAGTCAACAGCAAAGACCCAAATAAGAAACAAAAATTGTATTCATATAATATAAAATGATGTGAGATTCATTTTTCTATTGAATCTGTTAGCTCTTTCAATACTTCTGTATGTCTTACAAAAGTAATTCTTATCAAAAATAATTTACATGAAAGGAAATTAAAAAAAACCCACATTTGTCTGTAATATAGGAACTGAAGTGAAGCAGTGCTTGCGAGGTATTCCTGTTTAGTTTTTTTTTATATGGTTGGATAATAATGATCATAACAGTTGTCATTAAGTGTATTAAAAAGACACCATAAAAGCCTAAAGATTAGATTTCATCTCTAACAGCTTTTATGCTATACTGAAGTTGTAAACGTTTTTCCTTAAGGCTTTGAACATGTCAGTGGAAAAAATTTATTTTTTAAATTAAAAGGAGCAGAGAAGGGGATAATTAAGGAGACCCAGAAGGAAATGAAGATCCTACATTTCACCAAACTGTAGCCAAGTAATAGCTATTACAGAGCAGGTTTGGGGCCTCAACTAATTTTATTCAGTCAACTTAAAATTATGCATGGGATGGTTTTCAAAATTGTTGAAGAGACTTTAATAAACAGCATCAGAATGGAATAGATAATGGAATACCAGCGTAGTGTGAACGTGTAGTACCTATTTTTCCAATGGTAATCTATTTAGAGTGTTAAATCTAATTTTAATACCTTCTCAAATATTCCTGAAGTAATAGGGCATTCATTCTTAAGAACATAAAAATGTTTCCTAATGCATTAATAATGAGGGTTAAACAAGAGCAAATTTTTCCAAGTTACTGTGCCTGGCATTAAAATACTGACATTTACCTGCAATTAGTGTTGCTGCTGCGTTGTTATGGCACACCTTATATTCAACAGCAGGATCTCAGTAGCAGTGTTAGTTTCTTGTATATGGCAAGGATCAATATTTGAATGTTGTACTTCATGATTTAATTTCATTTTTAAAAGGTAGAAAATGGAAAAGATTTCCCTGGTTTATCCTGATCTTAGTAAGATACTAAAATAGCTCTATTGATATTCCCAGAGAGACACTGCAGAAATACATATTAGATGTGCATGATACAAATTAGAAACATAAATTGCTAAAATAGACAAATAGTACTCCTGGTGTTCTTTGCTGCATCTGCAGGATTAAGATGGGTTTTGGAATAAGCTTCTAAATTTTACAGATCATGTTTTCCCCTATTCTCCTTTTCCTCAGATGTTTTTCTTCCAATATTTTCTTTTCCAAAAATGCTTTCATTTTCTTTCTGGCAGGATGGGGATGAAGTCAGTTCAAGAGTTTCCTCTTGTAGTTTTCAGCTGCTGAGAACTCAATTTAAGCTGCTCTTCAGTGGTAGTTAGCACAAAGTCTTTCATACTGAAGTATCTGGCCTGTTTTACTCTTTTTATAATAGTTGTGGCAAACTAAAAAGTGCTCTTACTATTGTTATAATTTAAATAGCAGAAGCCTTTCTACTTCTGTAGGATGTTCCTTAGGTTTATTCTGATATCAGTAATTTTTTGGAAGTTTGATGACTGGCTAGTCTTCCACCAACTTCAAAGTTTTCCAGACACCTTGGTTGCATTAAGAAATTTTAAATAACATTGCCGTTTGAAAAATTCTAACTTGCAGTAGATGTGACATTTGAATCAAACTAAATGAATGCTGACGAGCCTATGTTTTATGGTACTTCCTACCAAATTTTACATGCACATCTCAGTGTGTGGTTAATTCTGTATAAGGTGGTATCTGGAGACCTAGACAACAAAACCTGTGTTGATCAACTGTTGCTTATTGATGTTTTATAAATGTGTTACCAAGATACAGAAATTAAGGGGGAAGAAATTGGAAATGACAAGTGTTCAAATTCTTGAGCCATTTTCTCATGTATATTACTTTTCTCCTCATGGCTCTATTGAAAGGAATAATCTCATTCCTTAATATGCATCCTGAATTTCAGAGTGCTTGCTCTATTTCTAAAGTATAGCCCTGTTACTTAGTCTTCTAAAAGTGGAGTTACTATCCATCTATGAAAATAGCAATATTTTGTACGGTATGCTTTGAATGTAAGCTATGCCGGTAGATCTTTAGATGTAAATCCTTTTATTCCAGGAAGCAGTACTCGTGTTTTCCTACTTGGAGCTGCTGGCACCTGCAGCTGCACTGGGAGGGAAGGTAGGCATAGAAGAGGCTGTGCATCCAGGGCCTGGCTCTCCAGGTGTGCATCCTGACCCCAGCCTAGAACCATGCCAGGCAGCAGAAGTAGCTCTGTCTATTGTTTATGTCGTGGGAAAGACAAGAGACCTTTGTTACAATATTTGTTTTTAGCTAGGTGGTTCCAAAGAAAGCATCTAAAACAAGAAAGGGGAAAAAAGTAAGATTTTCAGCAAAAATTCTTCCAGAATTAAACTGTGCTATTGGAGTTGCAGGTAATGATCCTACTTGTACCTCCTTTCCTGAGCTACAGCCAGAGACACTCCCTAATGCTTTTCCTACATTTTACAAGTATTAGTTAGTACACTGAATGTTACCTATTTAATTGCACTGTGTTTTATTTGTGATACAATTTTAACATAAGACTGCAATTTATTTTTTTACTCAAATTAAAAGTAATGGGGCAAAACAGATATGAAAAGACATTATCCAGCTCCAGTGGCCTAAAAAATTAGTTTTTCTCCCATGTATTACAAGACAATTGTGAAATATAGGTATGCAGGTTCACGTATTAGTGATGGACATATGCATGTGCTTATTTTTAATTTTCTTTTCTATTTCAGCACATTCTTTATGAAAGGAGAAAATTCTAAATGTGCATCATTAACAGCTTGCCAATCATTGTCTTTGCAGGGTTTTGTAGTTAAGCTAAGCAGGATTTGTTCATGCTAAAAGACCACAGGAATCTTATCTTGATGCAGTGATTATTGCTGAACGGTTTTCTCAAGTTTACATCTCACAACTACTTATTCAAGCATTACCAAACACTGCATTTTCTGACACCTGTATTATAGCTGTCTCATTAAAAGAATTTGTTTAACCTCTATTTTTTCTTTAATATTGGGCATTTAAACCAAATTTTTCAATGCTGTGGAAGGGAACTGAGAACAACTTTTAAATTTGGAGCATGTATTAATTATCCATTCTTTAAAAATACAGTGCTATTGTTCCAGCTGCCACCCCAAAATTTTCTAATTTCAATGATTTCTGAAGATATTCAACCCTGAATGAGTTTTTGTCTTGGTGGACAATGGCAACTCTAGTTGTATAACACAAAGAGTCTATTCTGCAAATGAAGCTATCAGACCAACACCTGAATAGGAATGACTATTTTTGAATAAATGAGCCAGTTTTTGAATGTGTCATCTCGATTTGTGGACCATGCAACCTAAAAATATAAATATTGAGAGGACAGATGAAGAAATCAGAATATACAAGTAAAGTGATTAGGATAATCATTAATATCTACCTGTTAATTAATTATAATTATGCATGACTGCCATTATTTTATTATGAGAAGTGTTAATTATTTTTCCCCTTTGCATCTTAACAAAGATTTCCATTATTTGAAGGCACTTGGCAACTGTTGGTACTGCAGAGATTAAATTTTTATCCTGATTCCTCCTAATTTGCCTCCAAAAGCTTATTAGTGTAGATGTAAGTGTAGTAAGCATTGCTGAAGGTCAGTCTATTGTGAACTGTTAAAGATCTTAGCTTAATTTCCTTAGTAACCTTAAAATTGCAAGAAATGTCACTGTGTTAAGATATCGCTTGTGATAATTTGCTCTGTGCAACACATCATGGTCAGCAGATTTAAAGTTATGTTTCAGATGCAATTTTTCCATAAAATGCTATTTACCTTTGATGAAAGTAAATTTCAAATTATCAGCTCAAGGAAATAAAACTTAATAAAATCGGTACCAAAAAATCTAATCCTTTTTTCTGGTCTCATAATTATTGAACAGACATGAGATCAGATCTCAAAAGAATATTGCAACCAGCTTGTTCACAGGAAGGCAAACTAATTTATAAATAGGATGTTATTCAAAGGTTTACGTTGGTAAAGTACAACATAAACTCTGAATATTCTGCATTGTGATTTCTTGATATGTTTTGCATTGTTTCAGAATAAAAGGTTCTAGAATTATTTTGATGCATTTTATGCAAAATGAAACTTATAATCAGATGAAATGACATCAGACAAGGTAATAGCAAAATGTAATGCTCTGGTCTTGCTTTTTTCCCAAAATTCAGGAGAAAATAGGTGCAAAAGAATAAAATACATGTAAAACTGGTGTGACATGTACCATGGCATATCCTTCCATTATTTTGTGTTACATACCTTCATCTGTAAAAACCCCAAAGAGATGTAACAAATATCAGGAGAAAAAAAAAAAAAAATCAATAAAATATTCATTTTGTAAGCAGCACTATTTTTATTTCCTGAGACACCGCATAAATGGTGAACTATTTTGGTTGCTTCTGATGTTTTCGAAGTGAATACAAGTTTATAAAATGATACTTAACTGGCATTTAGAATTTGACTTCTAATAGGTAACATCTGGTATCTGATGAATAAGGTAAATGGTTCTCATTGAGTGAATTTTGGAATGGATCCTCAAGTTGTAACTTATGTGGATTTTCTTTCTTCTCTTTCTTTATTGTAGGAAGGTACTGGGACCACCTTAAAAGGAGATTATAAATATATTTTTGATTATTTTTATGCTTCTGTTGTAACTTAACTGTGTAGAGTCTCTGACAATGAGAGAAATCAGTTTAGCTACAGGTAGTGAAGCGCATGTGACAGCTTTTCTAGCTGGACAACTCCCTTTTTTCTCTTTCTTATATATTTAAAAAAAAAAAAAAAGCTGAACATGAGACTTTCAAACTACTTATGTAAACCAGAGATTGTTTTCTGGGTTATGGTGGAGTTCCTCTTTTTGGGGAAGTTTAACTTCTAGGACAGGCATACATTGATGCTAAGGTGTGTGGAAATTTCCAGTCATGAGTGGTGTAGTTATATATACTTCTTTGTTGGGGGTTAGGTTTCCGCTTTCCTTTTGTTCCCTTTAACGTATAGAATTTTTTCCCATTAAGTTGCTAATGAACTCTTAACTACTGGGTACTTAAGGAAAAACAAAGGATTGTGGCCAAGCCCCGGAGGAGAGGGACGGAGGCAGCATCAGGAGAGCTGAAGCTGGACTTCGGAGGGGAACAGGAGGAGCTGCTCTGCCTTTCTGGGGGAGAGAAGAGTCTCTGCTGCTGCTGCTGCTGGACCCTTTTCACGTGCAGCTGCTTCTTCTGCCGTGAATGAACCCCTGTTCTGAACTGAGACCTATTTTACCATCTGCTCAGGGGGCCCGGGATCCTGAGCCAGCCTCTCCTTGCTGGGCTAGGAGCCGGGCTGCTGCCCCTGCCCNTTCCTGAAGCAAAGCCGGCCTGTCCTCCACCCCTTCCCCTCCCGGCCGTGCCCGTGTCTGCTCGAGCTCGCGCCACAGCGCCCCCTGCAGCCGCGGGGGAATCATCGCACTTGCCCTGCCCACCCAGCGCCACCAGCGCCCCCTGCCGGCTGTGACCATCACTGCACCCAAGGGGAAAGCACCTGCAGGCCGAGAGGGGCTGGGACCGGGTTTTTGTTTCTGTTTTGTTGTTAATACCATAAATGTTGGGGTTTTTTTGTTCACTTTATTATAAATACTAGTAAAGAACTGTTATTCTTATATCCTCGCCTGAGAGCCCCTTAATTTCAAAATTACAATAACTCGGAGAGAAGGGGTTCACATTCTCCATTCCAAGGGAGGCTCCTGCCTTCCTCAGCACATACCTGTCCCTCAAACCAGGACATTCTTAAAGGCAGAAAAGCAGCTGTTTGAATTCAAGAACAGATATGTTTTCACAAAGTTTTGTCTTTAAGGGATTTCAGAATAAATGAATCTGTTGTTTACAGCACTGTATTGCTGGTGTTCTCTGGCTCAGAAGGTGACCTCTTGTTATTTCATCCTGGTATCCATTAATAAATGTATCTGTTTATTTTCTTAGTTACATTTTCTGTTTGAGCTATGATGAAACTTCATTAATGTTTCACAGTGAAGTAAGTCTTTCCTGAGTGTCTTGGTATACTTCAGGCTGCAAGTGTCTGAAGTTTTGATTATTCAGGTCAGAAAACTGGTTAGGGAGGGCTTCTACTTCCTACCGCTTTGTACCATTGGCTTAAGGTTCCTTGAAAACCAGTGAAGTGGATGATGGTCATCCTATAACATGTCCCAGGAATGAATTAAGACAGTTCCAGGGTAACAGAGAAGCTGAAAAATACTTCCATATGCATACACTTTATTTATTTTTCTTTCTGATATTACTTCACCACAACAGACTACTTGCAACATTTTCCTTTCTAAGTCTACCCTATAATTTCCTCAAATTAGTAGAGCCCTTCTTCAAATTACTTTAGACTGTCCTCTTCTTGGGTAGCTGTCTTCACATATGATGAAAATATCTTTTTCCATACTCTTGTGAGAAATTGTGGTACCTTGTTGCAAATAATTTTTTAATAAGGTTATTGTGTTTCTGCTAAATTAAAATTTAATTTAACTTTAATATCTAGTGGAACCAGTTTTCTTCTACCAACACAGAATTAGTATTCCTTGTAAAACTTTCCTCTAGTTATTAATGTACTTGTGTTAACTCTGTACTGTGTTAAGATATTTCTCTGTATAACTTTGGAAGAATCATTGATTCCATATGTTCTTTTGGAAAACTGTTTTGCTTACACTCTCAGGAACTGAACTACGTAACCTTTGTGGTGATCTTCACTGGACTCATTACCTCCACGTATTGACAGTGCCTGCAATTTTTTTCTCTCTCTTTCAGGATACGTTCAGCCTTATGAAAAGGCCTAATTCTATGTTCTGAAGTTCATGGGAAAAATCAAAGCATGAATGGTGATAATTCTTTAATTCTTCCTCATTTTAAACTCGGGAAAAGACCATCTGCAGTAGATGAGTAGCTGCATTTCAAATGGAAATTTAGGTAAATATGGGTGTTGTAAATGTTAAGATTGGAAATGTTTTGTCCTGATGCTTCTAGTGGTGCCCTCTCATCTGCAGTAATTCCTGTAAGTAGTGCAATTGGAGCTATTCATGGTGAAATTTGTTCCAAATTATGATTAAAGCTGGAAGCTTGTGACCCTGCATAATCTTTTTTTTTTATAATTGTATTTCCTAGTCCCTGGTTTTAATCATCTGTTATTCAATATCTGAATGTACATTCAAAGCTATACTGCATTGAGTTACTCTAAAGCAAATTCTTTACTTTTTTAATCCCTTAAGGAGGTCTTATTACTGAATTTATGAGACAATAATTCTCTTATATCTGCATTTGTGGCAGACAAATCCCTGTATTTCTCCATCATATGTTATTTGTGAGTACAGGATTGCTCTATGGGGATCTCTGCAGTGCGTTTGATGATTTTACAGAAGCCCTCAATGTCAATATTTCATTTTTCTCCAGGCTTCTGGGATCTGTAAGTTTCCAAATCTTTGTTACATGGGTTATCAAATACTCCTGTGTTGCAATCCATTTCCATTGCTGTGTGAGTGTCTGGTAGCTTGGAACTCTGTTAATGTTTACTTTGTGGTTTTTCTGACTTAGGTGTAGAAGAAAGTGTTGAGTCCATGGCAAATTTTAATCACTACATTAACGTAAGGATAGACTTACCTGACATGATCAGATTTTGTCTTGAAAGGTTTGCACATGAGCTTAACAAAGGATCATCTTTTCAGATTGGTTTGAATTAACCTCATGTTTGTGCCCTGTTGGGCTGTGCAATCCCATTGACCAGGATAAAGAGAAGACAAAACTGAAAAAAACTCCAAACAAATCTGTGTCTCTTCCCAGCTGTAGCATCTATCACTAATTCTTTTTTTTTTCCTTTTTTTTTTTTTTTTTGTCTTCTAAGTCATTGCATGAGTCATCTGAAGCTACCAGCAGTAAGTCAGAAGGCATTCTGGTGTACTTGTCCTCTTTTCAACATTAGCATTATTTTTTGAAACACATGGCAACTCCCTAGTATGGTTGTTTATTGTGTATATATAAAAAAATCTGCACGTTGTTCTTCTGTATGGCCAGAAAGAAATACAATGCTATGTTTTTGACACACAGTCTTTATCTAGTTGAAGGTGCAGATCTAGCATGGACCACCAAGATTTGGTGGTGTGCATTTGTGGGGCTTTTTTTTCTTTGCATTTTGTAGATTTATTTGTCTGGTTTGTTTGTTTTACCAGAGTATGTTGCTGTAGTGTGTTTTCCACTGGCTCCATGATGCCCAGGGGATAACTGTGTAATTTGGAGTTTGTTTACAGGGGTGCACTGGATTGCACCTATCTAGATTCTAGTGCTACTCATCTTTCTTAAAACTAACACTGTTTTACTATTTTCAGAAATAGCTTTCCTTATTTTGTCTTCTCCATTTTTCCGTTCAGAAAGGGACATCGACCAGTTGCTTGTTGGGGGCTTCCACTGGGGACTCATGCATTTTCCTTTAACAACAAAAACACTCTTTGTGTTTTTGTTTTTAAGGACGGAATCAAAAAGGTGGATTTTATGATACAGTTTATTTTGTAAAAACCCTTTAATTTTCTTAAGTGATGAGCAAGGTTTTCTACATAATGTATTTTAAAAATAGATGGAAATTCTGGAAAGTCGTTTATGTATTCAGTGGACCTCAGTAGTCATCCTGTGGCATAGATCTGCACGTGAATTTCACTGGGCTGTTCTCCCTTGCAACCTTTAGCTAAGGGGCAAATTTTTGAGTAGAGCAATAAATCTTGAGGTAATCTTTAATGGGAACTAAACCGCTAGTGAAATAAACTTCTGGGAGGAGGTAATTGCTGATCTTTCATTTCATCATGTGTAATTCAAGAACTCTGTATTTGTTGCTATTGGCCATTTTTCTGGAGTCTTCCTGTATTTACTTCATGATAAGATGAATATTTCCCTCTCTAAAGAAGGCAAACTCAAAATTTGGGTTTATTTCACAGCATGCAGAATATTTGTAAAGGGCTTATGTGAATTTCAAGTTAATCTAAATAATTTTTGAGAAGTCAAATATTGTATTCTCTACAAGGAGAGAAAATGGCACTATATAAAATCAAAACATCACAGTAGAGTATGGGGTGAGATTATAGTTGTACAGTAAATAATTTTATTTCTTTGTAAATGAAATTCACAGTACACTCTCTCTTTCTGAACTGTGTTTTCCACTCAAGTTATTTTGTAAGGATTAAATTAAATTCATTCTAGGGTACATGCTTTCAGAGATTGTAACAGTTCCTGGTTGTTTGAAATATACCATGACTTTCTTAACAGTAAAAGAAAAAAGTTCAAAAGACAGTTTTCCACCTCATTGCTTCTTTTCATGGAAGTACTCATACTTCAAGTGCGGGATTTTATTGAATACAAATTGAAGTGAACATATGTCAGAATGGAAAAGGCAAAATCACAATGCTATGCTGTGCTTTGCTCTTTGCAAATGGGGGGAAATGTTGTTACATTCTCCCCACTGTGATTACTGAAAACTCAGGCAGAAGGCTTGTGAGATTTGAGTAATAGCCGTATTTAAAGTAATATGAATGAATTTTCCTCTACAAAAATCTTTTCTAGTAAATGAGTTTTACTTTTTCCTGAAGTAGCAGACTCAATTGTGACAATCTGTCTGACTTTTCACAGGAAAAATTGGAAGCTTTGGGAAGGTGCAAATCTGTAGCTCTCTAATCCTAGAGGTGACCAGATGAACACATTTACTTTGTGTCATCACTAAGATAAGAGAAAATAAATATAAATACTGTTGTAGGCCATCTAAGCATGCTTATGTGGTAGGTTTTTATTTCCTTCTCTTTTGTAATGTACTTCAGAGAGTAATAGGATCTTTTAACCTGAAATTCATTTTAGTGCTTTCATTCAAGAGCTATCTCACATTCTAAGCAGTGTAGGATGCCAATGTTTTATTAACTGGTTGATGAAGGCACAGGACTGGGGATGTCTGCAGGAATTTTCCCAGCATTTTGAAGCCATCTGTTCCTGTGCAGAATGGAAGGAATATCAGAATGAATCATCAGTCATTCCTACCTGTAAGTACAGAGCAGATCTCAGGAAAGTTTTTGAGATGGTACCAACTGTAAAGCACTTTAATCTTTGTTTCTAAAAGTAATGTGCACCATTAAAATTAAAAAAAACCCCACAAAAACAAACTCTTTTGCAATTCTTTTACAAAGCTCAGTAAAACAGTGTTTTGGAAGAAAAGACTCAGGATCCATGCTGTGAGTACTTTTGCTATTATAATTTTGTTTTAAAAAAAATCCAAGGCTGTGCAAGTGTATATGCATATTTTTAGTTTGAAACATAACAGTCATTTTACTAAATTCCAATAGGAAAAGATTAGAGACAAAAAGTTTCTTAATCTCAGAACCTTTACTTCTGGCAGAAATAAGCCCTGTCTTTGGCAGATCCCAGGAAATTTGCACTTTAGACTGAAATTTCTTGTGCATATGTATCTTAAGGTAATGTTTACTTCTTTTTTACTTTTCCAATGTGGCATTTATTGCAGTGATTGATGGAAACAGTCATGGATTTTATTCCTGGAAAAGCACAGAATTAATATACTATCTGATATACTGTCTAAATTTTGAGGACTGTCCTCCTTGAGTGTGGGACAGCTCTTCACTCCTCAGCATAGTTTCCCAAAAATTGATGTGGTCACTGAATTGTCTTCAGATTCAGCCAAATGTTACCTAGTTCTTTGGAATGTGGAGTTGAAGTGGCTGCATGATCACAGGATTTCTTCATCTTTGATTCTCTGTGGGATTTAATGCTCCTCTGAAGATTGCCTTTCATTGGGCAAATAATTTCTGGCAAACTTATATAATAGATTTTCCTTTTCCTACAGTGGACAAAAGTGTATGAAGCAGTAACAGATAATATTATCTGGGGTTTAGCAGAGTTTTTGTGTTTCATTTCAAAAGATTTTTAATGTTGTTTGGTATGCAAACCTGATCTCTCCCAGGCCCTAAAATAGTATTTAGGGAGAGCACTGAACCTTTAAACCCCATTGAATACACGGGTTTTTTTCATGGCATTTGCCACTGGTTTGAGTGGTGTGTTGGTGGTGTTGGACCAGTTGAGCCTTCCTCATCTTCTTCCTTTCCTCTTTTCTTTTTCTCCTCTTTTCCTGTAAATATAAAAAAATTTAGAACTAAAGATCTCTGGTTATACAATCTTGAACATCAGTTACTTCCAAATAAGTGAACTGTGATATCTGCAGTGTTTGTCTCAGTGTCTCAGTCTTTCTCCATCTTTAGATATACATGGATGAAATTGCCCTTGAGAATGTCTTAGAAAATTCCAGTTTCAGGATTGACCTATTTTTCCACATATAGAAAACAATGTTTATGTTGGCTTTAGAAGTTCCCACCAAACTGAACTGATCTCATTCTTCATGTGATCACTGATTGTGCTGGGGAGATTTAGCTTATCATATATGGTGACCTGTGTAAAACCTTGTAGAAAACAATGTGTGATTGTGGCTTTTCTGGCTGCTCTGGCTGTAGAAGGGCTGAAAACCACAGAGCAACTTCAGTTCCAGATCAGAGTATTGCTTCAAATTCCTTTGCCATTGCAGCTCAGCATTCATGACTTCTTTTCCAGCCACAGAAGGTTTTTTTTGGTCTCCTTTTGCTTTCAGTCATGCCTATAAATAATTTTTCTGTTGTAATCTTTCTAGACACCTCAGTCATCTTAATGGTCAAGATTATCACTTAACAAGTTTTGTAGTTCCTTTGGATGTAATTTTAATTCACAGGAGTAGCTAGAGAGTGATAAATTCCAGCTGCTATAAAGTAAAAGACAACTTAAAGTCCGTGATGAGATTAGAACTCTTGTTTCGGAATTCCTAGTCTGAATGAGAAACTTCTAATGTTTTTTTTCTCAATTAGAATGGCATGGATCCAAAGGTTAATTTTATCAGCCTTTACTGTGCATCCAGATTCCATATTTGTAAGTGGAATTTCTTGTAATGGCGTTTAGAGAAATCACAAGATCTTTTACATCACAATAAAACATCAATATTTATCCTAAGTAATTATTCAGATGTTTACAATATTAAATACTTCTACTAACACCAATCCCATGACAATTCAATGTTACTTTACAATAGTGCAGGAGTATTAGTTTTTGTTTTTTGTATGGATTTAATATTTAAATGCAAAGCATTCTTAATCCCTTGGTCATTTATTTTTCCTAATTCCTATATAGTTAAGCAAAAAGTATGTGATAATTATTCTCTTTAAACAATGCTAAATATTTTCATTCCAGTGGAAACAGCATTTTGTTTTTCCTTAGAGAAAAGTTTCTTACACATTCACGTAACTGTGTAATGCTCATCTGTTTTTTCTTTGAAAAACATCTTTTAATCTAACACCAGGAAAAAAACTCAGAGCAGTCTCTGAGCTGCTGAAAAGCATGACTGTAAATTTAAAAAAGCATAATTTGCAGAAACCTTTTTCTTTCTCAAGAGAACAAAAGGAAAAATGAATTAGGAAAATATATTCTCCGAAATTGCAAATGTTATGCATGGAAGGCTTCGATATATTTTCCTTTTTGTTGGTTAGTGATGCTATTTACAACAATAAGAACAAAAAGAATCAGAAAGGTTATTTGTACTTCTTTATTGGTGTACTCATGGCGGATTTCATGAACTGACAGAATAAAGAGAACAATTTACGTCCCCTAAGGAGCTCTTATTGTTTTTTTAACAAGATTAATGACAGATATGCTATCTGCTAAGTAATTATAGTTTCTTTCAGAAGGGTGTAGAAGTGAAACAAAACTGTGAGCATCTAAGAAAAATAATTCCATATTTAACTTGGAAGAAAGTTACATCAGTGAATAGCTTCCAATCAACTGGAGATAAAATACCTTAATGGAACTAACTTGTTGACATACTTTTTCTGAAAGTATGGTTTTATCAATTTTTTTTTTTTTTTTTTACTAAATTTGGGTAACTAAGTAGGAGAAAATGTATGCTTGATTCATGTGTGAGGAGCTACTGATTCCCTTCAAAAGAAAGTTATTTCCACCTGTGTCAGAGTGAAATAAAAAAACCATTTAAGTATAGAAAATTGTGTTTTCATTTGCAGAAAGAGGTTTATTTTTTATTTGTATAAAACTTGGGGGGGGGTAAGTTTGGAACAAAAGAATAATTTAGAAGCCTTTTTTTATAGTCTTTAGGTAACTATTTAGCAAGTCTGGAAACATTTGTGTCAAAGCTCCAATACATGTGGTACCATTTGATATATTCACATGAAGGCAAAATTTATATTTCAGTTCTTCCCTGTGTTTTCCATTGTTCTATCTTATAATACACAGTCTCTAGATTTCCCATGCAACAGTGAAAATTAATGGGCAATTACATGAATGAATTGGTATTGTGGGTCATTCATTATTTTCCATAATCAGCTCCTGACTAGGAAATGACAGTAGCAAAAACTCTGATAGCTTGCTGGCTCTATTGACATTCCTTGTTATTCACTCATTCTGGAATTGTTCCCACATATGACGCTCTAATATCTCTACTACACTTGTTTTGGAATCTAGAAATGTACATGAATTTAAAAATTGTAGTTTTGCTCTCTAAGTTTTCTCAGCTCCTGGCTTTTAACTTCTTTTTCATAAATACAGATTCTGTGGGTTTATACTGATGATGGAAAGTTAGACCTTAGCTGGTCTTAGCCCTCTTTCAAAATCCAATTTAGTTTTGCCCTTGTATGTCCACTCTGTCAGTTGTTTCTGGATTGTTCTTCTCTGAACTTTCTATCATCCAGAATAAGCTTTCTCGCCATCTGAATTTCAGATCCTCATAAATTTTATGAACAGCTAAAATGCATTTCTTTCACCTTTTCTGATTTTATTTCTCTGTTACTTATTTAACTTTGTGTCAGTTATGCTGTGCAAAAGAAAATATTATATTTATTTTGTGTCCTATGCTAATCAACATATTTAGCATAGAAGTATTTGCCTTTAAAATTCTGTACTGCTACATGTAGATAAGATGGTGTCTCTGGGTATTCAGCTTTCTCATTCTGTTTTCCATCCTTGCTTAGACTAATGGTGAAAGTATTTAGAAGTCAATGTTAGAAATAACATCAAAATCCATTTGCATTGGCAGATCAAACAAGGAGTTCATTAAATGTGCAGCCTTTCTTCCTGTAATCAAATTGCTGCTGCAGCAAGGCTCGATGCTCTCTGTGGTCTGAGAAAAGCCAGATGACACTATTTGAGATGAATTTAAATGTGAGATCAAAGCTAAGAAACAAAGAATACATATAAGTGATTTTTATTTTCTTTAGATAAAAATAACACTGGGGTTATTTAATACATTAGAAAGAAAAGTAAGAGTTACGAACATATGTTTCCATATTGTATTGAAAGGATATTGTGACTTACTCAACAGAGAGAAATGTTAACATCATTTAAGAGCAGAAAGATGTTTCTCATGTAACATTAGGAGTCTGAGAAATTTAAATTAAAAAAGAAACAAACTCGAAAGAAACTCTTAAAGATATTTCCCCATGTTTTAAGGCTTATTTTCTTTACATAAGCCATATCAGAAAGTCACTTCACTATACAGAAAAATAAATTGTATACATATATATTACTTCTAATTATTAAGGAGCATTTAGAACCTAGCAGAAAATTTTGCTTTTTTAACAGGATTAGATGGGCCCTTTGTGATTTGATTCCAAAATAACTAAAGAAATTTGCAATTGAAAATGTATATCAGTATTGCAAAAGATGATGTATCACTGTAAAATTCTTATTATTTTATTCATGTGAAATATAGCAAGGATTTTACCATAGAAGCAAGATTTTACCAACTTCAGAAAATCATTACCATAAATTGTTTTGTTACTGTAATTGATTTCAGGACTAGAAGAGTTCATGTGACAGTATTGCAGACAACAGCATTTCCTGGAACTATTTTTCCATTTCTGATTCCAGTATCTGCATTAATCTAGATCCTGTTCTTAGGAAAAACTCCGCTATGCTGATGAAAAATTTCAAGATATTTATCTTGCTTTCAATAAGTTATTTCAGGGATCCTTTATATTTACTGTCACACTTAGCTCTTTAGTCTGAATGTGTCTTGCTTTAGTGCTTTTTTTTCACCTTTTGTGGGTTTTTTGGTCCTGTTCCTGTCCCTTTATATGTTTATATCTTCGTCTGATAAGGTACAGTAACCTCTACTTACTTACCCATCTAAGGAAGCCAGAAGAGTTCATAGCCTGTGGTCATGTCATAATGTAACTCTCTCTTTCTTATATTAAGCCCTTTAGGTTTTGACATAATATTTATTTTTCTGTCCTTCAACTCTTCTCCAACCTGTCCCCCGAACCTGCTCTGAGCTGCTATCAACGTGTGTTGATTTCCAGAGTCCAGAATGATGGACTCTAGCTAGGGAGAATTCCCATCTTTAATGTGAATGCAACAGGATTTCTGTGCCCCTGCATCTCCTTTGCCTGCTGGACATATCTAGGGGTCATCACTGTATTTCTCAGGTTACCCAGTGCGTACAGGTACGGAGCACATACTTACACTCTTTAAAATCTGCAAAGGGAGTCCAAGCTCTCTTAACTTAGTAGTGAGACTCCATTGATATGAGGTGTTGGCAGGTAAAACAGAAAGCTGGGAAGGAGTCATTTCTAGGTATGGTCAGAGAGCAGTAAAAGTGTCAAGAGATTCTGCTTTCATTTTAAAAGCAGTGTTGGAAGTTCATTTTTTAAAAGAAATCTTCCTTTAGTAAGAAACATTTTTACTTTGACTAGAACTGTTATCAAGGACAGAATTGTGGAATGAAAATGATGATGTCCTAAATACCTCAAATTTAAATTCTAGTCTTCACTTTTAAAATAATGAGCAAGAACATACTGCTAACTTTTATTGACAGATAAGATCTATTTCCAATTTTGCTACTGAAAGAACCCTACTATAAGTGGATGTATGTTTTGTTCCACTAATGATTCTTGAACATCAAAAATCGTGAAGGGAATATGAAAATCTGATGCTACCTTAGAATTTTTTTCAAGGGGGGTGTGTATGTATGTATGAAAATTATATAACATACAAACCTGAGACTGAGACTGGTGTTAGTGAGGGGGAAAAAGACTCTGATTTAATAACAGAGAATAACACATAAGAAAATACTACATTTTTTTCTGTGTAAGGGTCATGTCATGGCAAACATCAAATAAACATCGTGTTTCGTCTCTAAAGAAAAAGATAACTTTTCTGAATCTCTGATTTGCTTTTTAAAGAGTTTGGTTGTCTCTTAATGATAAAAGATTATTGTCTTGGAACGCTTTAAGAACTTGTTTTGTTTCCTTCTGGTATTCTTCTTTTCTTTATTAATAAAAGAGGATAACCACCTGTGTCAAAGAGCAGCCTGAAGAAAGTTACCTGTATAAGACTATAAGTTACCAATAAGAAGATGAGGGTGTTTGATCTGCTCAAAGCTTCCTAAAGATGCAGGAAATCAAACCAGCTCAAAACTCCTCATTTTGTAGAGGCTTTGCTTTCCCTTCACTTGCTAATTTTCTGTAAAGCAAGAGCACTGAGGAGTTTTTGAAAAACATACAGTGTAATATTTCATCAAAAGTGATACAAACATCTTTTGGCTTCTTAATCTCACAGTGACTCTTTTCAAATAATTTAGGGGTCTCCTATATAGTTTTTTATCAGTGCTGAATACAGCCTAGCATATTCTTTTTCCTACTTTAAAGATTGCTCTAACCATTCCTTAGTACTCTGTTAGATGTAATAATGTATGGGATCATATTCTTGATGTGTCAGCCGTATCAAAAATTCCTGAAGCCTATTGCTTTCAATAGAGAAAAGATTTTTTTATGTGAGGGATAATGGGTTGGAATTTAGTTTGTCAGCTGTTAAATGCTGAAGTATGTTTTTTGCATGAGTTTGGGTTTAATATACAGAATTCCCCTGTTTGTATTTTCTTCTAATTTGAGGCTGACAACACAAAATTTGTTTACCTAACTGGGAAAGTTTAAAATTAAGTTTCATTTGGGTTTTGTTGTTTGTTTGTTTTTAAATGTTGCTGGAAGTAATTGATTGTCATTTCGTTTTTGGAAACTAGATGTACACAAACCACTGTGAGAATAATAAGACATTATGGCTATTTCCTAGATCTGCTGCATTTCACAAACTAAAAAACAAATGAAAGTGAAAAAAAATTAGGAAGAAAATACAGTGACTGTTTGCAGAAAGAGCATTCAATCTTTTTGTGACAAGTAAAGATATATTTAATAGGAAAAAAATAAAGAAAATGCCTAAAAAGGCCTCTGCTAACACATGAATGACATAATTTGCCTTGAAAATAGATACAGACATCAAAGGAGTTCTAAAAAGCTCAACTGATATGTTTAAGGATAAGCTATTGAGGAGCTTCCCTGTTAAAGATATTTATTTCTCCAAGTAATTTTTTTCTTGTAATATTTCGTGGAATGAATTCAACCTTTGTTGGTTGTAGAGGGAATATTATAGTTTCATACTTTAGTGCAGTAACATTTACTACCTTTCTGAAGTACAGTTCTTAAATCAGCATGCATGCAAACAATTGTGCTGTAATAAAAGCTCTATCACAGTGCCTTAAATATTCTCAGATTTCATATTATGAATTATAAGTATTTAGCTATTATGAATTATAAATGTTTAACCATCTGTATTTACTATATAAATACAGCAACATTTTTTCATATACACAAAACAATTCTACCTGTCTAAAGAATTATTGTTTTAATCCTTTCAGGTGGATTTGGACTAGTTTATCTCAACTATTCTTGCAGTAATGTCCTTTCCCTTTACCTGCAAGCTTCTCTTATATACTTCTAGACAGCTGTGTTTAGATAGCTCTAATGGATCAGCCATGTTCCTTAATGATAAAAGGTAAATGGTTTCAGCCAGCAATATGCAAAAGACATCCTTCTTAAAACATACTGTTAAACAGTATTGCCTAAAAGGTGAAAGCAACTCAGCTGACCCTTGTTAGTATCAGTGATGTAGATGAAGAAGTGGAATGAAAAGAACCCAGAAGAAATGAGCCAGATTGGTTCTAAATGGATATAAAGTCATTGTCTGTATTTGTAGAATCTTAATTTGCAAATAGTCAATTTCTGTTTAAATATCCCTCCCCCCCGACTTTTTAAAGGAATAATCTGTGAAATAACAAATAGTTTGTGAAATATTGATTGTTTTTGACCAAAACAACGTCAAGAAACATTAATGAAAAGGATATGCTATGTGATGTAGGAATGGTACTCCTCAGTTTAGTGCTTCCACTGAGACTCT
>WEKY01034813.1:227-28211 GCA_013390045.1 Picathartes gymnocephalus
TTGGAAGCAGGTGGACAGAAACTTAGAAAATCTTCACAAAAATGGAGGTGATGAGCTGGAAGAAAATGGGAGAGAAACCCCCCATACTTAGGAAACTGCTGCAAGAAGTTTAACAAGTTAGGGGCTTTTCTAGGGGTGTGAAATTCATTTGAGATGAGTTCTCACTCACAGAGAGGCCTCATTGTGATCTCTCCTAATGTTCTCAAGCTATTGCCTACTCAGACATGAGAAGCACAGAATTTCATGTCTTTCGTTAGACCAAATTGTTTCGTTGTTGTGTGTTTTTTTGGGTTTTTTTTTTTTTTTCTGTAAAGTTTTCTGTCTGTGCACAGAAAAAACTGCTGAAATTTCTAGGAAGTGTGAGCACTTTGTAGGACAGCTGCCTACAGGCATGAGAATACAAGGAGAGCCTGCCAGTTTTTATTTCTAGAAAGATCCTTCTAGCAACTGTTGTCATTGTTGTTCTCTTCTCTTTGACAGCAAGGGCAAATATGACCATGGCTCTGACTCCTGGGCACAGAGCAGTCTGCCTGCATTCCCACACTCCAGCGGCTTCATCCCATTAACCTAATTGTATCAGACATCGGAACCAGTGAAGCCTTTAACTAATATCTCTGGCTAGTAAAACGACATTAAACTTTGTAAAATTCAGCAATCCAAAAAAGTTTTCTGCAGACACCTTTATTAATGATTGGATTAAGGAACAGATTGTCAACCTACTGAATTTGGTGTAAGACTAGGCAGCAGTCGGCTTATGAATAGATGAAAAAATCAAGCAATTTGGCCCATTAAATGAATGTTCACATGACTGTGTTATAGCTATAGATTAAAATAAAACTGAAATCAATTATGAATTAAAGTTATAGTCATCAGACTGACATTCTCACCTCTTCAGATATAGCAGCTTCCACTCTCTCTGTGTGGATTTTCCACTTGCAAAATCTCACGTGTCTGCAAATCACAGAAAACTGAAAATGATTAGTATGACAAAAAGGTGCTGTTTATAGAAGCTCAGTACATATTTATTATTTACATTCTTCTATTCAACAAGCACAATTCTTGCCACAACAGGTAGTGATGAAATAGTGACCTCATCCCTCAATCAATACTGATACTGTTGCAAATGACCCTTTTGCTTTTTTCCTCCAACTGCCTTTCACAGTAAATGGCACTTCTTATAGAGAAACTGTCAATCTGAAGTGCATTTAGTTTCAGATATTAATTTAGAGTTTTTTTCTGGTAGTGCACCTACTCATGATTCCTATTAGTTGGTGCTTTGTGTTTCCTTTTTTTTTTATTATTTTTTTTTTCCATTCAGCTATAGCTTCTTTCTTTCCTTGTTACCATATAAAATATGTATACAAGTTGGATATTATAAGTTTAGACTACTGTCCTGTAGTGCTCAAGTTGAGGCAAGCTCAGCCATAAGCTCCAGCTGGTACAGGACCATGTTGTAACTCATGTTATGTGTTCCACAGGGAATGAGTGGAAATATGTGGGCAAAGAAACCACGCCCAAGACTTTTCATCTATTTCAGTTATAATAATCCCCAGTGTTACATGAAACAAACACGAAACAAACAATTTTCCAGGAAAAGTAAAGTTTTTGGAGTGTCTTATATATACACTACCTGTAAACTAAGTCGTTTATCCCACTGAGAGAACAACTGTGTGGTGTGGACCAGCTTACACATAAGGTGTTCTTCTTCCTGTAATAAGCAACAATGTGGCTTATTAAAATGCAACTGCTTTACAGAGATGGTACTTCTCCCCCCTTCTGCCCCAATACCCAAAAAAGACAACCAATAAAACCAAGCATGACTATAGAAAATATTGACTTAAATGAACAGAAGGAATTAATGACATCTAGACTAATGACAGCACAATTCTAATCCAAAGCAGAGTTCTAGAGACAAGAGCTGCCACCCAGGACAAAAGAGCCGCCTGCGAGGCCCATGAGAGTGTTTGTTCTGCTCTCTGTGTTACACACAATTCATTTACAAATGGCAATATGAAATTCCCAGGTATTTTATAATGAAAATAAATCCATAGGGTTTTTTTCTAACCTGTACTGATCTGTGCTAGTGTGTACCAAATCCTTGACTCCAGTGATTATGAGTATATCCCTTGAATAGCTTGTCTGCAGCAGCTCAGGGCCCAGCCTTTAAGAGCTGTACCTGGACTGTTGGATGGAACGGGCCCATGTCCCTCTGCAATCATGACTAGCTTGTGATTGTCCACACTGGATATGTGTTTTTTGGCTGCTTTGGCTTGTATCATCTAGAGCTCCACTAAAGACCCCACATCACAATTAGAGAGATATAAAGGAAGATTATCTCAGCTATCTGCACTTTTATTAAAAAAAATTATTGAAGAGAAAGAAACAAGGAGCTTTCTATAGGCTTATAAAAGTAAGGGTTAACAATGCATGAGCATCAGAAATTGTTTTCACAAACAGTCTTCTGACCCTCTAAGCAAATTTCTATAAACTCTGTTTTCTGTTTGCTTTGTCTAAGTATTGAAATAAATTTGCTGTCTCCTAAAGTAGTGGAGTTCTCAGCATCTGGCTTGGCATTAGGGAGCAGAAATATCTCCCATTGATCACATTGATATTGGCTAAGAGCCAACATGAGTTTTCTGCAAAAGCAGATTCTGAGTTCATAATTGTGAGTGTTCAGCAGTTCATACCCCATTACCGAGAGCTACTTTCTCAGTCAGAGAATGTTCCCATGAGAGCCGTGCGTCCTAAGCACCTTGAATCCGTAATGTAAAAATTCACATTGAGCTGCTGGGAAATAAGATATAAAAAAATATTCATTCATAAGAAACATTTGGCGAGTAATTTCTTATAGCAACAATTGAAACCTCACTCTTCATTTATGTGGTGCTTGCAGACAGAAACATTGTGAGGAAATTGGAGTGTATAGCTCCTGTTTATGTTGTGTCCTGGGAACTCAGGGCTGCGCTTGGGACCTCAGAGCAAGCTATAAACCACCAGGGATTGCCTCCTGTTCTGAGACTGGAGGGAAGCAGTGATTTCATTCTCTTCCCTTTGTTTATCCATGGTCAATCCTATCTGGCTTCGTATCGCCTAACAGACACAACTGTAGTAATCTCTACAGTTTTGCCTAAGAATACCACCACGCCTGGGAGATTTATACAGTTTTATACCTTCCGTGTACGAGCTGCAGAAACGTCTTAGCCCAGAGTATTGTTATTTCAGTATCTGACTTAGTGCAGGTGAAAAACCCTGTCACTAAGAAGCTCGTGTGTGCGATCGAGCGGTCAGGAGTCTAAGGCGGTAACTCTGGAGGGCAAGGCTTCCATCTAGTGGTGAAACTGAAAGGTGCAAAGGGAGCGGATCATGGGCATGAGCGTTGCTGAGGTCCTTGTGAGCATCCTCCTTCTTCTTCCAAGCCATAGCTGACTGAGGAGAAGGCAAACACAACGACAAAATCCAGGCAACCCCCAGAATCTCCGAAGGTTGGGACAAGCAGTTTAATTAATGCAAGAAGGGAACACAGTCCTCTGGGGTGGGTGCTGTTTTATACTGAAGGCCAGGCAGGGCATTCTGCAGATATTCTGGCATTAGCCGTGGTACTGCATGAGCTGTGAGCCGACCCACAGGCTCAGGAATGGCAGAAAGCAAAACCTGGTCTCTGCACAGTAACCTGGGTTTTCAGATTTCCTTTTTCAGGAAAAAAATATCTGTCATGTACAGTGAGGAGAATAACATAATCACTTCTGCAAGGATATGCCAATGAAATTGAACAAATAGAGAACTTCTTGGAAAAATAATTACATTATAGTCTCCACAACAGGAGTGAACTTTGCAAAGAAAGAGGTCTGTGGCCTTGTGAAAGTTGGTTTTTTGAGATTAGCCTACCTATTTCCCCCTGAAACCACCTCAATTTCCCCCCCAAAACTCCACCCAGCCACCACAGAACAATTTTTCATATCCACAGGCACACATCCAGACAAACTGAAGAAATGTAAGTGCATATTTCAGAAGCACATCAATAACCATAACCATACTCACTATGCAAAAAATGAAGAACAGTGACACTTGAGTGATAAAAGATAGTGTTCTGCATACTGTTGAAGTTAATAAGGTGAAGTGAATTAAATTGAAATATCAACTCAGTTTTTGCTGCCTCATGTTTTCAGACAACTGGATTTCTTTTTATGCAGGGAGAATTATAGATGAGAGATTACAGCTCTTTTCCACTGCAGCAAATTTTTCTGGATGTTCCTGTTGTATCTGCTTAGCCCCAGCGATTGTGTTGAAGATCTTCCATGAAGTCCTTGCTGAGTGTGTTTTGACTCAGAAATGCAACGACCTTTGCTTGCTGCCAGCTCTGGCCACTATTTGATCTGTTTCTTTGGCCTATGCATTTCTGTAACTACCACAGTTTCCTGGAGATGCTTTTTCTGAATAATGGTTTTAGAAAAAAGTCACAAGAGGAATGCTGGCTGGCTCAGTCCTTGCCACTCTGACTGTCCCTTTCATTTTGCACTGATGCTCAGATTACAGGCCTGTAAGACTCAGCTGTTACAGTTCATGAGAGTTCACATAAATATTTCCTTCTCTTTCAGTTAACCTAGTTTCACTCCCTCCTGCCTGACCTGGAGTTCTCAGAGAAAAACATAGTTGGCACCTCTGTGTTTTGCCCACCTTGGGTCAAAGGCACACATGTGGGCACATTTCAGGGCACAAGCATGAAAAATCTCCATGTGCCTTTGAGCACAGACTAAGCTGACTTGCAAGCTTTGTGAATTTAATGAGTAGCTTAGCCTGGAAATTGTCATTTGGCTTTGCAGATTTCTGCAAACACCTTGCCAAGCTGCAAACCCATTTCACCATACATGCCCACCTGCGCCTATATCTGTGTTTTTTCTGACCTGGCTGAAATCTCACCTTTGCTCAGACTTTCCAGGTTGTTTTAAGAATATGAGTAGATAACAGTTTAATTATTTTTGTCTTACTTTCTTCAGTATTATTGGCAAGCCATCTCAGATATGAACCCACTGCAAACAATGTCTACACCAGGGACACCTCAAGTGTCCAATTTTGCAAGTTGCCAAAGGCCTTCGTGAAGGCTTTTTGAATCTAGATACCCAAGAAGCAGCTACCCTGTGCCCAACAGGCTGGCAGTGGGCCTCTTGGCAGCTTCTGTGCAGCTACTGCTTTAGCATGCTGTTTTTCCACTCATATTTAGATTCCATATCATAGGTCAGCTACTGTGGAAGATGGTGTCAATTGATAGAAAATTCCTCAGAGGACCTACATGAACTCTCCTTGCCCCTGCAAATAGCCACACCTGTGTGTATGATTAGACTGTTCACAGTGAGTATAGGGGAAATGTTCTTGGAAATTTAGCTTGAAAGTGGTCGGCAAGGCTGTGAAGCCACCTCTTCTTCTCTTTCCCCTGTCCTTTAAATGTGTCTTACTCAATACAGACTGGCAGGGCTGTATTACAAGAGCAGTGGAAGGTGGCAAGTGAGTAGAGGCAGAAGATCAAATTATCCAAGGAGAAAGAATTCATGTTTACCAGCAATCACATTTTATGTTATAACTGGCAAATGAGAAAGAACTACATGGAACCTGATTTCTCCTGGTTCTCTACTGACCACTCAGAGAGAGGCGACAAAAACTTCTCCTACCAAACCTGGTTAATAATTATCCTGCCTATTTTGGGTTCCTTCTCTTCAGGGAGCTACTTATTATCAGCAAAACCTTTTCCATTGTCACGGTGCATGGAGTGATGTCAGCAGTTGTTGGAGCTGGTGAGGTACACTCATGGTAGTGATGGTGTTGTAAGATTTGGTCCTTGTAGGGTGTCACTGCAGGTGTAGCTGCTACCTGCTGAAAGGTAGCAGCCTCCTTGTATTCCTTAGCACGACCAAAGTTGCTTCACTTGGAAAGTGCTTCTGCAGTTACTGAAGGAGATGTACTAGGAGATGTGTTCAAGAAACTTACAGCAAAGATAATTGTCCCCTTTTATTAATTATGTTGTGGCAGCAGAGGCAGGGACAGGGCAGAACCACTGTGCTTTAGGCTATAAACAGATATATTTTTCCTCAGAGACACTGTGATGTGAGCAGAAAAAAGTAAGATGCAAAAGCTCCACTATTGGTACAAGATGTATTTCTTCTGTCTTTCCATCCTCCCTAGAGCTCAAATGATACCTCACTTGTACTCAGCCCCTTTTTCTCAGATATGCCTGCCAAACTGCTCTTTCTTTGCTTCTCCACTTAAATTAGCTTTGCCTGGTTTCACTGGGTTAGTGGAGCAGGAAGGAGATAAGAATGGAAAGCAGAGATCCAAGAGTGCCTATGAAAGTCTGAACGTATCGTGAATAGGCCTTGCCTGGGAATGACTGATGGAGTCTGGCAGCCCTGTGACTTAAAAAAGATACACTGTCCCCTTTCATAAATCCTCCTATTGACATCCTTTGTGGGAAGGATAATAGTGTGTTAGAATTTAACTGGAATGAGAAACAGATGATCCAGTTAAAGATCAAGACAGACAGGTCATTTAAATGTTTGCTTTCCATAAACCAATTTGGAGAACCTCTGCTTACAACCTCCATTCCCCATTGAGCTATCATGAAGGAATTTTGGCTATTTGTCACATTCACCTGCCAAAGACTTCATCAATGGGTGATGGATGCGACAGGCAACAAGCTGGACATCACAATAATTCTTCAGCCATCTTAGGAACAAAGGACTCAAGAGGCGAGAAAATATCTAATTCAACAAAGACCAACAAAGCTCTGAAAGGTCCTAACAGAGTTTCCACTAAAAGGACATGAATTCTTCCAATGAAACAAGCAAGGCCAACTGGTTGTTCCCTTGACCCCGTGTGACAGGAGACAAGACAAAGTTCCCTTGTCAAGCTTGTCTCAGAGATGGAGTTTTAATGATAGCAGGGTTGTTTGAGGAAACAAAAGGAAGGAGGCGGCGAGATACAGCAGGGGATAAGTGTGGTAACCTCTCACCCTCTGAAAAGGCTGCCAAACAACAGCTGTAGACATAGGTCTAAAGCAGGGTGTGTTTCACTAGCATTCATCTTACTGCTTTGTCATAGAATGTACGTAAAACTTTTTCCAACACTGATAATAGCAATAATAACAACAACAATAATAATAATAATTTTTTAAAAGGATTGATATCTCATTTGTGTAATCATTTCCCGTGCATGTCAATGCACACAAATTGGCACTTCTTTATTTTCTCACGCCTGGTAGGAGTGCAGTCACTGCTTTTGTTGGTCACAGGCTGTGCTCATGCAAAAAAATCATGTTCAATGAATGAAATTTTTCATGCGGTGAAAATGTATGGAGAATATACAACAAGTCAAAATTAAAATTTAGGTTAGATGGAAAGATGGTGTTCCAGATTTACAAAAAAAAAATCTATTAATCTTCTCATAGGAGAGTCAGTGTTCTGACTCAGCTGGTTTGAAAGCTCAGTATTGTCTAACACGACTCAAACATGTACAATTAAAAATCAAGAGTGACAAGTGGGCAACTTGTCAACAGAGAGATTTCACTGCACTTTCGTCTGAATCAGCTCAGATGAAAATCTTTATCTTCATTCTTGAAAAACTGATTTCTCCAATTTAATGCCTCAAAGAAGCAGTCATAAATGTTTGAAATGCATGGTATCAGACTTGATCTCCTTTCCCATACTTTGAGAATTTCCCAGAAGAGGAAGAATATGAAGCAATTCCTGACTGCAGTTTTGGGAAGGCAGAACAGACTGTTAGTTCTGTGGGCTGAAAGAGAAGGTATAACCATTTTTGAGGATTCTTATTTGCTTTATAACAAGGTCAGTTCTTCCATCTTCCCTTTTAGCCAGTGAAAGGTGGGAACCTGTGGTATTGCACCTCTAATAGTGGATGTTTCTTGCCACCATCCAAATGCACTGACAATCAGCACCTGATTTAGGATTTGGGAATGTACCATCAGCTCATGTTTTTAAGTATGTGTGATCTCTGAAACACTAAGTGTCATAACAACTACCATATGCAGGTAGGGATGCTAAGTTTTTTTTAGAACTGAGCTGTGGTTTCAGCATACTTGCATTTGTTTTCTTTTACTTAAATATTTAACAGATTACGTGTGTGTGTGTGTGTGTGTGTGTGTGTGTGTGTGTGTTTGCAGAACTGCAAGGGAATATATAAAATAGAGACTAGGGAGCAAAGTGTTGATACTTCCTGTAATGAATTGTTTACTCTGTTTTCCTCTGTTTTGGACTCTCTCAATTAGCTCTGTACAAACAATCTACTTTTCATGCAGCTATACAGACATGGAAGAGTTCAGCAGAGACTGACAACTGTGCTCTAATTTCTGAACTATCTAAAATAACACAAGCCTCAGCAACTTTACTATCCACTCACATATTATATGTGTGGATTCTTTTTTTCTTTAAAAGCAAAGGAAGTGTTTTCATTTTAATTTTAAAAATACAATAAAATTAATTATCCTAACTGATATGATACAACAGGTTGATAACATTTTATGATAGAAAAGAATGCGTTGTCATCTACAGTTTGTTAAGGGTTTTCTTCTTTGAAATCACAACTTTATTTCAAGGATGATTTGACATTCCTTTGTATCAGTCATGATTAAATTTAACTGTCAAATAGATAGATTTGTGTGCATGTTGTCGTGTTATTCTAAAGATATAAATGCATTTTGATGAATAACTTCTTGATAAAAACACTTAAGTATATTTATCTATAAATTTGATTTTATGGGGTTTTGTTCAATTTTGTCTTAATTCTGTTAAACAAAGCACATATATTGGATTTTCTAACTTGATTTTCCTACCCCATCATGATGGACCAGGAGCTGACAATGCCAGGGCTAGATGAAAAAACTAGTTTTGGGAGTGATTGGGTGTTGTTAAATGGAACTTAGATCAGTCTGGTAGCTACAAAGAAAGCAGACTTGTTGAAAGCAGTAATAGGGGAAAAAAGTGACTTTAAACAAAAAACATTGAGTAAATGAAGTCAGATTCAAGTAGCCAAATGAACAAGCAAGGTGTGAGTATTGCCTTGTCAAAGTCAGTAATCTTAGATGCCATTAAATATTTAGTGTGGTCTATTTGATTAGTGTGGTCTATTTGATCTGCTTCTCACACAGTCTTTCTTTGGGAGGTCTTTATTTATGATTTAATAACTGCCCATGAATTTGGAACTTTGAATTAAGAGAATTAATTTTCTTTTTCAGCTGTATTTGGCATTTGTTGAGTGTCTGTGCAGAAGGAAATAATTCTTGATTAAGACTCTCACTTTTAATTATCAGCTGTCTTAGATAACAGTAGCATATTCAATGCAGTATCTCTGGGGAAGAGACCTGTGATCTGTGGTGGGGGCTGAATTATAATTGCCCTGTTATTTACCTAAAAAGGGACACTTACAGACACTTGGAAAACAGAGTTTGACTATAAATAAGTGAAACACTACTCCAGAAACATGTTTCAAAGCAAATGCCTTATAGGAAAATATCTTAAAAAGACATTTCTAAGGGCATTTCTCTTCTTAGAAAACAAAGTAGAGTATATCCATTATTTCATCCTTTAAATTTTTAAATCCATGGAGCTATTTAAATTACAGCAGATTCTCTGAAGAAAACAAATTAATATTAGTTTTTACAATAGGAGAGAAATATTGTCTCACTGCCCATTACCAAAACATAGATTAAAATATTCATGTCTGAAATAATTGTAAATGACCCTTTATGACTTCAAATGAAATTCTATTATATAATGCAGTTACTGTATTTTTCATGCGTTTATTAATGCTTCCTTATTTTAACAACACCATGAACAATGGGAATGACACATATGTTGGCACAGAATGAATGTGACCCAGCAAGCTCTTAAAAAATTGGGAATGAACATGTTTGACATGGAGAACTCTCTTTAGAGCCTGAAAGATTTCTTTCTCTCTTTTTTTTTTTTTTTTTAAATTAGTGAGGTGTCAGCATTTGTTTTCAGTATCTAGTTGAAGCAGGGTAGAAAAAGCTATGGCCCACATGAAATGTTTTCCAAATCCCAGTGCATATCATCAGATTTACGCTTCACAGATGTACTTTTTCCTGTGGTTCCATCAACAGAACCTTGGGGGGTTTTTTTGGTTGATTGGTTGGTTCTGGTTTTTCTTCTTTACCCTGTAGCTCCCTATAAGCCCAGATGAGCTTATAAATCAATGTGCTATTGAAAGACAATGTCTGATACTGTAAGCAGTTTCTCAGTGGAGTTCCCAATGACCTTATTGATTCAAGCCTTTATCAATATTTGCTTGATTTCCCACTGATTTTCTTGATTTATGGGTTTTCTGACTAAGACAACTAAGAGGGCTTAGAGTGCCTCTCTGAGGATCACTGGTATTGTACCATGTCTATAAACAAAGACCAGTATCCCATGTAGCAAATCTAAATACATTTTTATTAGGGTTATTCTGGAAAAATCTCATTTTCTTAACTTGGTAAACAAGTTTTCTGGAATGGCTATGACAGATATTTACCTCACCCACCCAGGACAGTACATTAAAATCCCCTTAGAGCCTTTTGCTCTGAAAATGAAATCAGGATGTAGATGGAATTATTATTATTATTATTATTATTATTATTATTATTAGTTAGTTTTGATGACCCAAAACTACTTTATCTGTCTCAGACAGGTGATTCTGAGAGAAAGCTCATATTTTTATCATAGTTCTAATGATCTATGCTAGCATAAAGTCAATTTACTCTATTACCTAGCTGGGGGATTGAGTAGACCTTTGGAGAGAATCGATAATGGAATACCTCCATACAAGTACTAGATAACAAACAGCTGAATATATTTCAGAACAGTCTCTAAGCTGCTTTCAGCTGCAATGGGAATTACTACTATTAGCAGGCAGAAAAAGTGGCAAAAATTAGGTTGCCTCAATTCTTAGTTGTTATAAGGACATATTAACTTTAGCTATAAATAAAAGGAATAAAGTGAACTTTTTAAGATGGTTGTGGTGTATGTTTAACATCAAGATTTGAAGTTCCTAAAGCAACAGGCACAAATTTATGTACCAACCTATCTTTCCTGTTGAGATCTTAGGATGCTTAAGCCTTCAATTAGCACTTCCAGAGGCATTAGAAGAAATTTGTTCGGTGGTGTTTGCATGGTGATATCAATTTGATTTCAAAATAATTATTTTTCTCAATGCCTGGGCAGGATCACTTATGAAAACTCTTTAGAACATGGCAAATCTGGGCATCTCTGCTTGCTTTTAAGTAGCTGTTGATTGCCTCTGTTCACTACCTGCTTATTTCCAAAGCATACATCGTGTTGTCACATAGTCACAAATACTGGCCATGCTCGAATATGCCAACAGCAGTCAAAGGCTGTCAGTACTTTCAGCCAAAAATCAGTCATCAAGCCCTGTATTAAATATTCTTGCACCAATCTAGGAGGACAACTAATGTGGAAAGATACAAATTCTTAGGTTTCTGATTGCAATATTTTGCCAGAGGAGTACTTTGGAAGAGTGTTTTATTTTACAGCATCCCTTACACGGGGCACCTTTGTACTGAGTGTAACAGAGCCCGACATCTGAATCGACTTTGGTCCTGGCAGCTCTGTGGTATCAGGTAGCTGTAGCCATCTCCTAGTTACTGCCGGGTGAAACCCAGAGCGACTTCTTCCAGCGGCTGAACTCCACTCGACAGAAACTATTCCTGCCCACCCAGAGTCTCGCCCCTGTGGAGGCTGATCCCAGCAAGCTCTTCCCGGGCAGCAGCCGGCGGTGGATCAGCACCACGGCCAGCGCCCCTCGCCCCTCGGCCGCCCGCACTCTGCGCCCGGGGCAACCCAGGAGCGCCCAGGAATCCTGGCAGAGGGAACTCCTGCCTCCCTGCTGATGCTTTTTATGGGGACCAGACGCCAAACCAAAGGTCAAAGCATGATATGTGACCTCCTCAACTGTATTTTAAACCGAGGAAAGGACAAAACTCTCTCACTGACCCAAACGGAATAGAAAATTCTGCATTACCATGACGCTTCTCACAATGTGTTAGACTGAAACAACTGCTGCAGCCACAGGCTTCTTTTTTCTCCTCATTACAGTAAGTGGCAAAATTTTTTGTGTGCTGAAAGCAAAGGTAACCGCTGCTGATTACCAGATCTAATCAAGGAGTTGAAAAAGTATAAAGGGGAGGACGTGGCACATTATGTTCAAAAAGATCCATTCTATATTTCACCCCAACTCCCAGCGAAGAAATGTGACAGATGACATCCCTTACGGTGATGGCGCAGGTTCTGCAGTGAGACTGATCCGCAGCACTTCTATGTACGTCCTTGGAGGCGAGCAGGAAAAAGTCAATGAACCACTAAAAAAATGCAGAAGTACAACCAGCATCGACTCCTGCTTTCAGCCAAAAGAGGAAGACAGAGACTGGGTGTACTCGAAGACTCAGGACTGTTTGAAGTACCTACAGGATCTGCTAGCCTTGAGGAAAAAGTATCTTGACAACATCAATAACTTGAAATCCATGCATATGGCTGCAGATTCCCCAGTGTCCACAAAACCATCCAAAACTGGAAAAAAGTCATTTCTTCCACTTCCTTCCAAAGAGCCTTCTAAGGTAATTTCCAAGAACTTTTGTCATGTGCTTAGTCTCAAGCAACAAAATCATTGAAGCAATATCACCTATATTGATTTTCTGCTTTATTGGTTTGAGCCAGTTGTCATTTTACTGTTTCACCTTTTGAAATATTGCTAAATATCTTAAATTCTTTCTAAATAGTATAAAATTAGGAATGAATGACTGGTCATGGAAAGAAATATAGACACACCTATAACTGAGGGGGGGATAAGGTTGGGAAAGACAAAACAGAAAAAACAAAGTTATGAGAGTATGAAAAATGTTATGAAAGAGCAAGCCTGAGAGACTACTTAAGTACTTCAGAGTCCTTCAGTATGATTATTTAAAACTGTTAATGACTACCAAGTGCAGTAATCCCTGGATTTCCTGGCAGTCTTTTTATTGACAAAATTACTTACACAAAATAATTATAAATTCACTGAAACAAATAGGAAATTTTTTCTGAGTGGCCAGTTAGCTGTTCAGTGCTACATTTAGCATCAGTGCAAGCTCTACTGGTAGGCTGTAGGGCATGAGGAATTCCTAAGGGTTCCTTTCTCTGTTAATGAATAAGTTGGTGGGTCATTTCTAGACTGTGAAATTCTTCACCCTTTGCTGTAATAATACTACAAAAATAAAATAATACCATCTTTGGTGCAGATTATTTACATGTATGCTAGAAATAAAAACTTTATAGGTTTGCATGTCACTAGACAGTTCAGTGGTTACTTTGACTCTAGGCTTGATTCAGTGAGGACAAAACAAAGGACTGCAGCAAGTGAGATAATCTGTTTAGGTAACATGAGTGCAATCAAGATTTCGAGAGGAGACTTTCAGGTTATCCAGTGCAGTCTTTAAGCTGGATAATAATGGGGATGGTGGGAAGAAGGGATGTATGGCTGAACTTACTGATTAGGCCAGGCTGACTTTAAAAATGTTGCTGTCATATTTAGATGTTCTGTCACAGCAGAATGTCATAATGGTTTGTGAACTTCTGAGATTTGCTGCTGAAAATACGCTTAAGAAAAACACCAAAAGCTTTAATTGTTTTTGGCAAACAATTGGATCTCCCACAGTCTGAGGCCAAGAGTGCTGCCATCCGACTGTGGCCAGCTAGCTCCTATGTACGAACAGTCCTGGTACTGACTGGCATGCTCACTCCACGAGCCATCCCCTCAGAAACAGACAGGAACATCAGCAGGATATGTCATCCATATGAATCGTTCTTGCCAACACAAATGGCAGGGTCACAGCTGCACACCTCTGGCTTTGGAAGAATTAGGGAGACATCAAGAAGACCTTTACAAGGTTCAGATTATTCTTCTTCCTAACTACACATTTTATGTTCATGGATTGCAAGGTTCGTGTTATCACCAGGCTGGAATGGTTTTGTCCCAAGCTACCTGTTCTTGTCAAATTACCTGTCAGTAGAAATTCAATTCTTTATCTAAAATGCTGCATGGTTTATGGGAAGGTAATTTTTCCAGATAAACCTATCCTGATGGCACTTTTAATCCAAAGATCCCTGGGTCCTGGACTACAGAGTGACCATGGATTTGAAATGTACCATTTGTGTCTAGTGGGAGAAAAGAATGAAGAGGTGGGTCAGATGCTGGGAGCACATAGGCATTCCTTTAAAATCTATTTTAACCAATAAGGGCTTAGTCATAATAGCAGTCACTATTTCCAGTAGATGTGTGGTAGCAGCTATCTTTTACCACTTCTGAGGATGTCAATCAACCCATAATGCCAGGAGGGGAATCAGCTAGTTCATCTCTCTGCCTCCACAGAACAGGGAACAGGCTGGTCCTTCAGAGGTGTGACATGACACATATCCTTTGCTCTCACTGAAACCCAGGGTAGCAATTTTCTGACTTGGTATTGCAGCCTGACAATATACCAGACTTGGACTGGCAAGGAAAATATATGTCCCTTCATTAGGTAGAGACTGGCAGGAAGTATTCATCCTGTATGTACCTTCAGAATCACTAACCAAGGCTTTATGACTGCTTCAGCATTTAGAGATAGGTATTTACTTTTTTATCAAGACAGGCTCTTTATTTTAAACTGTGTGGCTTTCCTGTGGGAATTATCAAAGTGTTGAATGACTCATACTTTAGCGCACACCATACTTTTTCATTTCAAAAAGGCTTCAGCAATTTAGATCTGGATTAATTTCACCTAACCTAGGCATTTTAATAAGATGCTTAAATTAGTAACAAAGTTACCCCACCATTCCTCTTCAGCTGCGAGAAAGAGCTGCCGGCAGAGGAGGGTTCAGCCTACTTAAGGCCTGACTCATCTTCTGAAGGTACTGCAGGCCAGCATTAATTACAGAAGAAACCCTGCATTACTACATTTCTAATGTGTGTCTTGTTAGGAGCGTAGTGCTAGGTGGAAAAAATCTGGCCATAAAGCCCAGCTGTCACTTAGTCACCCAATTAAATGGCCTGGTACATGGATTCTGAGGGATCTTGTAACACCTGGCTAGCAGTGCCCAAGGGGAAGATACTTGGGGTTGAACATGTAACAGGATGGGTATTTGTTAGGCTGCTGTCCTGCTTTCCTTGATTTCTACACTGTGCAGTAGTCTGGACCCATGTTTCTTTTCGGACAGCCTGAAGTATGGCATCAAATACATGTTTCTTATAGAATTTACTCATTAAGTAATCATTGTGTCCAACCCTTGGCTAACTTTTTTTCTCCATTGTCTGATCAACAGGCATCCATGGAAAGAAAAGGCCCACAGCCCAGTTCAGACGTAAGAGAAGCAATAGCTTTCTTTGACTCAGTCATTGCAGACCTGGATTCAGAGAGATGGCGGAGAGTTCCTGATGTGGATCTGCCAAATGTGGATGTTGATTTTGATGGTGCAGTATAAACCAGCCAACTGTGATGTTTTTTGGTGTGCAGAGGGTAGAGGGAGGAAAGGCATTGTGAGATCATGTTTGTTTAATTAATGGACGTAATTATCCTCTATTTTTGCTTCCAAAATCTAGGACCATTACATGCAGTATGTGAAATTACAGTAATGCATTGCTTGCTCCCTGTTGAATGGGTGCAACTATTTTATGTGGGGTCATTATATGGCAAAGGTAGAATGTGTAAAGTTGGAATAGTGCTTGCCCTCTGCCCAGGGCTGAACTCCACCCTTGCATTTCTACCTCAAGCTATCTTTGGAGAAGTGTTAAAAGTATAAATATATCTTTTTTAAATTTTTTTTTTTTTTGAAGCGGCTGGATGATTCCTTTCCACCTATCAAAAATTAAGTCATTTAGTGATTAGGCTAAATAACTGGAGGTTTCCATCAGAAAGGATGGGATTGCCCAAAGAAATGAAGATGTGCCGATCTAAGGTCATCATCTCTCCTGTATAATCAGCAGAGGAATATAAATATTTCTCACTTTTGCTTCAGGCTAAGGTGAATATCTGAAGCAGGTCGTTTTAGCTGTGCTCAAGGAGTGTATTTGAAGGGACTAGCTCTCACATACATTTTTATGCTGCAGGTGTTGAAATTCTAGATAAGATTAATTCCATCCCAAATGATATCCTTCAGTGAAACAAGGTTTTTCTCTTGACCTTACCTCCAGGAAGGACCTAGCAAGCACTCTGTCCTCTCACTGTGCAGATAAAAATGTCACTGACAAACTGTTAATCCCAGATTATCTTGTGTCTTTCAGTTGCTACCAGTACGAGTGAGCACAGTTTGCATTCAAACTGGATCCTTCGTGCTCCCCGGAGATACTCACAAGATACTGCCCAAGCAGCTCAGGCTGCAAACCAATCTCAAAGGAACAGCCAGCGGAGAACCACCGGCTCTAGGAAGAGGTTGGAAAGGCATCCCATATACTTGCCCAAGGCTGTGGAAGGGGCATACAGCACTTTAAAATTCAAGCCTAAAACACGCAAAAAAGAATGTTGAAAGAAGAATATTCCCTCTTCACTTGAAGACAGAATATATGAAATAGGGCATGGGGGACCTGCATTTTTTTTTTTTATCACTGATCCATCATATACTCTAGAAGTGACCTGTGCAGTCACTGAAGGTTCTTCATGGGGGACATATTTCAAGCCATGACTATTCTAATGTTGGACTCATATGAGGGATTAACTCATCAAATTTTCTGTGCCTAACAATTCTGCTTTGTCATTCAGCTTGGGGGGAACTCCAGCCTGACAAGCCTTTTTTCTAGTGCTGTTACAGAAAGCAATGATTCAGAGATTGTCTGGTGCAGTAATTTCTCTTCTGACTCCAGTACTGCAAAGCAGTTCAAGGAATTCAGTGAATATGTTGGAGCTTTTGCAGCAGAGTTTCCGATGTCAGGGCAGTGAAGCAGAATTTTCTCCTTCTGTTGCTTGTGAAAATTTGTATGTGCCATCATTGACTCTGTGTTCTGAGGGTATACAGCAGCACCAAGATACACTTAGTCTGTGGTACAAGCAGAAAAGAGCTGCAGTGAGGGAATCAGCATTAGAAACCTGTGTTTGGGGGAATAGTGTGCTCCAGTGTGTTTTGTATTCTGCTTGCTACTGGAAGTGGTTCTGCTGTTGGATACAACAAAAGATTCACTGCATGCAAAAATGTATGCAACTTTTTTCATATGGTTACACCACATGCTAGTTTTCACCTATTTTAACAGCCAGCTGATGAATCTAGACACCCCAGTGTACACTAGAAGAGCTTAATGTCATGGAGAACATCTTATGAATAAATAGGAGCAAAGGTTATTCTCAGGGGCAGAAGACAACTTTCAGACAAAGCCACCACATCGCCTTTAGATTATACCCAATATTTGGAATCCTGCTACTTCATCAGGAAAGGCAATATATTAAGACGAATGCAGTCCAGAAGTGTTCCTCTTCATCTTAGAGGTGATATGTATTCCATGTGATACTTGGAATTAGTAAGACCCATGCTGTGCCTGTTTTACCCAGCTCATACTTTGTCTTAAGAATTTGCTAGGGTGCTTGCGATCAAGCTTTTGCATACTCTGGGTTTCTTTTCATCTGGCATCATGCAGCTGGCACTGGACTGTGACAGATATATCATGGCAGCACCGGTATGACCAGCTGGTGATTTGCCAGTATCTTCTTGTTTCTCTGATCAGCAGTTTTTGTGCCCACAGGCTTGGATGAATTTCCTAAGGCACTGGCCATCAGTATAGCCCATCTGATATACCAAACCCTCCATAAACTTTGTGCCCTCACACAGAACATTCGGCAGGTGGTAATTCTTGTTAATTTGTGTTCCCATCTTTGGGACTGAGTTATTCAAACAGCATTTCTGCCATAGGTTGCAAGTATATCTCTGAACTTACTGATCTAGGCCACTTTCTGTCATAAGATAGGAAAGTTAAAAAAAACCCATATGTTCCTCCATTCAGAGCTGGCATCTCCTGTTTGATTAAAGCATCTTGATTCTTTTTCTAGTGATGTTTGTGAAGGGGAGGGAAGAACTCTTTCTGCAGAAATTTAATTCTGGTGGTGCTTTGGCTGCTCTTGGCCTAGTTTGCATCCTTGTGAAAATGACCAGTTTAAACAACTCGATACATATTCAAGAAGAGTTTAAATTAAGGTCTGGGTTTTGTCTCTCTGCTGTTGGTGCTTTTCACCATGGTCTGTATTCTTTATATTGTGTTGCTGCCTTTGTACCTCCCCAGTCCTGTACTGTCTGCCCTGAACTGAATGCCCTTAAAACTATTCTGCCTCTGAATGTGATTACTGAATGCCACTCAGCCAGGTGGGATAGCCACAGCACAGCATGTTCCAAACACACCCCTTGGTTCTGGCATGCCTCAAGGCTGCAGTTCTGTTTATGTGTGAGGAAGGGGGACAGTGCTCAAAATGGTGTATTTTTGGCAACTGTGTCACCCTGAAACTCCTCCCCAAACAGAACTTCATACTGAAGTTGCCGAGGAACATTTTTACTGAGTGTGTGGGCATCCTTTTGCTACTAGAACCTGCAACATGGATGGGTGCTGACAGAAAATCTCACCATCTTGTTTGAGTTACTAGAACAGAATTAGGCATGTGCATAATTAAAATACTGATGAAAAGGAAGAAGAAAAGGATTCCAATGTTTTTCTGCCCTGGACTGTGTTTCATGTTCATAGTGCCAAGGTTTTATGCATTGGAGTAACTGATCTCTTTGCTATTGTTTTAAGAATGCATTTTTATGTGCAGAACCAGACTGCTTCAGCATGTGTGACCTTCCCTGAGACCTCTTGTCTGTCCTTGTAAAACAGAGACGTCTCTGCTCATCTGGTGGTGACAGAGGGTGTGGGTCCCCCTGCTGTCCAGCAGAGAAGCTTCAGGGTGAAATTGGGGGTGCTTTTATGAAAAAGAGACAGAGAGGGGAATCAGATTCGTAATTTTGATTTGGATTCTGTGATTATCTTTTTTTCCCTTTTCTTAAAGGTCACTTCAAGTCAGTGATCATCTTGGAAAATTCTAATTAAGTAAGTAAAATAAACCAGTTCTTCTCTGAGAACGTGTTCTATAATTTACCCAAAAAGGCAGGTACCTTCCTTTTTCTTCTGACATGTTAGCCCTTGTCTGCTCCTCACTGAAAATGGCTCAGCTCCAACCGAGCTATGGAGAGCAGTGCCTGCATCTCAGGGCACTCTCTGGGGAGGTGGGAGATGAGGGTTTGAGGGTCTTGTGCTACACATTCTAGAGCAAGCAGTTAAGCAGAAAGGGAGAAGGAGAGAGGAAAGAGGAGGGTCTCCATCCCCAGTGTCAGCTGCCTCCTCAGAGAAGGATTTAGTGTGGATGGCAGCACGCTCTGTATTAGCCCAAGACAGAACCCTGCCCCTGCCTAACACCGGCTCACCCTGGCAGCTTTCCACAAAGTTTCCAGGAGAAGCTGGTTGCCCTACAAAGATGCTCCCCATCTGCTCTGAATCATTCCCTCATGGCTTTGCAGGCAGAGCCCCCTGCACGGACGTTAAAGGGATTCTGTCATGGGTATGTCCTCTAAATGACCTTGTTGCAACCTGCAGTTATTTTCAGGCATTGCAACTTAGAAATTAAGCATCTACTACAGGTGCTCTGACAATGCCAATCACACAAAAGAGTTGTTCATGGCTGGCAGAGCTCTGTATGACCTAGATCTTTCGAAAAGATTGTTAGTGAGCTGTTTGAGTCATGCCCCCAGGCCATGGTAATGAAGAGCATCAACCAGGAACTCTATCGATCAAGGCCGCTGTGTGTGAGTGGTGAGTGTTCCCTGCAGCACTGAGCCCCAAAAGCTCTTTCCCAGAGTTCACTGGAATAATAGGCAAGATCTTTGCTACAGCATTTCTGATTTTTTTTTGTTTCAAGAAGTATTAGGGTATGGCCGGTCCCTCTATCTTGTGTCGTTCCTGAGTACTAGCTCTGCAGAGGCCCTGGATACAAATTTCTGTGACACCACACCCTCAGCTGTCTTTGCAAAACTAAAGGCATTGTGTACGAGAATCCAGAAACTGAAGAGAAGTGCAGTCCGTTGAAGAAATCGTGTCCTGGAGGATTCAAAATAATTTTGTCCTTTTTTGTTGAGCAACTCAGTGTAATCACGATGCATGTGAGCAAGGTGAAATTGTAAGGGTCTTTGGCAGAAACAGAAGAAATATAGGCAGCTAATGGAAAGTTGGCAGCTGGACAAGATTTATATTCTGGTTTGAATCTTGCAGTGCCGTAAAGTTATGATGAAGGCAGAAGGTGTCAGTATCGCCTTGAGTAATGCAGGAAGTCCTCCGAGGTAATGCAAGCATAGAAAAATACATGGTTATCTGCTGCTCCAGCTTTGAGAGGGTGTATTAAAAATATTAGATTCACACCTAGTGGGTGTCTTGAAAATTTTCACAGCTGTGAGGTCAGTTTCTCGTTCTCTTTGGGTAAATTTGGAAGAGTGCCTGCTGTGACTTCGTGGTGGGGCAGGTCCACAAGGAGATGAAAGCAGCACGAAGCTGATCTGTCACAGCAGGCTGTGTTTAGGAGGCTTTTGCCACCTTTTGGGCCTGTAGCTCCAAATTATGCCCATGGTAAAGAGAAACATAAAGTCCGAGGAATGACTTTTTACCTACTGTTAGTTTAACAGGTAGAAAAACATGTTCTGGAAGAATTTTGAGGGCAAATCACGACAAACAAGCCCAGCTGCTTCAGACCAGACTGAGAAGCAGAAGCTAAAGCCTATGATTTGATTAGCAGCAATTTAGTGCATGGTGACAAGTTTTCTACTACTAGGCTTGTCATATTAAAATATTGTCCATCTTTTATAAGGCAAGACCAGGCATCACCACCTGAATGACTCAGTGATTGTGATACCCTGACTCCTCACAGAAGATGAGGTAACCTATTAAAGAAAATATAAAAGGAATGTACGGAATTAAAGGTGTTGTATTCAACCCTTTTATTAAAGTGAGATTGAGAAGGGAGCAAGACTTTACCAAGAAGCTTATGGGCACTGGTAGAGAGACGTGGCACATGACACTGAAGGAAAATGTGTGACTGAGCACGAAACTTCCACAATTAGGTGCTGTCACACAGCATCAGCGCTCGAAGATTTCTAGAAAGGTAGCTAAAACTGTGTCTTGGCCACACGGTGGCAGTTCACTCCTAGCTATTCTGCAGCCCTTCTATTTCTGTGAACAACAAGAGAACTGAGGATGAAAGTAAGAGGGAAGCTTTTTCCTGCTTCACCAAGAGACAGTAAATGTGTGTACCTGCTATTCACTTCTGGGTTCCTCATTTCCCAGTTGTTTGGCAGTTTCCAATCAGCATTAGTTCTTTAAATGAGTTTACTTTTCCAGGCAGATGATTTCCTTAGGATATAAATAGCCATGACATCATAGGGGACACTGAGACCTCAGTAAATCATGTCTGAGGTGGCGACCACTTGCCTTTGACTGTGTCTGGAAACAAATGGACAAGGTAATGTCATCCCTAGGAATAATGCACTCTAAGGTACAGCAAATACAAAGATGGATTAAAAATAATAAGCAGAGGAATTTAAGATTCAGAAGTTCAGTCTTGAGATAGGTCCGAGCTAAGGATTCTGGCCTGATTCTGGAATTTCTTTCAAGGCCCAGGAGAATCAATACATGAGGTTTCCAGCTTCTTGGGGTCTGTAATGCTGTTATTCCAGAATTTGCTAATCCAAACAGTTTGATTAGTCAAAAACTAACCTGCTCCTGGCTCCTGTACCAGTTGCTGCTGTGTCTTCCAGGGGTATGTTTATATTCAGGGCATGCATACTAAACTTTTAGAATTTTTTTCCTCTGTTTTATGCCAAAATTATAATTTACAGGGGAAAAAAAAAGAAAGATGTCTTTGCACTGTTTATGACTACAAGTCAGCAATGACAGATTTAGATGGCTCTGTGATCTCAAAATGTTCAGACTAATAGGGTTCCCTGCATTAAAAAGTCCCATCAGCAGTGGCACTGCTCACATGCAGGCTCTCAGTCTGTGCTTGGCTGTGGCTTGTTGTGACACTGTGTCCTTTCCATCTGACAAACACACTGCCATCGTGTTCAGGTATTTGTGTGGAACAGCAAGGGGAGAAGAGGCTTGATCAAGAGTAAACATACTGCTCCTAAGTTACAGCTAGCTTTAGCATCACTTCACTGAGGGAACTGATTCATAGCATTCTTACCCTTCAATAGCTTCACTTTTCAGTTTCCAATATGCAGAATTAATTACCACCCTCACATCAGGGATACAGATCACTGCTGTGCCAGGAAAGTGAGGAGTTCAGTGGAAGGACTCTGGTGCAAGCAGAGGTGACCTGTAATTACAATTGAATAAACCCAAGTGAGTACACTTGGGGCAAGATTTGCAGTCACCCTTAGTGGGATTTTCAAAAGGCACATAACTAGCATCAGTGGGAATCAGGTGACTCTGACAAAGGCATTGGTGCCTGACTGCTTCTGGAAAAGCTGGTCTGGAGCCAAGCTTGAGCAAACACAGCTTCACTTCTAGGAATTAAATTAGGCTCACAAAAAGTCCAGAATTAGCCCAGTCTGTCTGCCTCTAAGCCTACTTACTTTAAGCCGTTGAGTTGTGTAATTCTGAGAGAAAGGACTGTCCCACACATCTGTCAGATTTCTGCAGCCCTTGCTGCTCTCCTCCTGCAGGGCTGTGGTTGTTACTGATCTTCCCATTTAATTTGAGCCCCAAGAATTTGTTGACAATGTTCCTCAAAGTTCAGTTACTCGCAAAACTGGAATTTCTATGAATGCTTTGTGAATTTGAGAAATGTTGCTGCTCTTATATTCACAAAACTATGTCTGAGGGCTCTTACAAGACTTATTCAAAACTGATGTACTACCAAAAAAAAAAACAAAAACAAAAACAAAAAAAAACCAACCCCAACCAAAAAACCCCCAAAAAACCAAAAAAACCCAACCAAACAAAAAAACCCCCAAACCCAAAAAAAAAAAACCAACATCTTTAAGAAACTCACATCTGCTGTGCCAGAACAGCAATGAGCAGGAGCAACTTGGTTGCTGCAAAAAGAGGAGAGCAGAAGCTGCAAGCAGACAGTCTAACCCTCATGAGCTTCTTCTAGAATCACTGTTTAACATAAAAATATGAGGTGAGAGAACAGAAATCCAACAGCAATCTTCAAACATCAGATAAAAATACCAGTTGTTGTTTGGTTTTCCCAAAAATACCAGTTGCCTTCCACTCAAACTTTTTATGAGATCCATTAATTTCCTCTCTTTATTCTGTCAATAGTTTGGCTATATTGGTTCTAAAAGGATTCAAATTTCCCAGAGATTATTTTCTTGTAACTGTCTTTAGTCACACTCTTCCTTCAAAATTTACCGTTTTCTTTATGGAAACTTGAATTATTGATGTGAAGAATTTAGGACTGTGGAGCAAAATGAACAGAACTATTAAAAAAACAATTGTACACAAAAATGAGGACACTTGGGTTTTTTTAGGGGCTGGCCATCACTAGCACTTCATGAGCTCTGTTTTTCCCTTTTTCTTCAATGAGGTACAATATGCTAGTGTTTTTCTTTCCTTTAGTATGGACTTATCAATTAATGTCATTATAGAGACCTTTGGCAAAGAGTCCTGCAAAAAAACTCATGTATTTTATCCTCCAGAAGAGAAGTACTGGTACAAATGAGAATTTTTGCAATGGGGCCAAAGGGGGTTAAAGTCTGATTACATGGTGAGAAGAATTATTAATAGAATTGGGGCCCAAACAGCTCTGCACTTCACAATTATAATTAATTCTGAGCAGCTTGTGCCAAAATTCTGTGCTGAGTCATATCCCCATAGAAGTTGAGTTACTTGTGCTCAGGAAAGAACTCAGAAGAGGCAAAGACATCTCACATCAGTGGTGACAGATTCATTTGCCCATGAGATTAATAATGCCTTTACCTATTGCCAGGTTTACCTTTCCTCTCTGGGATTTCATGTGTCGAGTGTCATAAAACAGACTCGTTCGTTTGGCCAATCTGCATCAGGAGGCAGCAAGCAGCTGACAGAGACCCACAGGGCTCAGTGGCGACCCTCCACCCTCTCCTGGGTGGAGGAAAGCTGTGAGCCAATGCCACACCAAATGCCAACAATCCTTTGAGGGAGATGGACTTGACTGGAAGAACTTCCTGAGCCAGGGAAGGGGAGTCTGTGCAACTCACCCTGTGCTGTGGCATGGGCTGGGAAATACTCGACTGAGAAACATGCAACCCATCTCTCCAAACCCTGGTTCATTGACAGGAATGAAGTTTTCATTAACAGACCACAGAAAGCATATTTTTAGTTCAAAAAGCCCCTCGAAGGGTTCATAGCGTGTCATTAACTGAGCTCATTACTTTTGGTGCGTGTTCTTTTTCAGCAGAAATCTTAAATAACAGAGGTCCATGGCAATGGGCAGCTTAACAATGATGATACTTAGGTAAAAATGAGTAGTTAGGTTGCCGGCTAGTAATTTTTGTAGCAACATTTTCAGTGCCTGCTAGGTGGTTTGCACAGCACACAGCTCTGTTCCTCAGGAAGGAATTTCCATCCCAATCAACATTGCTTGACTTAATTATTAATATGAAGACTAAACACAGACAGACGGCAAAATAAACTCTGTTAGGTTGGTGTGAATCTGAAGTTCCTTCCACCAACATAACCGGGTGCAGATATTGAGCCAAAACATATAGAAAGCTCTTGATGTGAGTCTGAGATGTCACAGTTTGCACAAAAAAAAAAAAAGACCTGAGAGTCAAGTTCTTGGCCTCTGGGGCCCATACATCAAACCAGAGTGGATGGTGACATTTGTAGAGATTTTCTGGCTCTTTTCAGCATGCACACACATGCTTAAGTTGGGCCTCACACTCATCTTTTTCTGGATCTGGCAGCTTGCTTTCTATGCTAAGCTGATAGTAGTTTTGTCTTTCAGATGTTTACTTGTGTTGTGCCTGCAAGCTCTCCAGAAACAATCAGGCTGCTCTGCCTGTGCTCTGATTTTCTTCTCTCAGCCTCTGAAATGGTTTTGCATGCAGTGTGTTTTATTTCTCCTTCCCCCCCACCCCTGCCCCTCACCTCCCATTGTAACTGTATTTCTCTGGTAGTGCCTTATTGCATTAATATCAGGAGAACAGGAGGAAAAATTTAATGATAGGTGTAGCCAAAATACAAGAGCATGCAGAGAAAGTGGGCTGACTGATATAAAAAATTTCTGTTAGATATACAAAAATGCAGACATGTGAACTGTTCTTGACAGGGTACATGGGCTCCTCTTCAATCTGTATAACTCTGTCTGGAATGACTCTTACCAGCTAAGGACTTATGCATCCAGCACAAGCCGTGGCTCAGCTGTCTGTGCAATCACCAGAGGCTGAGAGCCATTCATGCCTGATATTCATCTCGGGGGTAGGATGAGTAGGATGAATCACCTTCTCAAAATACCTTTCTCTCACAATCCATAAAGGGCTCTAGGCAATTAGCTCTGACTATGTGCATGACTTCTAGCAATCCAAAGGTAGGTGAAATGAGTTGCAAACCTTTTCTTTGCAACATGTGTTATATCTCAGAAGAGTCCAGCCTGACTGCTGCCAAGAGCTCAAATCCAAATCTCTTGATCGTAGGTGGAATGGAGGCACGTATTTAAGCACACTGTAGGTAGCCTAAATATACCTCTGTCTCTCCCTCTGCAGTTTTCATGCTGCTCCGTTGATGCTTACAGGGCCATCAGAAAAGAATTGAAAATTAAATCAGCATCAGTAGCTGCACTGGGAAGGTGTTTGAATTTACTACTGGCTGCTTTATGCCATTGGTATTGAAGATCTAGAAAACAATAATGACAGGACCTATCTCTACCAGGAGTTTCGCTAGGAAGATAAGACTGACGTGTTTATCTAGTTCAAGCTGGGAATCCAAACCCTACTTTTGACACCTTGATGTTAACCACTCCTCTAAGCTCATGCTATCTTTCCTTCTCAGCCTTTCCCTGCTCCCACTGGGCCAGAGACTCTTTCTTACTCGGGTTTTTGTAGCATCTGACACACCAGGACCGAGGTCTTGTCTGGGCCCTCTGGAAGTTGCTCGGATGCAGAAGGTGTAGAGGGACACAGGCTACACATGCTTTGAGGAATGGTTGATGATTCTGTGTAGTTTTTTATCTATGGCATTGATTGATCTTCTTTATCAACAGGAAGGAGAAGAGAGCTCTGCACTGAGTTGAAAATACATAGGATAAAAGAGATAAGACTCTCTGAAGTGATAAAGCTAAAGCACTACATTTTCTGACCTCATATGGCTATTTTTTCCACTTGTATTTCTGTTTGAGGAACCATACCTCCTGGACAAAGGATGGAGGAACCCTTGCATGCCCACTTTGTTCCCCTCAGCCTACCACTCCAAAAACCTCTTGACAGGGATTGATCCAATTTCGTTATTATTCCTTGCAAAATTGCTTTTATAAAATCAAGAAGTTTAGAGAATGCTGTGCCCTGCTTTCTGGCTCCCCTGTATCCAGCCCTATCACTGGCAGGATCATTTTCAGTGTGAACTAGATTGGATGATTTTGCCTGTATCTTACTTGAATCGTTGTGCTCCGTATTCTTCAAAACCCAGGCAGGAATCAAAAATATCTTCATGACTTGTGCTCTGTAGGATGGTGTTACTGATTCAAGTAACACATTCGAGTAAGTAAAGACAATTTGCTCCTTCTCTATGGCTTGGAGAGCACATCTGTGCCAGTGCCTCCTGGCAGACCCTGCTGTCAGACCAAGATGTTGAGTTGTTAGGAAGTTCAGACTTCTGTATGTCAGTGTCCACACCTAAGTTAGAAGCTCTGGGATGATGGAGATCTAGTCAATGGATCAGGTGAAATCTGTGGTTATTCCTCTGACAAGATGTACACAGCTCCTCCAGGAATGGAGTGACTTCACAAACCCTGTCTGCTCATTCAGGAGGAGCTCAGTTTCAGGTGCCTTTAAGCCTGTCCTAGAGGCTGTCCCTACAGAGTGATGGAGACGTGGACATGACTGCTCAGCACATGGAGAGCACAGCACCTCTGTGTGAAGAGGCAGCCCTTGTTCTCTGAATTCACACTGGCACAAGATAACAGCCTTCCCTGTTACTCCCTCTAGACAACCAAAGCTCGTGAGAGAGAAGCAGCACTTCTGTGGGGTTTGCCTCAAACTAGCCTCGATTTTCATTAACAGTATTTCAAAATATAAATAGAAATTTCAGTGAAGCAAACAGAAGGAAGGGAATACCTCATTCCAGCAAGTTAGTTTATTTTGCTGATCTTTACTCAATACATATCTCCTAGCTCAAACAGGTAGCATGCTGATTCCACCAGCAGCTAATATGTCCAAGCTATTCTTAGTGTCTGTAGATCGTTGGAAATTCTGCTCTGAAATGAATGCACTATCTTTTCATTTGGAAAGGAGGACAGACAGAGCAATGCTTCTTCACTGCTCTTTTGCCAGGGGAGGTCTTTGTGATGTCATGCCAGGCAAGTGTTGTCTCACTTGTACTACACCTGGCCTGGCATGCCCTGACAGTCTTGCTTTGAGGAGAACTGAGAAGAGGACACTTGCTGAGCAAGAGTAGTCATGTGCAGGAACCCAAAATGCAAAATATTTCCATTTTTTCAGCTCCAGGCCCCTCCTACTCCTCCCTAGAATTTAGTGGTCACTTCTCTTAGTCCTAATCTTTAACTTGATCACATTGAAATAGCAGGGTTATGCAGCTGGTGTGTGCAGTGACAGATACTCTATAAATACCATAGGTAGCAAATAATTGCAGTAACAATTAAAGAGTCAGACGAACATCGTATTTTTTTGTTTATAATTTTTAGTCAGGTGTGTGAGACACAACTTGTTTTCCCTGACTTTATGAATAGAATAATAA
>WEKY01034814.1:0-28686 GCA_013390045.1 Picathartes gymnocephalus
CATTCCAAGATTCTATGACTCCATAAAGAATAAAAGAACTAATTCTTTTTCTTTTTAAAGGAGGGCTACGGGTGGGCTAAGATAACACTAAAAACAACCAATCAAGAAGCTAGCAAGATTAACGGGCAGAAAATAAAGAAAAATACAAAAAAATCTGCTTTAAACTGTAGCTGAAAGTCCTTCTTAGGTTCAAAGGGCTAGTTACTAAGACAACATACTGAAAAAACTGGAAGAAGTAAACACTATGTTCATGAGTAATGAACTACCTAAATACAGAGTAAATGCTATTTAAAAAATAAAAGGAATATAAATTTTTCAAAATGAAAGACTAGTATTTTTATATATAGGAATATTTATATTTCTGTTTATAATACTGTACTGGTAGTAATGTAAAAAAAAAAAAATCTATCTTTTTGATACAACTTCTGAGCTTTTCTTCAATAATAATAGCAAAATTGAAAACTCATTAAAATTTTCTAAAAGAATCCCAAAACAAAACAGATTTCCCACAGGTTTCAGCTTTCTCTACCCAGTGACCTGTTATGTCTGAACACTAAAATATTCTGCCTTATCAAATTAGAGACCTAGTTATGACCAGGACAAATCAGATATGCCTGTACAGAAACTGCCTTGAAACAGGAGCAGTTGCTTCGATATATTCTTGCTCTCAATAGCAGCAAAATCTCCAAGGATCTCCAACTCTCCAACATCCTTTCCCCTGTCTGGGCAACTTCAGAGCAGCAAATATGTTCTCCATATTGTACAAGGCATGAGAAAGTGCTGAGTTTCCTTTTTTTTTCCTATACTCAAATTTCTTATTTAATTAATTTTGTGCTTCCTAGCCTAGCCTGGGGTCAGATTATGCATCCATTTAGTCTCTAAACCAGTTTTTATCTGTCAGTTATTTGTTTGTCCTTTTTCCCTCATCATAACTGCATCTTCACAGCTTCTTTTATCACCTGGAAATTGGATACAGCAGGACTTAAAATACTCTCATTCACATGACAGCAGAAATCAACAGTTTTCTTCATAGAAGGGCCCTTTCCTTAATAACACCTCAAAATCCCCTACAGAGAGAAAACAGAGATTTTAGATAAAGAATTCCATGAGTGAGACCGGACCTGTCTGTCTTTCCATTCTGCTCATGGCACAGCACATGGAGACATTCATTATAATGGTTTTGTTGAACTATAATAATTGCTGATAGTAATTAAAGTAAGCAAGATACCACATAGGCTAGGTTGAAAAGTTCCCATCATTAAAATCAGAAAAAAACAGTGCTAGTCTACTCCTTACATATATATTAAATATACAAGCTATTCAGAAGCAATAATGACTGCCATATTATGCTTTTTTATCATTTCAGAGTCCTATTATTATCCTCAAATGTTCAGTGAAGACTTTGCTGCTACTCAATTCTTCTTCTGTTTAAAATATTACTGTTCTTCTCTTTAGAGGAAAAAAAAGTGAGATCAACATTATTTTTATTTAATTGTACATATTCTCTAAAATATTCTTGGATATTATTATTTAAATAAAAAATCTGTCAGTGAAGTTCTGCTTTGTTGTGTGTTTCAGTTGTTTTGGGAATAAGTTATTCTTGGATACTAAGCTATTATTATAATATCCATCACAGTTTTCAATACGACAAAGTTACAAAACACTGGCCAACATAAAGGACTTCTCATTTTTTAGCCTTCAATTCTGAAAGATAACGTCCAAAAGGATTTCACAGATATGTCTCATATTTACCCTGAGGCATAAGTTCATATTTCAGAAATTATCTACTTTAGAAAATTCAGTTATCCCACTGTTCTGGTGCAGAATGTAAAAAACAATATAAAAAAAACCCCAGTTTTGGAAAAATTTACCCTTTTAAAACAATGCTCATGAAAGAACGTTAAAAATGTACAAATATAAAAATGTTTACATGGGCATACATACGTATATAGTTGCATATACACACACATGTATATGTACTCCTGTTGAAGACTGAAGTTTACAGACCATATCTTCTCTTTAGTTATGATTTATCATGAAAATGTTTTCATTCTGACTGTCCCATTTCATTGAAATACAGGCACCCCAGCTGCCTCAACAGCTGCAGAGAAAGTGTGTGGTCATTTCAGTGCCCATTATTTCTCTGCAAATTCAGCTGTGGGGAGCAACAAGAACAAATTTTCTCCCATTGAAAAGAAGCCACATATCTGTAGATAACTTGTCTCACTGATGGTTTTTAGAGGATATAAAAAAATACAATAAACAAGACTGAATTAAACTACAGAGAGCGCTGAGGAAACTGGCTACAGGTCCACCCCTTGAAGGTAACAAGTGTTGTTTCAGCTCTACCCATCCATGCCCAAACAGGATACAGCTCACACATACTTCGTTTGTTTCAGCAGATTTTGGTAGATAGCATCATTATCGGTCAGACTGGGAGCCAAAAGGTCTTCTCCTTTTAAAGGGATGCTATCCAAGCAATGATGCAGAAAAATATTAACCAAATAATGCACAAAAATAATAAGAGGTCAAAAATTACTCTTTCACTTACTGCTAGAAATAAAACTGGTTTTTATCTGCCCAAGATGTATGTAAGAATGCAACTGTGAAGACTTCCACCCTAACCATTAAAAAAGTATCTCCACTATAAAATAATATTGGTAATATTCTGTCTGTTCTATAAATGTGTTGACTTCTATGCCTGCTATGAGGAGAAGAAAGAATAAAACAGAAAACATAAAGGTATTATAGATGACTAGCAACAACTTCCTACCTGCTTACCTCAGAATACTTGTTGACTGATAAAACTTCCTGGTATTGGAAGAGGGAATTATTGTTTTATACTTAAAGTAATGGCTGTATTTTCTTTTAAAGGGTCTGAGATCAGTGGTTATCCAGCTCAGCATGTTTATTAACTAGTCTGCTGTGGTGACTTCCTCTTCAAGCAGCAGCAGGATCCAGCTAGAGAAAGGCTGACAGAATCAATTATTGCCTGGCCGACAATATTCACCAGGTACAGTCACTCTGCCTACACTTTCTTCTGTTTCATTTGAGAATATTTTCCAAAAACTGTGGTTTGGTTGCAGGTTTATTGTTTGTCACCCATCTACCATCTTGATCACAATGTCAGGGAAAGATCCAGCCATACTGTGTAAGGGAGCAGTGACACAGAAATGCAGCTGCAATTAAGTCAGGTGACATGAACCAGCAGTGCTAATGGGAGGGGCTGCGACTGGCTTATCCACCCCAAATAAACCTACCCCTGGGTAACCCTTTACTTTATGCCTGGCAGACAGGTTCCTGTGTAATAACTTTTAAAAGAACCCTGAGAATGAGAGATAGATTTAAAGATGATGTTTTGCTAGTTTTATCATCAAACACTTACTCTTCTGACCCCACTGGCTTGAGGAAGGATTTTTTACTATGTAAGGTTTTACTCACTCTGAGTAAAGGTGGCAGAATCTGATCCAAATGGATCTAAGCAAATTTGTGGGTTTTCTTATTTGAGTCATGTTTTTACTCCTTTCCCTTTTAACACTAGGTTTAAATTCTAGTGTCATTTCCAAAGAAACAGCTATGATAATCTGTGGTGAGCTGATTAATAGCACTTACGAAAATTTCAATGACCACAAAGTTGTGAATGTGTCTGTGTGTGTGATCGACTTCTTATAAAGTAAATGAGTCTTCTTTCACATATTTAATAATACTCAGAATTCTCTTCTCCTCCTCTCCCTCTCTGCATTCACTCTGAAGTCCTCCCTTTCTCTCAGTTGTTGTTGTTGTGGCAAAGTTATTTTTTTCTACACTATTTCCACTCGCCCACAGTTAATCATTCATGGTCTTTTCCATTGCAAACATGCAGAAAACACGTAAAAAGGAAGTCTGTTATCACACAATCAGCAACTCCGATTACAGCTTGATCAGAATTGACATCATTGTGGTTTCATTAGTGATATTAGATAAGTGCAAACTATTTTCAATCTCATTTTTTTGTCTTTTGCAATGTCAAAGGAGACACTCACCCTGCCCCAACTGGTTCTGTTTGACAGTGACAAGACTGCATAAAGGATTCCTTTCACTTACCATCTCAAGACCACTTTACACACTAAACAAATCAAATCTACACCTCTCTCACCATCTTTATCAATCTGCCCAGGCAAAAGATTGGAAGCATTACAACCTTTGACTTGTTAACTTATTTTTCTCCCTTTACAGCCTAAAGCAACTCTAAAAATGTAGAGGACATATGTGCAAACATGTAAGTTTTGCAATATAAGTACTGGTGAAGAGAAATTCTCCCACTGACAAGATCTGTCCATGAAGATAATATTCTTCCCCTGTGTTTCATGTTACATAGTCTACCCTAAGTTTGGCAGATATACCTAAACAAATTTTTGCAGTAAAAATAAAATAAATATTTATCCCAGGATATTTTAATTTTATTCTCAATATTTTTATTTTTCTTATTTCTACAGTTGCAAAAAATGAATAAGAAAAAGTGCTCTCAAGAGGGAAATCTCAGATTCCTTAGAAAAATATCTTTTTTGCCTAGTAAAAACAGCATTATTAATTTTACATTATCTCTTTTTAATTATATAGTGCTTCTTCAGCACTGCTAAAAAGAAATGGACCAGGCCCTGGCTGCAAATGTGATTCTTCAAATTTGTCTTTCTGTAAGAATTTTTTTCTGCTGTTGACTTTTGTGAAGAGCAACACCATCCTGAGTTTCAGTAAGAGCCTGTTTTTCCCTCAGATGTTTCCCGCTAGACTGAATCAGGAACGTACTTTCACAGACTCACAAGAAGCAAGGCATTCCTTTTGAGGAGCCTAAGAAAATCCAGAGATCCTGGCAAAGGGAGATGAAACTCTATGATCTGCTTAGAGCAGGGCCTGGGAAAAGTTTTTTAAGGCTTATGGGTGTTTAAGTGTGCACTTACAGGCGTGTTTGGACAGTGAATGTAATGATTCAATATCTGATGGCTAAATTAAGTTATTGTTTACTGTAAAATGGCAAGATCAATGAGGAGATTAAAGATTCTTTGCCTTGACTGGTTTCTCATCTCTCTCCTAGGGTACTTCCTACTGTCCCTCTCAGAGAGAACATATGAGATTAGATGCAGCAGGTATCAACTACTCTGGTAGCTATTCTGGGCTTAGTCCACTTGAACTCCAAAGTGCAACATCATGAGGGAGGATATTTGTAGCATTGCAAGATTATACCCTGAAGTCCTACTTTAGAGGCTCAGAAGACTAATGGATGTTCTTGTACCAAACTGCCTGGGAAGTTGAGTGGGATCCCATGACAGGTCCAATTTAAATATGCGAGCGGTCATGCACTAGGCAGTCAGCCTCATCTGTGCTACTTATATCAGTAATAATTAAACTGTTAAGTGAAGAGACTTTGGAAAAGAAGACAGACTGGATGTAAAGTAGCATTAAGTTTTCATTGTATTATTTGGCATAATATTCACAGTGAAATGTGTATGTTAAATCTTTCATAGAATCTGTATTCGTTCTATAAAGAAAAGAGGGATGGAAAGTTCCTTCTTTCCATAAAAGGAAGGAAAGGAATTTAGAGAAGATGAAACATTGATTCTGGATAAATATAGAATTCAGTCACATATGGAAATTATTTAGAGATAGACGAATATTTAGTCTGGCTAGGTAACTGCATGCAGAAAAGCAGCCCTCCTCCAGATCAGCTCTAAAGCAAAACAGCAAAACACAGTCCAGTTTGTCCTGCCTTGACAAGGAGAAAGGACATCTGGAAGTTTCCCATGGGAATATTCTTTTCCTCAAAATAAGGGACCTGAAACACCAAGAAAAGAAGTATAAAATTCAAATGGCAGAGTGAAACCTACTAAAGGAAAACACTGCAGTCTCAAAAAAAGCACTGGTCAAAGTCAAGACACCAATACCAAGACCTCTGCATGAGGTAAAATGAGCACACTTCTGTACTCCCATTAACTTTAAAATCCCAGCTGGATATAACACCTGTGCAGACACTGCATCTCTTTCTTACTCATATCTTTCCATATTCACCTCCTTTCATTTACCTATAACCTTCTATTCTCATCCAGACACACCTATTCTTTGATCTTCATTCAGGTCTTTCCCCCACTCACATACACCTCTCATTAGCAGAGAGAAGATGCATCTGACAAGGAGAAGGATTTCTGTCTGAAATGGGAGTTCAGGTGTATGAAGGAAGAGGCTGGGTCTTTGGAAGAGGAGATTAAAATTTTTTTAACCATGCAGTAGCTTTGGGAAACAGATACATGTCTGAGTGGGGGAGGAGGTGGGAACAGTTAAGTGAGGAGAGCTACAAAGATATTTTCATACAGGTAAACAGAGTAAAACCATTAAAGTCTAATTTTGGAAAAACTTCTTAGAAGCCATTCCTGGCTAATTATTCTCCAGTAATAAATGAATAAAATAGTAAATGTTATTAGAATAATTTCCTATTCATCAAGGATAATAAATGAATAGAATAATTCATTATTCCCACATCCTTGTCCTTTGCAAGCTCTGGCAAGCTAACTAGGGCACTAGGAGGAGTGTCTCAGGAAGAACAGGGAAACAATGAACTCAAAACTTGGAAAAGAGGCTTTACTTTTAGGTGAAAAGTTCACATATCTATCAGTGTTTTGTAATTGCTCCACTGAGATGAACTATTATATTTGAACCATATGCATCTTGCCATACTGTGTAAAGCCTACTTAGCTAGTTATTGCACAGAGACCCAAAATTATGGAATAGGACTATGATCTTTTCATACAGGCAGAAATTTTTTTCAGCAACTTCATTATTTTCCAGTTACACTTTCGTTGCTACAGAGAACAAGGTTAAGCAAACTGATATGGCATTTATACAGGTAAAAGAGATTATAATTAATATGGCATACATCCAATTCTCTTGCCCAGTTTCTTGGCTCCCTGTATTTTATATGGATATTTGATGTATATATTTTTTATCTTCATAAACATATAATACGCAAAAATAATTTCTTCCATCAAATAATGTTAAAATCCTTTCTTTTCTCACATGCTCCCCAGACATCTTTCTCTGCATCACAGGCCCAGTTATTACCATAGACCCACCAGGTGCTGTCTCCAGAGCTTCATTTTCTTCATGCTCCATTTGCTAAGCATGCTACTCTTCACCACCAGCAGCCAAAGGTCACAATGTATCACATCAACTGAATTTGTCGAGGACATCTATGTATATTATACAGATTCACAACAGTAAGTATGTTTCTAGGTCTTTCTGTTTAGAAATAATTTAATGGTAAAAGTCATGAAGGTCCTCTTATTAAGGTCAATATTCTGCTTTTTAGAGGTTCTAAGACTTTTGTATTAGTAGACACTGCTTCTGTCAGATTCAGTTTATTTGATAACATCTATGTTTCCAGAGTTTCTCAGCAAGTGAAACTAAATCCATTCACAAACCGTTTAGCCCAGAGACATACAAGTGAAGGATTTTTTTCTGATATGGTAAAAAATACTTCTTTCATACTAAGTTAATACTGCATATTAGAGAAGAGTAAAACAATAAACTGAGTGTTGATCAGCTTAGGGTAGGGCACTAAGCATCCTTATAACCTTGGGCAAGTTAACTAATCTTTCTATGACTCAGCTTCTAAGATGTAAAATGGAAAAAATCTTTATCTTACTGCCTATCTTCCTTTTCTGCTGTTGGTTTAAACTCTTAGTTCAAGGTTCAAGGCTATCTCTTAACAGGCATCTTGTAAATGGACAGTCTTGAAAGGTTTCTGCAGTGAGCACAGCTCACCTCTGTCCCGGGATGTGTCTGTGTTTTGCAATCTATTTTACATAGCAGGTAAGCATTAGCCTTGCTCCATTCTCAGACCTCACTAGACTATGGGAAGAGATAATAGGCAAGCCTAAGATAATCCATATGCATGGACAGCTTTAAAAGATGATTAAATCATATTTATAATTTAAATTGATCATTTTAAAAAAAGAGAAGGAGACGTTGGGACTCAGAGATCAAGCTTACATCATAATTCTGCTGTAGCCATGTATGTTAGGTGATATTGTTGTGTGTTTATTTTCATAACTACTGAAATTTTAAACTCAGGGAAAATTGTCATGTCCTCTCTCTAAATTTAATATATGATAGTGATTCAAGGAAAATCTTTAAGATGTGGCATAAACCAAAAATTTTAGAAAGTCCTGGCCAAACCAGGTGTCTGATTATTGCAACTGAAAAAGGAGGGACAGCAGAATGAGGTAAAGAAGAGGCTCAAGAAAATTTCTAAAGCAATACTTGAAATGCATGTGAGAGGGAACAATGTTTTTCCAGTGATTAGGAAATGAGAACATATTCAAGTACTTTTGGTACACATAACTAAGGGTTGTTTCTTATAAATTTTATTCAAAAATTCTAAAATCTATAGAGATGTTCATGAAGTTTCCTAACAGAAGAGCTCAGTTTGTCCCTGCTATAAAAATTGTGTCTTTTGAGAGTAGCATGTTATTTTTTATTTGGTTTTGCAAAGAAACCTGTGCACCTAAATTGCAGAATTTTTCCAATTTTGAGAAATATTCCTACTCTAGGCAAGGACAAAAAAAAGTTTATTCATTAATATTTTCATGACCTAAGACACAAAAAACATTTCATGTTAGTCAAGATAGTGTGCTTATCCTTAAGAAAAAGAAAAAAAAGAAAAGAAAAATTTAAAAAAATTAAGAAAAATAAAAAGAAAAGAGAAGAAAAGAAAAGAAAAGAAAAGAAAAGAAAAGAAAAGAAAAGAACATAGAAGTTACTCTAAATTAAAGTACCTTTTTCCTCTAAATGTAATTTCTACTGCTGCAGTAACTTTGTGTTTTTAAAATGTAAATATTCTTTGAAAATTTTTGATCAGGAAAGTTTCTAAGCAGAATATTCTGTAGTTTGTGAATTGTCACCTTTTGGTAAAAACAAAGTTGGGGAAAAAACTTGAACTGTTTAACTCACTTCTCTTATTTTTCTGCACCTTCTGACCTGTGTTTTATTCTGTGTTTCACCAAATTTTTCCTTTAATGTTAGTGTTTAAATGTAAACTTATAATCTAGTTGATGGTCTCCCTAATTTTCTCACTACAGGGATATAAATTTCATGATACTTCCTCTTAGAGGGCAGGGAGTCTGAGGAGAAGCCTCTTGTAGAATCACTGCTAGTCTTGCCTAACTGTTTTTATTACTCACCTAAATACTTAAAAATAGTAGGGAATGTAAAACAATGCCTAAAACTAAGGAACATCTCATGGATTTAAGTTGATCTAGATCAAGGTTCTCTCAGCTAAAGAAAAGAACTCCTTATATGAGCTTACTAATTAACCAACACTAGAAAGTATGAGAAAATGAAAGTCTCTCACACTGTCCCTGGGGAAAGACGATCGACAAAAAGAGGCAAGGTATGAAATGTGCCATAGGTGTGGTTTGCTTGCAGGTGCACTTCATACATTCATAACACCTGGCAAGGCAATTCCCATAATTTTCTTCTTGGAAGGCTTCTCAAAATAGTTGTGGTTAAAAGTACCCACAATCCTTATGGGAGAGAGTGGGAAATTCCAACTTCGACAGCTGATGGTCAGTCGCTACAAACTCAGTATGTTGCACATTGCTGAATGAGTATCTGAAGTCTGAATTAAAAAAACGAGGCTTGGGGTTGACTCCTGTTCTTGTTAATTCAAGCTACAGTAAAAAAAATGACATGTCTTACTCTTTAATGGTTTTGGTTCTGATCATGCAGGAATAAAGTGGACATTATTTTGTTGTCATTTAAGTACAACATGCCATTTCTACTTTTCTTTCTTCTCCTTTTTCATTTTAATGGAGTTATACTTTGCAGTCTTCAAATCTGCAAGTGGTAAAAAATAAGCATAACACCGACTTGTTTATCACAGTTATCAGTGCACTTGTTTGTGTGAGATTTCCTGTGTTAACAGAAACGAAACATACCATAACGAGTGACAAATATATGTTTTGAAATTTGCGTAACTGGGATTACTACTTATATTTTGTACAATTTAAGTTACTGTGCACTTGGAAAGAAAGCACTGAGGAATCCAAATCAGAAGTGAAACAATGTGCCTGCAATATAGCCAACTTCACACCACAACTAAATTTAATTAAGCACAGAGAGAACACATTTAGACACCTGCAACTACATGATGAAAATCCATTAGCTTTGAGAAGAGGTCAAAGATATTCTTCAATAACTTCAGAGGAAAATATCTTAAACCCGTTGTTTAACAACACAACAAAATAGGTAACTAACTTCAGGAATTATTTTAATCTGCTGCTTGGGAATCAAGCAGTCTTTTTCCTTTCCAATATCTCTGTATACTCACCAACAAATCCAGCATATTTCCCAAATACATAGAACATTCTTCCTACTAAATGGTTTCAATAAATATATCACTTTTTAAATGCCATAGGTTTATTTATTTTTAAGTGATTGGAAACTTTTTTCAAGCAAATGTTTTCTAAAAGTGCTCATGTCTAATAATTTTTATGAGGAGATGCTCACCATCCCACCTGTTTTGCTTTTAGTACACAGCAGAAGGACACCTTCCACTTGAAAGTCACCTTGATCTGAATGTCAGTAGCCTTCTATCCCATTCCTCACATATTATTTAACAGTGTCTCTACAATATTTTGCCACTTAGCTTTTGGCTTCCATTACCAAATTCCCTTATGATTACTTCCTTTTAGGTTTAGCTGAGCATGTTTGATCTAATACACATAGAAAATACTTTCCTAATACAGGCTGAAAAACTGCTGTTAGTCACCAGCTTATAGCTGCCCAAGGATTTTATCTTCAAGGGAGTATTTGGGAGTAAAGTATCCTTCTTACCTGATTACTTCTAACCAAAAACTTCCCAAGTTAAATCAGTGACAGCAAAGTCATTGTAGGTTTCTTCACTAATCATCTGTGAAATAAATAAATAAAATTTTCTCAGACACAAAAAATACCTTAAGCCAGATTTTCTATTTTAGACATGAATGCCTCATACATTCTTGCAAATGTATGATATATGCATGCAAATCAGATCTTTACATCTGCCTACTTCAGGGTGTAGATATTTCTCTATATACGTGCAAATAAGCAAGTATCTCTGACTAACATTGAAAAACAAGTAAATTTAAAAGATATCTATGTCCTTATATCTGAAATGGATAATTTTATACATGTTATCACCTGTCTACTGGTCAACTATAAAAAGTTGATTTGTGAATTTTAACCTAGGATTGAGGATTTATTTGGGGAAATTCCTAAGTCTGGCTTTGTTGTTGGGACTCTAGACCACATGAGCAAAGGGGAATCTTGACTGCCTTGTCCAAGAGAGAATTCAGATCTGTGGTACCAGACTAAAAGCAAATGGCACCAAACAGCAAGTAAAAATCACCTGCTCTGATCTGTGAATTATATCAAATTTTTTCTGGCTAGAATCATTACCTTAAAAGCCTGACAAAAGAGAGGTAACCATCATTCATAGGGTCAGTCTGGGTACTCAGAAAATAGAGTTAAATATTTCATAAATATTTGAGTTTTCAGACTTTTTCTTAAAGAAAATTCTGAGAAAAACTGTACCTTGAAACAGGAATAGAAACATCATCTGTACATGACAGGTGAGTGGACAAGTACACACAAGGCTATGGAATCAGTCTTTCATTTTCTCCAATAATTGCTTATACTAATTATATCACCTGGTAATACCAAATAAATCACTGCCCAAGAAAAACCTTGTTGTTAGGTATTTTCAAAAGTCAATTTCTGCTTTAAGATTTTCACTGCCAGTCAAAACATCACCAAAAGGGACTAAGTTCTCCCATCAAATTTGTGAGAAGAAGGAAGAAGATGACTGACTTTTCCCTTTAAGAAATGTAATCTGAACAATGGAAATTGCAAATATTTTTCTGGAGAATTCAGTAGCCTTCCATGCCAAGACAGTCTCGACTTATTGCTGTCTGCTTCTTCTCTCGTGTTAGTAGTCCCTTAGCCCAGAAGAAATGACAGTGAAAAGGTAATAGAAATTAAAATCAATTTTCAAAACATTTGAATAGTAAAAATGGCATTTGAACAGCAATACAAATAGAAAAATGCTTCTGAGATCTATCTAACTGTGGTAAAGGCTTTTTAATGAGAAATGGTATGTCTCTGCGCTGTTTCATAATTCACTGTGCCATTCTCAATGCCTCTATTGTTTAAATACAATAAAATTTTAGTAGGATTTTGAATACTCCCCAAGTTAACAGGTAAGTCAATTTAATGCCATAAAAATAGATGTAACTCCAGAGACCTTAAATAGTTTAATCAGGTGTAACCATTTCTTCTAAAGTTCTGTGATATTTTCTATCATGTTAAAAAGCACTACAGCACAGCCAAGTGTATGGCTACAGGCAGCTGCAATGACTGATTTCATTTCATGTGACTGTTGCTGAGCAGTGAAGTCATTCTGCACAATCCAACACAGGTTTGGGAAAATCTACAGAATATCTACACTAAAAAAAAACTGCTCAGGTTTGTCTTTGGTGATTCTATTGTAGCAAACCCACATAATTTTGATGGGAAAGGGAACAGAAGGGAATTTCTGTTTTAGATAACTTCTAGGCAAAAATAGTACTCTCATGTACAGTGAAAGTTTGCTGTTGATTTAATATGAGTACCCACAAAAAACCATACTTATTTAACCTTTGATTTGGAGGGGAAAACCTCAATCAGTTCACCTTGCCCACCTGTGATGGAACTGCCACAAGCCCCTTTATCAGTTGCCTGCCTGTGCTGACGGGCAATAGAAAAACAAGACTTTTAAACCATTTTTCCATTTGCCCTGCAATATGTTTTGCAGCAGGCAGGAGTTACCACTAGTGCTGCTCCAGTCCTTAGGCCATACTCGTTTTTCAAAGCTCACTAAATATAGAACCGTTTAGAGCTTTTTTTCTCTTTCAAATTTAATGACTTTCTGTTTATTTTGTATTTTATTGTGCACTCTCCTACATCCCCACCCACTATTTACCCGATGTGGTAACACAGCAGAAAAACAAGGTTTGGTCTTGTCCTGGGAATTTATTTTATGTTACTACTAGTTCGCATTTATTGACTGAGTCCCAGGGGAGATATGACATTGACAATATTTGTAATTTTATTGTAAGTTTCACAATAATTAGCCCTCTTATTTTGTTGAAAAAAAAAAAGAAAAAAAAAAGGGAGAGAAAAAGAAAAAGAGCAAGCTTGGGGATGATAGCATCTCAAATTCTGGAAGGTTAGTCTAAAAGAATACACGTACACACTTACACAAAAGAAGATATATTGCTTTTAAAAATCATGCAACTTTTTAAGTTGGTCTCATTAATTAACTGACTTGTGATTCTGAACACTTGTGGTTTGCAATGTGGGGTAATGTAGCAGAAATTGCCTGGGTTTTATTTCCTTCCAGTGGTGATAAAATAGAGTAGAAGGATATATCCAGTAAATTTAATCTGATTCCTTTTAGAAACATATTTTTCCTTATTTTCCTTATTATTCATTGTTTATTCCTGTTCTAAGAGATTTTTTTTCCTCTTATTTGCAGCCTAAATGAAGGCAGGATGTTAAAGTAACCTTCCCAGAAACCAAACCCATGAAAAAATTTTACTACTTGCTTTGAGTTGCTCCAACTTTCCTATTCCTATTCAAGATTGGAAAACTCTAGGTTTATTGGGTACTAAAGCCTCATTATCTATACTGAATTAAAGTTAGCCTTGCTTTTAAAAAGTCATTATAGAATGGTGGATAGCCATATTTTTACTCATACTGTTACCTCTTCAGCTTCACATTTAGAGTTTTTTGCCTTTACCTCAACATATTACCCTAATTACCTTTGATAAAACAATTTTCCAGCTGCAGTTGCTTTGCTTCTTTAAAAAAAATGGGGTTTGATTGGCATTTGTAAAGGAAGGTAGATTTCAAACAATATTTAAAGACTGAAAATGTCTGTTATGTAACTAAAAGAAATCTAAAAATGGAAACAGTTTTTAGTTATTAATATGGAATTTTTAGAGCATGAAACAAATGGATCCTATCATGCATGAATCAGTATGAACTACTGAACATACCTTTTTATTCATTGCTGCATAAATATTCTGTGACTGATTATGATTTGTAGTGAATTAAAGAAAAATTATCACATGGCTATAGAAATAGAAAAGGATATCCCAACATACTGGTAAGTCTTATTTGTATTGTCGTGGCATTCCTTGATAGCAGTAAGATGAGAGGAAGGGACACTGATAATGATTTAGTGGTAATGTGGCTTGGTGAAAAACTGCAAATTTGACAGATCGCCTAGAAAATACCATTTATCTCTTCTAAAAGATATACCCATGTCTGTTTGGGTACTATTTATACACAACCACATTTGTAAGTTTTGTCCTGATAGCTGAAGTAATGGTAAAGTAAATCAGAAAGTAGATCTACAAGGATAAGCCCAACACACTCCATACCAGCTGCACAGAGCATAAGTGTAACACATCCACTGAGTATATCCATGGGACCTGCCTACATCGTTCTGTCAACTTTCTCTTGAGAGCCAAGATCAACCTTAGAAATAAGCAAAGTGAAAGTGCCCCAGGGTGAAGGGACCCTGTCTGTATCTACACAGCTTGACCCAGGCACGAGTTGCTTCAGACAGGCTGATTATTCAACAAGCCTCTCTAGCACCCCTGAGAAATCTCAGGTAGCCCTTGAGTTCTGCCCCACTTGTGAAGCCTTCAGGCTGTTTGCCGTAAGTGATTGTCTGCCTCTCACCATTAACTACCAGCTCTTCTGTTTATCAGGAAAATGTGGGAAGGAAGGAGAGAACATGAATCTAGACCCCTAGGCTATTAGCCTTCTCCAGTTTCCAAAGAACTCTCTATACCTGTATCTGGCAGCATGCAATAAAAAAGCAGTACAAGTACCTGCCCCACAGGCTTAGCCTGCCTGGATGCTTGATTGAACACAGTTGCCTTTCCCACTGGAGAGGGGACAACCAACATATCCCACAGTCACCCTCCATCACTCCCTACCTGAACATTCTATGGAAGAAAGCTTTGCAACTTGGTCTTAGAACAGCAGAGCCCACCAGACTCCTCAAGGGAGAGATAGAAAACCCTCATGGAGCTGTTTTGGAGGAAAAAAGTACGAATTTGAGGCAAGGTACCTGCAAGAACACCAAGTCAGAAAACAAGCTGCTGATTGTGTGAAATTGTGCCAGCATGGTCGCTCAGAGCTTTAAAAGAGGGAGGATTAGGAAGTGGGTTGGATGATACAACCCAAGGTTGTATCCCAACTATCAATAACTGCTTTTCTCTCTCAGCCCATCCCTGGCTTTGGAAGCAGGTGGGCCTCTTACCAGCTCAGAAGAGGTGCAGCTGAGCACACCTCTGCCAGGTTTTGGGAAAAGCAGGATGTTCACCAGGCTGTGAGGCCCAGGCTGAGCCCCCACACCAGAGGTTTGTGGTTGGCCACCAGCAAGTGAGGAAAATGGCCACCGGCCCAGCTGGGCCTGCTGCTGTGATCCACCATCAGCTGGTGCAGACACCTCGCAGGTAAGGTGTTGCCAGGTGGAACAGGGCCATCTGACAGCACAGGGCAGGGGGCAGGCAAGGGTGAGGAGGGTGTGGAAAGCCCACCACCCCTCAAAGCCAGAAGACAGGATCTGTCTGCATGGCTACCGTTTCTTGCCTCCTGCTATGTTCAATCATAGATTGTCCCCATGGACCATCAGGACAGTTTCCTGACAGTGGGTGTGCAGGCCATCCTGCCCAGCACGTAGGGTGGCAATACCAACAGCTGAATGAATTTCCAATGTAAGCATTTTTATGAGGCATTTTCGTGAGCATCTTATGCTTTCAGGGCTTTGAAGGAACTGACCCCGCTCTATGGGGCAGGCGGCGGCACCCTCAGGCAGGGGTTGACCCAGGGAAAGAGAGCAGAGTGCTTCGCCACACCTCAGCCACACATCTCTGAAAATGTCCCTCAGGACCACAGAAGATTGAGGGGAAGGACACCCAGGACCAAGGGCAGGTGGGCATCCAGCCAGGCAGCTGGGCATCAATGGGCTGACTGAGGGCTAATCTACGCAACACAGAGGTAACACAGAAATAAAGGTATTAAATAAGAAATGTGGAGGCATTCATTTTTTGTGAGTATGCACAGACATTTTGAGAAAATATCTTCTCTTTCAATGATGTGTAAAAAAGCAACATAGCAGGTACCATCGAACTGTATACAAAGTTTCCTTATTCTTTTACCCACTGACAACTTTACATATGTAACATAATATGGTGTATGTGCTTGCAAAACATACATTTACATCATTAGTCATTCACAGAATAATGAATTAACATCAGAACATTTCTGATATCAAGATGAAGCAGTCCTGTTTGTGTTTTATGTTTAAAGGAAAATGCATAAGTCAGAAATTATATTAGTCTCCTAGTTTCACACATAGATTAAAATTTTAATACTTTGTGGCTAAAGCTCACTACCTCAAAAGAAAGCAATAGAAATCCCCCTTAACCAGTCTCATTTTCCTTCACTGTTTTTTGATGAGTATCCTACTGTTATCTGAAGAGAACCTAGCACCACCAACAAAATTCAGACCTTGGGCTTTCTATTGTGATTCCTCTGTTAAAAAATATAAAAGTGGAAGAGGAAAAGATGATGAAGAGCAGCAAAGAGGAGCTTTCCACTGGTAGTTCCATGAAACAGTCCCATGAAAAATTATGCCAGGCCTGAAAATATATGTCAACACTTTTCTTCTACTGAGTGAAAAGAAGCATCCATCATCTATGAACTTCCTCAGTAAGAAAAGTGTGGCACATATAGAACTCCACAGTGCTCCATGCAAATATTCCTATATTGTCAACCACCCTAGCTGTGACACCATGTTTTGGGGGTTTTTTCCAAACCTTCTGTAGAGAATTTTCTTTAGTGCAGCATATTAACAGTAACCATCAATTCTTCTGCTCAGGCTGAACTCTTAGAAATTAGTAACTTGTGAAAAATAAAACCCTACCAAACAAAGAAATCTGGCGGTATACTTAACACAATGTAGTAGAACTGTAGAACTTTTCTGCAAATTAAAGAAATGCAATTGCAATTGCTAATGAAACCCTAAAAGGAAGGCTTTTAGAGTGATAGGCAGATCAAGCCTAGAAAAGGAAACAGAGAGACAGGAAATGAGCAGAAGTGTTGGTTTCTCTTGGCTTATGATCAGGGTATTTAAAGAAATGTTTTCTTTCCTGAAAGTCAAGAGGAAGAAAAAATATGGAGACAAACTATAGTCAGTTCAGACAAGGCTTTTAGAGCACCATTTGCTCTGAAAACCTGTGACACATTAGGCTGTTGCTCTCTGGAAACAGTTAGATGAACCCTAGACTTTTTCCCTCTACCTAATAGTTATCTCAGCTGGATATGTTTTTGTAAGGACTACATAGCCCAGTATTTTATGTGTGAATGGTGTTAGCCTTCATACCTGTGTCTAGGTCGATTTAGAGCATTAGCAGTAAGTTAAGTAGGTTAGAAGAAGTAAGCTGTTTTACTTTCAAAGCATTTCCTTAATCATGTTTCTGAAACAAATTTTATTTTATTAACAGACTTAAATAAAATCAAGGTTTTAAAATCTAGTTGGAAGCTAAGTGTTAAAGGCTTTACAAAATTGAATTACTTTAAGTATTCTTGTGTGGAATTAGCTGGAAATCTTCAAGAGAGATACATTTTACTATATCTTCTTGTTAGAAGTCCATTTTCCAATAAAACACAGATATTCTTATCCTATATAAAAGATGATACTGCCTTATACTGTCTTTTCATTTAGATCCCTTGCATTTATCTTACTTTTCAAATTCTAACCTGAATTAATGAATACTATAAATGAAAAACTTACAGATTTATTAATTTCCCTGAATCAGCTTTTTCACTGTTCCCAAGTAGATGCATTGTACTTGTCACCATTTCAAATTATTACTGCTTGTTTAGTAATACTTATTAAGGGTATTTGTTCTCGTACCTTTGTTTATCTAGACATCCATCTTTGTCTACCTAGACACCCATCTTTGTCTATCCAGACACCTAGAATTACATACTTGGGTTTTTTTTCAGAATCAAGGGATACATGCTACATGCTTCTTTTGACTGGAGTTCAGTAATCTCCTGAAGTTCCCAGTTCTGATTTCACCATCTTTATTCTCAGCATTAATCTTGCTCTTAATCCTGATGGTTAAAGTCATCACCTAACTTAAAGCACTCCTTACATTATTGGAGCCAAATCTAGGTGATGTGCTATTCTTAACACCAATTGCTGACCTTACAGCCCACCTTTCCTTTCCCTGCTCTGTATATCCTGAAGAATTATTTTTGCCTAAAGATTCTGCCTTTGAGGCAGATAAAGATCCAAACAACCGCAGAAAGCTTTGTAACGAACGCCAACACCTTGAACTACACTCAGGAACTAATTAGCAGTTGATGTAGTAACAAGTCAAGAAGCTGTTAATTCAAAGTTAATAAAAAAGTCAAGTTTACTTGAGTCATTCATTGTCAACACACTCATTTAGACAGATGTTTACAACTGTCACACATACATACTACATATGTACACACATCTGTCATGGGCTATATATATATACACATGCTGAAGTTTACAGGTGATACTATCTCACTAAAGTACAACAAAGTACAATTTCTTGTGTGGGACTGTCCCTGGTTTACGGAAGCAGCACATATTTTACTGGGAAAGATGTACAATCAATGGACCCAGTCATTGCTAGGATCCTGCAGGGATGACTGCTTGTATGTAGTTGAGGATTACACTTACTAAAGGCCACAAATCCAGTCTTTATTCCCAGCAACCAAAGGGAGTCAGTCTTCCCTCAAATCTCTTAGAGAAGAGATCCTCTCCATGAGCAGTGCATGCCAAATGATATGGAGATAATACATAACAGGATTTGCTGCATTATTATAAAAAATGGAGATTGGTCACATGTTCTCATTACACTCTCAGAAGGTTATGCAGGTTCACTGTGCTGTAGTGTTTCACTTATAGCACTTTTCCTGCTTATAATTTCATCTAGAGCACAGGAGTGTTTTTGATGGGACCCAGGCATCATAGTTGGTCACCCCAAGGTGCTTTGCTCTGCTACCATGCTCCCGGCTGCTTCATAGGCGCTGGGAGTTTCTGTGTACAGTGCTCCAATTTTGATTCAGAAATTAATGTAGTCACATGGCTTTGGATCAAGACAGATGTTTACCATGGTTCTTTTTACTTCATCTGTGCTAGCACCATTTTCAAAGAGTAGCTGAGTAATGTGGACAGAACACCAATGAATGTCACAGTCTCCCTAAATATATACAAACAAATTGAGACCAGCAAATATATAGTCATGTAATGGCCTTGTTCCTCAGGGCACTGAAGGTTTACAAGACCACTGAAAACACATTTCTCCCCCTACATTTTTCCTTCAAGTAAATGTATTGGTATGTTGCTTTCAGACCCAGCCAGCAAAATCTGTCTAGTGCTGCAGCTAATCGGTGACTGGTCTTTAGGATGTCAAAAGCCAATTTTCTAGAACTGTGCTGGGTTTCTCCTGGAGTGATAGTGACAGAAATCTATATGTGAGTTCCCCTCTGCATGAAGAATCACAGCTCTCAAAGCTCTCAAGAAATATTTTTCTAATTAGCAGTAGGTAGTCTGTTGCTTTTTTGGTGAGGGCATATAAATCACATTTTCTTATTGGCAGTGAGCACAATTCTGAAGAAAATACTGTTTTCCTACATCATAAAATACAGTACAAATGTAGTTATGAAAGTGTTAGTATAGTTAGGGTTATATAGTTATGCTGTAACCACTGTTCCAACTCAAACCTTTTAACTTCCGCCCCTTCTGATTCAGATACATAGAGGTGATTATTTACGGTACTGCAAGACTTGATTAATCAGTACTAGTTTGCTATTCACATGGATGGTCTAAAAAAGTAAAAGATCAAAGTTTTTTTATTTTATTTGAGGAATGGAATAAAATTTCTGCTGTGATAGCAGTAACAATAGGGCATTCTTCTTTACCCCAGTCATCCTGAAGATCTCAATTATTTTTGTAACCTTGGCTCAGGTGACTTGCACAGTGATACATAAGAATATCTATATCAGAGCAAACATCCTGTTTCTGACAAGTCTGTGTACAGATATTCTGGAAAGGGTCTAAAAACAAGACAAAACTCCAACACTACACTCTCTCCTAGCTCAGAAATGTCTTAATGCTAGAAAAGCTTCAGTGGGGATTTATTTTATATATTTATCCAATTTTATTCCAAATTAAATATTTTAACATCCACAATATCCTGTGCCAAGGAGCTGCACAATCAAAACATACACTATTCGAAAAAGTATCCCCTCTTGGTTTGATTTCAATCTGTTATCTGCACAGGAGTAAAGATCTTTATACCCCAAGTAGATGTGGGATTAGAATTGTGTACTTGAAAGATTTAGGAATAGAAGGAAGAGACTGAAGGTAGAAGTGGAAAAGAAGTATTTTTCTGTTGTGATATGAATTTTCTTTTCTTTTGATTCCTGTGAGAGGACAAAGGAATACAGGTTTTGCATATGACAGAATCATAAATAAACATCTTATCCCCCTCGACGTTTTACTTGGCGTATTATAGCCCAGCTGGAGAATTACCTGGTATAGGATTTACACATGACACATATGATAGAATTTCAGGCATGACCATTGTACGCTGGGATCATATAAGGAGATCCCATCTCAGCTCTGGCACTTAGGCAAGGTGACTTGTTACAAGGGTTAGAACATGGTCAGGGCCGTATGGGGCACTCAGATAAGCACAGAGCTGCCCCCAGCACCCAGCAAAGTCATGTGGAATAACCTGGGAGGACTTAGACACCTATTAGTTGTTCTGTGAGGAACATATAGCCCTTCACACCTTGCAGCAGGTCAGTCTAGCCCACATCTCAGTAAACCTATTTGCAAACTTTAGTATCTTACATTAAAGTGGAATAAAATTTGCAACAAATAAGCATTCAATGTGAAGAGAAAGTATTTTAACATGCAAGGACTGAAGCTAAGTTGCCACAAATATGAAGTGTACAGTGCTTGCCACAAACACAAAGTGTACAGTGAATCTTGCAAACTACAACTTAATTATTTTGTTTTGTTCCCATTGAGAACGTGACATATAGATGTTTTGTAAAAACAAGTGGGTAGGTCTGCAACTTTTGTCCTTGCTAAAGAGTTGTTCCTGTTCCTTTCCAAAAGTTAAAAAATCAAAAGTAATATATGTAGAAGGGTATATTTGTCTGTATGGCTACCTGTATTCTGGGTCAATACAATATTCCTTTTGTACATGTTAGCATCATTTGTTTCCTTTGTTGATACAATGATTTTGTTATTGTTGCTGTCAGTAGCAAGGGTGATAATGGATTTGTTATTCATGGAATTATCTATCTATGACTGGGAAGCAGACCTGACTGTAGCACTCGTATTTCTATAATGTATCTGTAATTATGCATTCAGGAAATTTGACAGCAAAATGTCAAAACAAAAGCAGATTTGCTCTGTTGAAGGTGCTTGAAGACAAACAGTGTTACATCAGAAGCTTGTATCTGGTTCAGACAGGCTATTTAGTGCAAAAAAAAAAATAGCCTTTTGTATTCCTCTCTGCCTACCATACCTCATGTTAGAACGCTACTGAGGTGCCCTGTCACTTACTTAGCAGCAGCACAGGGGGCAAAGATGAACAGGAGTCACAAAACAAGTAAAAGAAAATGATCACTTCAGAAGAATGATTTCCTGTATCTTTGAAACGTGAGGCTTTCCTTCAGTAGTATTTAGTAGTTACGGCTGAGTACCTCTCTTACTTTACAGGCATTTCTAACACCCATGTGAGGCACTAGTGATTTTCACACAAGACAATGCCTACTTGCTTGTTGGAGCTACTGTAGTGCTCCCAGGAGGTTGTACCAAGCTCCAAAAAGATGCAGTGCTAAATTCCCTCAGTCTATATGAAGGGCAATATATTCTTTTCCCTTACCCTCCAGTATCTATAGTCAGACACCTTCATATGGCGATGTCTATGAATCACTGAACAGGCGGTGGGAGTTTATTCTATGAAAAAATTGGAAGGTGATACATTTCAGATTATGGTTGAAAGTGGAATTTAATTGTCTACCTAAAAGGAATTAAACGCCAAAATAGTTTTGCTCACCAAAAGAATTTAGGCTTACTGCATTCAGTTTTTCAAAAATATATGATTTCATTGCTGTTACTTCCAATGACTATAACAAAACTGCTATTAACACTAATATCAGGCTGAATCTTCTTGCTCGAATCTTTTTGCTCAAGACTTTTACATGAGTGGTAAGAAAAGACTGAAGAAGAAATTGGGGTTTCTTGCTACAGACACAGGTGTGACTTCTGTACCTGCATTGAAGGTTTCCAACAGACCCATATGTAGAGAGGCATCTGAGCATTCAGTCTGGAAAATCTATGGTGGCTGTCACACAACACTCTCTCTCTTCACCTTCTTAATTCTTATTTTGCTTTTGACAGTTGGTAAGTCATCTTTTTAATGGCTCACCACAGTTTTAATGCACAACTTCAGACCAAATTGTTTGAAACCATGACTTAATTCATGGAATCTATTAAAAAATGTGTTGACAGCCTTCATTCCAGGAAGAAAATGTTAATTACTTGTATCACTGTAGCACTCAAGATTCAGGCCATATTGCCCTAGATTATAGATATGCATAGTTCTTGTATCTGTTTTTTGCTCAAAATGAAATTGACTGATGTGAAATACTGCCACACTTATTTTACACAATACAGAGCTAGCTGTTATTATTGTATAGGTGAGGAATGGTGACAAAGGCATGTTAAGTCAACAGTTCAGGATTGCAAAGAGGCCTATGGCAGTCCAAGCAATCACTTACTCACTTTTTCTGGCACAATAAGAAAGAATCACATTTCCAGAGGACATAATGTCCATATGAGACTAAAGAAAGTATATGATGGAGAAACAGGACTTTTAATAACAGGCATTTCCTACATGATGGTTTTTACTATGAAGCTCAATTTTGAGCTATCCTTGGGTTTGGGTCTCAGAAAAAAAGTACTCACAATTCCACTAGACCCAAAAGGCTTCCAGCTGGGCTTTTAAAATCTGGGCCACCCAGATCAGTGGCCGTTTGTGAACATTTGCTCTTACAACTGTGATTTGACCTATATAAGAGAGTAATTCAGAAAATGTCTGGAGTCTTATTTTGTTCAACAGATCTGTAACTGATATGGGCTAATGAAATATCATTCACCATAGTTCCTAGCCAGATTCACAACAACTTCTTGGTCCATCTGTTCACTGAAGACACAGCATTTTACATATCTCTTTGTATCCATATTTGTAAAGTCTGTATTTAACTTACTTCAGTATATTTATGATCCTTTCTCAGTCAGAAATACAGAAATGAGTGCTTTCAAGAAATAGAAAATAATATAGGTTTTCTACAGCAAAAACATAAACCCCCCCAACTTGGAAAAAAAAATAACAAGCAAAAACCAAAAAACCAAAACCCAACATGCTTGAATCTTTACTGCATAATCTTTTCCTATTCAAAAACACATATTCAATTCAGAGCTGCTCTTTACCAATAAAGAACTACACATAGCTAAATTGAATAGCACATGAATAACAAATAGGCTAAATATTGATCATTCAAAATATTCACTACGTACTTAGAAATTTTAACTACTTTAAAAGAATGACAACTTTTTCTGCTAATGACACCTTCAGCAAAAGAGAAAAAATTAGTAAGTAAGGATTTTATTTTATGCAACTTCTCTGGATGGTTATTACCATGATTTTACATACATATTTACATACAGATACTTGTTACATACTGGAAAAATCGTAATTTTTTTAGAAAAGCTGTTCACTCATTCATTAGAATTTCTGATTATCAAGTTGTGTTTCTTTGTTTATAAGGTATAGATAAAGGCAAGAGCTCTCTAAACTAATTTTTTTCCAACAATACCATTTAGTATATGTATAGTAAATGAAGCCATAGGATTTAATAAAATGTGCCAAGTCACAAACATTGAAGATTTTCATTGGTTGAAAGGATATTCATGAAAGAGTTAAGTTTGTCTTCATCACTCTGGCTGTTTTCTTTTATTGTCTTTACTGCCAGGAAATGAAGCCTGATTATAAAAGACTGATGTTAAAAAAATTTAAAGGAGCCCACATTTCATTTATGAATTTTTAAAGGAAGATATGCACAGGTAACTCTTATACAGACTGGCTAGGTATAAACAAAAGAGTGTGTAAACCTATTTATTTGTAATAAAAAAAATTTGAATCCCCAAAATTGTAGTGTCCCACTGATATACTTTTCTTTCTTTTTTGAATAAAAAGCTGTTGGTGAAAAGGGGTTAAATACAGTTTCTAAATGAAAAAGTGTTTTATTGTGTCAAGTGTCAGGAAGTGAGTAGAGGTGCAAAGGAAAGAGAGAGCGAGAGAATAAGATCGTTAGAGCTGATACCATGAAGTGTAACATAAATTCAGAGATGACAGAGCAGGTGAGGTCTTTGAAATGCAGCCATCACAATAATGTCACCTACAGCTGAGAATCCACAGAAGAAATAGAAAGGAGAAGGAAAAAAAAAAAACCTGGGGAAAAAAAGAGAAGAAAAAGTATAACCGCAATTCAAATATGATCTAAATACAGAGCAACAGACTTTACTACAGAGCAACAGACTTTACTANACAGAGCAACAGACTTTACTACAGAGCAACAGACTTTACTATGTGGAGCCTACTGAAAGGTTTTTTTTTTTTAATTTCTAGTAAGCATTGAGTAAAATAGTAATAATATCATGCAGACCTTTCATAGGAAGTATGTCATCTCTCCTTAGCAAGTAAGCTGCTTGCAGTGCCAGATTCTGCCTTATAGAATCAAATTAGATACGTAAGTTGCATGAACATTTGGCCCTACACATATTGTTACTTTGACTGTTCCTTTTATCTTGTCAGATACCACAAACTTTGACAACTTTATTTGTACTCGCTCTGATAAATTCTCTAGTAGTGCACATAAGTGTACATATTTGCCCCAATAGAGAATGTTATCTTATGCCAGACATACTTTTGTTTTCATGTGAAGCTTCTTCATGGCTATCCAAGGAAATGACATCTGGAATTTTTCCTTCTATTATTTTCTCATAGTGCCACAGTATTTCACCACATAGGCAACATGTTGTTCCTAGCTCTCTGAGCTATGCTCATCCCAGTGGTTTTGCCTGAGGGCAAAAATCGTGCAGTCAGGATTACCCAAAGATCATAGAGAAGTGGATAGGAGTGTTACTAACATAAGGCTAAAAGCCCCTTGTCTGGTTTAATATACAAGGTGGGCCAAGTTTTCAGGTGGTATAAATCAATGTAGCTCCACTGCAATGGCACAGAACTAGCATGTTTCAGCCAAGGAAGTGGTGCTACATGTGCCACACTTTCATACTATAGCAGAAATGTTTGTTACACCAGGAAACAGAGTTGATGCTACAGCAACATTGTCAATTTAAAAAAAAAAATACTTAAAGAAAAACTAACGCTGTTAGTTAGGACTCCTTCAGTCCAAATGTTGTATCTAGTTATGATAAGAGAAAAAAATAACAAACCATATTTCATCAAAGACTAAAATTTGCAGGGCTCTTACAAGATTCATTCCTGTTTACATTACATGTCAGATTCCTAGCAATTTCTTTTGCTGTGATTGTACTAGGAGCTATCTTCCATCTTATGAAATCTATTTAAGTTTCAGAATTGGGAAGAGGACTATGAACTTTTCAAGAAAAGGATTAGAAAGAAAAGCACTAGAAGTCAGAGTGAAAAGTGCGCACTATCTAGAACAGAGAGCATGTCAGACTAGTAAAAAAGAGAAGCAGGGCACACTGACACACTCAAAAATGAAAAAAAAAAAATACTTTTCAAATTCAAACATCTGTGTGTTACCAAGCATTCTAAAAGGAAAAGAGTTTTAAAAGTTTGCCAGAATAGGAAGTTACTTGACAAGCTTGGGTGATTTATATGACATTTGCTTAGATGAGAGAGTCAACATGGGAGAACCCTCTAATAATTAACATTTAACTTGCCATGTGTAAGCAATTATTTCAGTATTATCTTTTTCTATGCCACAAGTCTTATGCTTATCTATAGCTTACCTAAAATGGAAAAGAAGGACAAAGTGGTAAAAAAATTTAAAAATATAGGCATTTTGTAAAGTGAATATTTTCTACCTAACTGAATGTTTTTTGAAAAGAGATGATGAACATAAGAGTCTGTTTAATTGTGCTACGAGACCAAACTGAAGTTGGCTACTGCAGGAGAAACTGGTATAAAGCTGCAAGCAGGTCAGTGCCGTAAGTTCCAGTTTGTTTTCACTGATGGCAACAAATGACAAAATATCCTAATTTTGAGAAGTTATTTTGTAGAACGAGATCCTTTGTCCTGAAATCTAAGCACCCTAATGAACCACCTAGCCATGTAACATGTTTTCAGAGAGCTTTTTAAAGCAGATATATGAACTGAGGATATTTTGGACCTTCTCTCTACCCAATACTCACCCCCTATTTCTGATACAGTTCTTTTCACAGCTTTTAACAGATAAACTTGACAGCTTTGAGCAGGAGAGGCTGGACTAAATGATCTATGGAAGTCTCTTCCAACCTCAACTATCCTGTAATTCTGTGATCGTTTCAAAGGCATAGCTGTCTTCTTTTTAGGATGCTCTGTTTCAAGCAAAGGTTCAGATCAGATTTAAATGGTCTAAACTCCACTTTTGCTCTTACATGCACTGTTTTTTTTGATAGATGTTTTTGACAACATGGAGTTATCTTGTGAGCTTTTTATTTCTGTAGTACTTGCACTACTGCATTTGACTTGGCAGGAGAAAATCCCAGAAAAACTGGGGATGATTCTTGGTTTTGAAATCCATGCCCTCATCCTTTTATTTCTGTTGTTCTAAACTGTATTTCTATTGTATTCAATTTATACCTTCATTCTTATTTATATTCTGCCATTTTTAGTCTCTATGACTTCTGTAGTAAATAACAGTATTTCCACACTGTATTCCCTTGTCCTTGGCCAAGAGTATGTTCGATGAATTTGCAGGTAACTTTTCAAATTCAGTAGAACAAAGCAAAAAAAGGTTCCCAGTCTTGCTTAGCTGCCCAGATGTGATATGTAGGGATTAATGACCAGACTGGACCTTTTCCACTGATCTTTCCTATGGCAGCTTTTTCTAATGTACAGATTTTAGATCTGGTGAATGGCAGGAGCGGGCACATTGGTTCTCTAGTGGCAAGGGACTACTTAGTGATAAGAGAGCACACTAGATAAATACACAGGGGAAGCAAAGGCTTGATCCCAGATTAAAAGGACAACAAGACAACTTGGTTTAAGAAGCTTTGTGTCATAGACAGGGTGCTGGACTTTATGCAGGGTATAAAGCATGTCTCACAGCAAGGAGGGACAACCCTATGTAACAGATGTGTCCTCAGTACCCAGGCCTCTGAGTACAGCTGTCTTCTGTGGACCCATTTGAAAAGAAGCTCAGCAGGAGGATAATACAGCTCTTGCAGTTTCATGATTTCTCACCAGAATTAAGCAATAATGCTTATTTCCTAGTGTCCACTGAGGTCATCTCCTGCCTGCGCCTCTCCATGACCTCATTTGTAGCAAATAGCTAAATCAGAGAGTGTTCTTAGGCAGCCCAGGGAGGCTCATGCAGCAGGATGTCATGTGGGCAATAGCCATTCTCAGCTATCTGTAAGCACATCTTCCTCTTTACAAAGGCACTGGATGCTGCAGTGCTGGGTACCAGTGACAGGCTTCAGCTTGAATCATGCAGATAAAGCAAGTGATATTCACAGAATTAGTTAAATATTTTCAGTAATGACAGAAATTGATAAAAGAGTGAAGGAGAAAGAAATAGAATCCTCCAGAGTGTTTTATAACTTGACTAAAGGTATCATGGATAGCAGGGACTTTACAGGCTGTCAGCATTAACATTAGCAGTTTTTAACCATGACCTGAGCTCTGACAAGCTGTTTCCACACTGTCAGTCTCTCTGCTTGAGCTGGCAAGTCATATATACTAAAACTGTCCAGACTTTAACTGTGCAGTTACTTAAAAAGCCTATCTGGCGTGTTTGCCTGTCCCACCAGTACAAAGAGAGCCTGGAAAAGTCTGAGTGACCTGTTAATCTGAGCAATTTCATTGGATAGTTAAAAACAAAATATCAACATGCATCGTCAGGTTGGCTTGAGACTCCTCACTGCCTTTCTATTTCAGCAGATTATTTTTAGAAAATACCTCACTGATCTTTAGTGCAGGAATTGAGTAAAACACTATTTATTAAAGAGATAAATAGNCCAAATGGTCAATGAGCACCATCATATCCTAAGCTTACATCTTTTAATGGATTTGTGCTGAGACACAAGTTGCCAACAGTTTTCACATCTTAATTTCCTGTGTAAAACAGATGAACCCTTGTTATTATACTTTGAAAATTTTGTCTGAAATATAATGCTTTGAAAACTATTTTGAAAGTAAAAATGAAGATTATTATAGAATTGTGAAATTATGAACCACTAAT
>WEKY01034829.1:9376-37502 GCA_013390045.1 Picathartes gymnocephalus
AAAAAATCGAAACCAAAAAACAAAAAACCACCAACAACAAAAAATCCATAATAGGTTTCTTCCCTCACCATCTTCAACTGGAAAAACAAATCTTTCTACATCTTGGATGCTTATATTTTTTTCCCAACTTTCATAACTGACACAAAAAAATTTCAAGCTGCACCTATTTATAATTTATATTGCTTTTTTATCCTTATTTTCTCTTTACCCCTAATTTAATTCCTTGGCACAACTGTTAAGATTAAGTAGTGCTTTCTCTCAATGCAGGGAGTTCCAAATAGTAAGGTGAATTCAGGTTGCTGCAGACATCCAGGTAGCAGGTATCGTTTATGTACCCCTCTCACACGACTGATTGAGACCAAAACACGACTATGATGACAATGTAGAAAATTGCACTGAAAATAAGTAGCTGCTTCTTTGCAAATGATACCTGGCAGGAACATACAGTTTTGTCTATTTTTTGAGATTCAGAAAATACAACAGGTATGGATTTTTTCGCCTTCATATCTATTGTAATACACTGGGGAGAGAAAAATACTTCTAACCATCTGCCTAGTTATTAAAGATGCTACAACAATTTAGAGAAAACTGTTTCAGTATGTTGAAACCATTTTTTTCTTTACAAAGCTATCAGAATATTTTTCTTGAAATTGATATATATTTCAACACATCTATGTGTTTAGGTGCATATACACAGTTTTACATCTCAAAACAAAGGCTTCTCTATTTCTTTCAAATACTTTTTCAGAAAATACTGCCAGCAACACCTATGAATGGTGATGGACATTCACAAGCAATTTCTGGAAGCAATCAAGGACTGCAAGATTTCAATTCAGTGCTGCAGTCCAAACAAGGCAGATCTTTTCCTGTCTTTGAACACAAGAGAGAATATCAGTCTGCCTTTTTTTTCTTCTTCTTTCTTTTTTTTTCTTTTTTTTCTTTTCTTTTTTTCTCTGTAAAGCAGCTAAGCAAGAAAGCCCAACTTTGAAGCATGTATTTCACCATGACTCTTTCAGGAACTGTTGATGTCGGTTCTTCCATCTATGCCATGAATAATTTCCCTAAAAAAAGGAGATGAGAAAACATACTATCCCTCATTATCCCTTGGTGTTCCCTGACCCCAGTCTTCAAGGATGGGTCCCTTGCCTACTCCTGCCACTCAGTTACAGTGCTGCACGCCAGACTTTCAACAGCAGAAGTGCAGCAGGGATTTGTAAGGGACGGGTTGGTTCTCCTGTCCTGCAGTGCCTCCATCTCTTCCCCAGCTTTACAGTACATTAGATCTCAACTGCTAAATCGATGTCTCACCATCTTCATCTCCTCTGGTCCCTTAAACCCACAGGAGGCTGCACACTATGCATTTTCCCCTGGAGGACGTGGGAAGCCAGGAACTGCCTCTGCATGTTGGCAGCCTTGTGGAAGAAGAAACAGAGTGCATCACCTTCTAGGCAACATGAGCTGAACAGCATGGCCTAGAGGCAGCTGGGAGAGGAGAACATCTATTAGTAGCTATTGTGAAGGTAAAATTTATCACCTAACTCACTCCTAAGAAAATCTAAGATAGCAGAGGGCATTTCAAGACCTCTCTTGCTCTCCCCTACTTTTTATTTTAAAATAGGAAATGATGCCCTCTTGCATAAGGACTTAAGCTGATTCTCTATAGTAGAAGATGGGGCAGAAGGGCTTTGGTAAGCAAATGCTGGCTTCAGCACTTCTGGGATTTTCTCTGTCAGTGTGTAACTGTCAAGGGAGCAGAACGATCCTTCAGAAAAACCAAAAGGCCTGAGCGCCAGCAGCTAGAGAGGATTGAGTCAGTTAGCTCATGGCACACACACAGCAGTACCACAGATACAAATGCAGAAGTTACAGAATGCTATAAAGAAACAGATTTAGAGATGGTCCATGAACACCACAAAAACAGCAACAAAAAATGTAGGGATCAATGAAATGGACACTGATGATGCAAGCCCTAAGGATAAGAAGCCACAAGGGAACCAACTTGGTCATGTCTGGCTTTACATCCAAGATCTTAAATAGAAGGGAAAAGATATTAGATGACAAACAAAATTCTGTAGCCTTCTCAAGAGTTGAAGGGCTACTTCTTCTAATGCAATTTACCTCACAAGACAAAGGTGAAGCTTGCTACAGAGAAGCCTGCTATACATGCAGGTTTAAGAAACTTCAGAGTAATGCTCTAAAATGTGCAAAGTCAAGCAATTTAAGACTTTGCATCTTTTATGCATTTTAAGGCAAATAATTCTCTTTCAAATGTCAGAACACATTTTTTATTAATTTTCTTTTTCTCTAACTGCCAGAAGAAACTTTCAAGTGAAATAACTTGAAGGGTCTTCATGTCTACTGTTGTTGTTTATAGCAAATTATACGCACAAAAGCTATATTGCAGTAAAAGAGCAAAATAAAGTATTTAAAAGTTAAGAAATGCCACCCTTGAGACATCAGTAACAACCTTCATTCAATTTCCTTATGCATATGCATTATATTATTATTGTCCTTGAGGCAAGATGGAAATATCTATACATAAAAATACAATGTCAACTAATGTAGATGGCACAGGCTAAAAAAAAAAGCAATAAATACAAATATGTATATGGGTTTTTTTTTTTCCTGTACTCCTTGCACACAGCTTTTAAATAATCAAACTAGATCATGAAAGGCATATCAAAGAATACATTTACTGACAGTTGTAGTCACAAGTAAGTGCTGCAGCACTGGTTTCCTGCTGTATGAGCCCTCACACATATTTTGAACATAAAAGCACATGGTCCATCAGGCATTCATCAGAGAACATACTGAAAGTTTTGCCTGGCCTGTAAGCTACTTGTCTTTGACAAATATGAGTTTAACCTCCTACCATATGATTCAGAATATGGTAGGGTGCTTTATCAGTTTTCTGTACTGATGCAGTCAGCTAACGAAAACTTACATGGCTGCTTTAAAATGAGAAAAACAGAAACAGAGGCATTCTAAATATATATTGGGTTACTAGAAAAGTTATTCTGAATATGCATAAGATATTGAGTATTTCAAATTTTCTTATATCTGAATCAGATCAAGTATTTTAAATTTTAAGTATTTTGAATATGGAATCAGTAGGTCGTCCACTATACCACAGGTTAATAAAAACCAATAGATTCCAGGATGATACTGACAGTGGAGGATGTTCTTTATTTTCCTCATTTTTATATGTGATAACTAAATTTCTCCTTATAAGAATTCTAACAGCTGCAACATAGTATTCATCCATTCAGAACTTTAAAAAGTTTATTATAAAATATATTTCACTAATGTGCAGAATACCATCACGACAGCAGATATTGGCATTGACAGGCAGGACCTGACTGATACAAAAGATTTAGAAACTCTATCTGCTACTGCAAGTACAGGTTCCCACTGAGAAAAAACAAACACAAAGAAGCACAAAATCCTGCCATAAAACCCAGTGTGTGCTGGAGTTCCACACTCCTGGGAAGACAGTGCAAAAAGAACTATTGCCTCTGTCCAAGGTATTATGGGAATTTGTACACAGCTAACAGAGTACTTGGATCAGACTGGAAAGGGAATGCAAAAGAGGAACCAGTTTGAAGAACTGCTTGTGATTTCACTGATTGCCTAACTGGCAATAACTCACAGGCTACAAGAAACAAAGCCTCTCTTCCAGCATATCCTCGGCACCTCTGCAGCCAGCATCAAAGGGAACTGGATTACTATTTCCCCGTTTCAGTCAGTATACAAAGCCCATTCACTATACATCAGCTGAGCTCCAGCAGAGAAACAACTTGACAAGACAAGCTGAAGCAATATGTGTCAAAGAGATTGAATTCCACTTTCATATTAGTACAGAAGAAGACAGTGCATGATTATTGCTTGGAGCGTGTGGTTGTTTAGGGGATAATGGTAGTACCTTAACACTGAGAAGTAATGGAAATTGTCTGTCTTGTTCTCATTCTTTCTGAGACAGTCACTTGTGATATGTCTTGTTACACTGCCAGGTCATTTCTTTCTTCAGGCTCCTTAAATATCACCTGTCCAAGTTGACAATACATCTCTCCAATGATGGCATTATGCTTTGTCCCTTGCTAAATAGCTAGAGACTCACTTTACCAAGCATGAAAAGTCACACTTTACTTGTAGAAATTAAAATATTAGAGGCTGGACACTATAGTAGAGCTTTGCTTCCCAATGCTGCCTCTCTGCAAAGATGCTCAGACGGTCAGCATCAAGGCATCTTATTGTGTCCAGGCCCATGTCCTCCTTTATGTTCTTGTTTATCATAAAGGAGACTACTTCTAATGTTGCTAAATTCAAAGAAATAGATTCAAATATTAAATTTTCAAACAACAATGTATATACAATGACTTCCATATTTTTAAAATACCATCATGTTCACAGAGAGGAACTTCTATTTCAGAAGCTGCAGTGCTTCCAGTACCCCATTTTCTCACACCAGCCGCTGTTCTGTGCACAAGACAACTCAGCAAATCCTGCTCCAAAAAACAGACCTTTAGCACCAGAGACAAAAGAGTTTCTTCATGAGCTGTCAGTGCTATATTTAACCCCCACTACAAGTCCACATCAGATGGAGTAAGTCATAGCATGAAACACAGAAAGAAGGATGGTGAGAATAACAGTAGGATATTTAAAGGCAGATTTTTTGAAATTCAAGGCTGAAAAACCAGATTGTAAATGCTACAAGGGGGTTTTTGCAATTGCTGTTCTTTACTACAATTGCTGCACATTTGTTTCCTAGCCTGTGTTATGGTCTAGACAGGCAGAAAGAAGCCTGCCCATCATAGCTGAGTGCTTTACACAGAATTACCAGTACAGGATGACTGCTCTTCAGAGGTGGATAAAACACACGCTGCCACATGTGTCTCCAGAGAGAATAATGTAAAATGTCCAAGAGATTAGTTTCTGGACAACAAAATGCATAACAGGAGCATCTGATATTTTCTAGTTTAAGTCTGTCCACAAGGCAGACTTTCAGGGTGCACTGAAAGATTATGGCTTCCACAGAACCTGCACCCCATGGGATGCAGCAGCCCAGCTGGAGCCCCACCCATGGGAACTCACAGCATATCTATTTTTAACAGATCTTTAAATCACCTAGAGTTATCACAGAAATTATTGTATAGACTTAGAATTCTCACCTTAAACTTGAAAATCCTTCCTTAAACACAGAGACAGTAAGCTGATTTGTGAAAGCAATATTGAAGAGTGATAGCATTTTTTTCCCCACTGTGGGACCAGATCAGATTAAAACAGGAGAAAAAACCCTACATTTGTGAACTGCCTTAATTTAATGCACATGACAAACTAGTAAATTCAGGACTAAATAATTCAAAGTAAGGTATAAACATCATGTTTTATTGATTTCTACACAATCTTATTGTTGTATGTATTTTTTTTTCATTGTATAAAGTATGTGTATTTGTTCTGAATATGCCCATCAGTAAAGTGACTATGAAAAATGTCTACCATCTTAACTTGTCTTTCAAATACATATTCCCCACCTTTTCCAATTACTGCTAGGCAAGATAAGCCACATCTAAAAAACTTTTTACTTGTTTCTTTTCTGTAGAGGTTCTTATACTATATTCATCACCATACGAACTGCAAACCTACAAGCATAGTATGCAATATGAATAATTTCTACAACATATTATTTGTTCCCTCATCCACTGTTTAGACAGAAGCATCCATATTTGCTTTAAACTTTTAAATTTTGTTTCAAGGCTGAAGGGAAGGAATACCTGGAGCTGAAGGGGAGGTACAGCCACGTTAAAAAAACCAACAAAACTTGGTAACGGCAACCTCAGAAGCCTTCAAAGTGAAGTGGCAGACACACAGAGAAAAAGAACCTGCTCAACATGTATGATCCTTAATTATGGCTATTCAGAGGATGTAAGATAAGGGCTAGGCCAAACAAACAAACAAAAATTCCACTGATTTCTATACACTATGTTTGTTGCCTTCTTCTCACACTCCTCATCCACCCCCTATTATATCAAGTCGACACCAAAAGTCAACTCTGCATGGACAGACAAAGAACTCTTGATCACACTAAGAGCTGAATGCAGACACTATATCAGTGATCAAACTTGTCACCGAATGAATAAAAATTTCCCTCCTTACATATGATCATTGTATAAGATTCTCATTACGAAATATTTAACATTCAGACTGATAAGTCCAAGATCTCGTTGCAGCCAGCACAACACAAGTAAGAAAAGTGATTAAGTGATTGCTCTGGGGGGGAAAAAAAAAAAAAAAAGTGAGGTAAATAAATTTGAGAGAAAATGCTGGGAAAACATTCATAGTCAACTCTGCTTTCCAAATAACGATGAGACACCAAAGTGAACTGATTTGTCAAAGGCCATAAACAGAGAGCAGGCATCTTGAATTGCAGTTCTGTGCTGTCTTCAAAGGTCATTGCTTCAAGGAAACATGGTACAACTCAATTGGTTTATTTATTTGTAATCATCTAAGCTACTACAGGTTGTGAACTGCAAATAGAGCACATCATATTCCCAGTGGGTGCTCATGCTCTGACATTTCAGCCTAATTGTTAGAGTTCATTTTGCAGACAAAAGAAGGTACATTGTCAAATATATTTTCACCAGTCCTTCTCATTGAGCGCAATTTCTCTAAAATAAAGGTAATAAACTGCAAAATATGTACTTATGGTACTGTTATAGTATCTGAAATGTTTAATTATCTGAATGATGATTTAGCACGTTGTTATTTCCAAGAGTAATGGAATAGCTTTTAGCAATTAATGACCTGAAAAACAAAATGCACAAAATGAAATAGTTTTCAAATGTAACCTGAAGTGAAAAATAATAGTATACAAAGGAATAAAAGGCTTATGCAGTTGATTTGGAGATGTGAAACACGGAAAATAAATTTCAACCCCGTGAGGAATCACTGCCTAAATCATGTCTGTATCTCTAAAGTCAGTATTAAATCTGGTCACATGACATATAAATAACAAGATTTTGTTTCCAGATTTCAACTTTCTGCCAGATGTTTTTTATTTTGGTTTCCTAATCTTGCTGAAAACAAACTCTTGCACAATGCCATACCTTTAATTCTATAGAACAGGATGCTATACATATTTGGAGAGAGTTTGGAGAGCTGGGGATGAAAGACTAGGGTCAGAAGAAAATTGATTTGGTAAGCAATTTCAAGGTTACACCTTCAAAAGCTTATAACATTCTCCAATGCTAAGGAAAGAGTGAGAAATTTTGCTCTGGTTTACAAGCCAAGGACCACAGGACCTCTTCTAGTTCCAGTGCCTAAGTCTCAGCCCTAATGGTCCATGACTCTCAGACCTCTTTTCCCACTCTGTATATAAGGCCTACTTTATTTTTATTATACTGCAAATTTTGTACTTGAAACATAGATTAGAGTCACCTGATTCAAACCACTGTAAATTAGAACTCAAGCCTTTTTTCAAGCTGCACTTTTTTTCTACCAGTTTCATAATATTCTGTAATTTGCTAACTTTATCATAGTTACATTTTCTTTATAAATTACATGGAACTGTTCCTGATAGGGCACAAACAGAAATGTTTATTCAATTAATCCATAAAACCAGTTTTAGATACATAAGCCAGTTCTTCTCCATTTGAGTTGATTTCATTCTGGTTTCTTAATCAAAATGCCTTATATCAAATTAAATGCATTAGAGAAGAACAATATCAGCTTTATTAACCAAATCTATAATTTAATTTTTAAAAAATCAAGTTATTCTGACAAGAGCATTCTATAAATCTGTTGACTGTCTCTAATTACATTACTTCCTTAATTCTTCATTAATCAAGCTTGGTATTGGCTGTTCCATTATTCTGTTCAGAATTAAAGTCAAGATGACAAGCTTTTAATTAATTGGGTGATCCTGAGCCTTCATGTCACTATTTTTAATGTTTGTTTTTCAAGTCATCTGAAGCTTTCCAGGACTGCTCAAGATTTTTATATGAAAACAGTAAACAAAACCAGGTAACATTAAGAGCCTTGACAAGTCATTTTTAGGTTTCTGGACCTACTGATCACTGGAGGTGTAACCTGACATCAATTGCTGCTTAATATGCTCCTCAACTCATTGTTAAAAGGGAGACTATTTCATTATCATTCCATACAAAAGCATCACACGGTCCATTCAGCACCAGCAGGAGGATTTACTGAGAAATAAAGTGAAGAGAGTAAAATTCACTCAGTTCTGATTCATACAGTCTAGGTTCAAATTAGGTGAAAAGAATTATGCTGCTAACTATTAAAATGAAACAAAGTTCAAAAAAGAAAAAAAAAGCACGGAAGAATTAAATAAAAAAACTAAATATATCATGCCATTCTTCCCAAAAGCCCTGGTTCTTACAGGTATCAATTCTTTGGACACTATTCTGCTAGATAAATCTCTTTGTAATGGCTTTGGAGAGAGACATATGGGGGAGAGAGAAAAATACTGAATGCATTTGGTAAATCTCATCAACAACCCCTACCATAGCACATGCTGCTGGTAGTGGTCTCCTCTTCCACCCTTCCACTCCTGCTACTCACAGCCCTCCATATCTAATCCACACTACTCTGCCAAAAGTGCCAAAATAACAGAAAAATTAGTATGCTTCCAAAACACTTTAGTGCTGCAATGATCAGAGCAACTCAAAAAAATCTTATTAAAATTTTCCCTGATTAATTTTTAATAGCCTGATAAATGAAAATACAATAAAAGCCACTCCTATAAAAGTTTATTTACATACTTACCAATTCTCAAACACTATAAAATTAATATTGCATTCCTGAACAGCTGAGAGACCTTAATTATGAAACAAAACTACTGCATCAAACCCACTAATCAATCATGTTAAAAAAAAAAAATTCAGCTGAAATTAAAAATAGAAGTCACAGTTCAAAAAAAGAGCTCCAGTCTTCTAAAAGGGAAAGATTACCTCAACCTGCAGTCATCTTTTTAAGAAGCAGACACAAACTAAAAATCTGTGAATATCAGTCCCCCAGTTCTGCAGAAGCTCTAATCAGGCTGTGAGTTATCTGGCCTGGGTGCACCCACAGCACTTTCAAGTGCTGCAATATGAATTATTGCCCACATCCATTCTTTTACAGCTGGAATGGGCACCGTGGATTAATGTACTGCAATATATTTTCTTGCCACAGACAGTGCTCCTCTCGGAAGTGTGATCTATCGACTAGTTACATGCACTTTGGATAAATCATGATGGTCTCAGTGTACTGTGGCATGCTCTCTTCTAGGAAAAGCCACCAAACAAACCAAGGTGAGGCAAGAGATGGAGAAATTGCTTGAGAGGCAGGGGGCTCTGTGTGGTGTTGGCAGCTGCAGAGGCTCCCCTGCCTCTGCCACACAATGAAGGGGTATCCTGACCTCATGTACTTCACCAGAATGAGAGCCAGTAACTTTAACCAAAGTCTTTGCACCAAAAACCTTGACTGACCAGTGTATCAAGTGCCAGTGACCACAACCATGTGTTGCTGTAGGTAACTCGTCCCTCCCTGTCCACGGGTAGAGATCTCAGAAAGAAGGCAGAAGAGGCCACTGCACACAACAGAGGCTCTGAAATGTTGGTGGCCATGCTAGAGGAGTCCACCTACCTAGGTCTGCTATCCTAACACTAAGTGAAGAGCATGTGAGTGATTTATACTATTAAAAAAATAGCCACAAAAGTCTTGCCAAAAAATGAAGCATGAAAGAATTCAGGAAACCCATCTCTTGTATAACATGGCACTCACAATGTTGCAGGAAGTTTCCAGTTAGAGCAGAGGGAACTTCCAGCTGCAACTACCATATAAATGATACTAAGCAGGGCTGAATACAGCAAACAAAAAAAAGCTGAAAACTAATTTAAGGGAGGTCAGTGTCTGAACTTGCAGTTTACTGCCAATTCAACTGAGTCATCAGCATTGCGCTCCTTTGAAAAAGAGGATACCATGCTTAATTTACACAATCTGACAAGAACTTGGCTGGGCAGCCTGCCTGGTCTCTTGCTAGGTAAGTCAGCTGTGCTACAATCCTTTCTTATGGATATAAGCATCATTAGGATTCTATATGTGGTATGGGTATATCAGCAGTGGCAAGCAGCACAACAAGCAGAGCACAGTTGCTGGTGCCAGATGATGGTCCAAATCAGATGGCTCTTCTACAGGATGCCTTCTCAATAACAATTCCAGTATTCAGTCTTAACAGGAATATGATGAAGTTCCTTAGTACGGACTTTTTCCATTGTTTTAATATCTCCCTTCTCCACCTCCCCATATCCTACCCAGCTGGTAAACCTATACAGAACAAGGCTCTGGTGCATTTGGAATCTGAGAGCAAGATCTTAAATGGTTCCAATTACTACCTGGCCAAAAGCCCAGAAACAGTCACAAGTGCCAAACACATTTGTAAGAACAGCAGCAGCTTACAAATATTGGTGTAATGAGGGCTCCTCTGGAATGACAAATGTAAAATAATTTTTAAAAGTATCATATTCATTTAGTTTCAAGTTGTTCATCTTTAGTTTATTCTTAAAATGTGTTCAAACTATAAACAACAAAAATATGAGTAATAAAAACATGTAATTTAAGCACTCAAAAAGTATGCATGTTCCCCTTGAAGCTATAGTCTAAGTTCATAATAATACCTACTTTGAGGATAATAAGATAAAAATTCTACTTGAAACACAAAGACAGTTGTTTTTCTGTAAAGATAAATATTTCTCTCTGTCCCCATTAATAAAAAGGTTGAAAATTACGCACTTATCTGTATTTTTATTTGCTTTCAAAGTTTTAAACGATTGCAAGTTGCACTACTGCAAGGGACACAAATGACGAGCACAGCTTATCCATTCACTGCTGTGTTTTTCAGGCGCCTCCTGTGATGTTGACTCTACCCAATTTTATAAAACCATTGCCTCATGTACCAACATCCTGAATTTCTCTTGTACAGCACACAGCAAGGCCTATAAATCCAGGTAGCCACCCTGAACCCTCTGCCTTCGCTCTGCAATGTAAAAGGCAGCAAACACTGAGTGAAGTAGCACTGTACACGTCCCCACATCTGCACATGCAGATTCTATACTGCAATGTCCCTCTCACTCCACTCATTTTAAAACCCATCTACAATTTTTAACCACAACGACATTTTAGTTCTCCAGATGGCCATGCAGGGTCACTTTTGCAATGGCAACCTCACTGGGGTCCCTCTGTTATAAATCCCCAGACAATGATCAAAAGCCTTTGAGCTTGCTTTTTTTTTTTTCAATATTTTTCCATGCCTTGCTGGTTTTGTTTGTTAGAGGAGAATACAGCAGTATCCTGTACTCTGTGTATTTTCTTTTTGAAATTAATATATGTGGAAACTGTCCACAAACATTCTGCACCTGAAAAAGGCAGCAGAAAGCAGCCCAGCTCCCAAGCCTTCCGCTGCAGGTGTTCATGTGCCAGCATTGCATCGGTGAACCAGCATCTCCTGCTCTCGTGCCTTGAGGCTGACTGTTACCAGTAGCAGGTCTCTGTCATGGATAATGATTCTGAACAATGAAATAACAATAATAACAATAGTAATAATAATAATACCATTGATAAATATTTTTCCTTTCTCAGCTCTGCTAAAGCTATAAATCTTCCCCCCTGCCCTTACTCATTTCATTATCAAAATCAAAAAAATGAAAGCACACAGGACTCTTTTCTACAACTGTTTTACAATTCTTCATGCTTTTCTGAAAAATCACACCCTTGTGCTCAACTTCAGTAAAGTAGGAGCGAGCAATTCCACTGTGTACATATATTAAGCTGTGGACAGGCTGAACTATTGACCTCCTTTGCTGCTAAAATATCAGTTAATCATAAAACTGAGCTGTGGGCTGTTACTCAGAAGCAGCAGCCAACGTAAGAGAACAACTTCTAATTTAAAGTTGAAAAAGCAGGCTAAATGCACAATTTTAGATTATCATATATTTTCTACACTCTGCCCCTCTCCCCCCACCCCCTCAAGGAAAAAATGGCAATAACACCTCAGAGGATACGTTCAGAAGGACAACACATCCCAAAGCCACAGAAAACAGCCTTAAGGATTACTTCTGGTTAAAGTGTTACTCTCTGCCTTTTGTTTTGGTGTTAGAATGCTGGAGAAGTGAATAATCTGAGCAATGACTCCAGGCAAGAGGCGAAGTCAGAATGAAATAAAGCTCAGGTGCCCTGTGAGGACCGAGAGGGAGGCAGTACCCTTCAACATCAGCAGCTGGGAACACAATGCCGTGATCGTATCATCATCGGTGGTGCTTACAAGAGGAAATAACAAAGCATACACCTGGCTCTTACAGAGGATAATGTCAGAAAATAGTGTTTTGCTTCAGATGTTTCAGACGTCAGCCGTTTAAAAACACTCAGTGGTTTCATATATTTGATTGCTCAGCACTATCTTTAATCACAGACTGATAAAACAACATATCCAACAAAATGCCTTTGCTTCAGCACAGGAAAAATTACCTGGGAAATGCCGAGTAGACTAACAGGCTGTCAGAGGACTTAACTAGTGGAAGAATTATCCCTTCATTAAAGAACAATTTTGTTTAGCATTAGTGGAAGCATTTAGTAAATGAGTCACCAGACACTAGTTTTGCTATGAGGAAGACAGAAAATGATCTAAATACCTAATAATAAAAGTGCACGTATGAAAATGAGGTAAGTGCGATCATCACTCAAATCACTAAGGCGTAGAATACATCTCCAGCTAAGGAGAGGACAACTGATCAATAGTATGTTATGAAGAAAGAGCATGAAATTATAAACACTGAATGAATTATGGGGAAGAAGTATTTTAAACTTCATTTGAAAACAATGCTGATATTTGCTTAAGCATTAAACAAACAGAGAGCAGAATACTAGCTTATTCACCTTATTTTTTCAGCGAGTTTGCTGTTGCTGCTACTCAGAATGTAAACTTTAATCCTTACAATCTCATCAGATCAACATTCACTAATGCACACTTTTTAATCTGTACAGAAAGCAGTCAAACTTCATATTAAAAATTCATTTATTTCCCACCATTCTGCCTGATACTGAGCAGATAATCAATTATAACTTGTTTCAGAATGTGAACTAATATGTATAAAACTTATGGAAAGACAAAATTGACAAAGAACATTGACAGAAAAGAGAGTATCTGTCTGAAAAATAAGTGAACTTGTCAGAAACAAGAATTAGGAATAATTGAAGAAACTCCAGAAAGAAGACATTGCTGCAGAGATGTCATCTAATATAGCACAGTAAATCACCTGCCAGTCACTGGTATGATACCGGCAGCAGCAGAGACTGCAGGGTGAGATATTCCATTATTACCCTCACTTTTTCTTATAAATCTTCTCTTTGGAAGAGGCTATTTTTTATGTTTATAATTTGCTTTTTACAAGTAAAATATATGTATATACAACCAAAAAAAATTATATTGACTTGGACTTGCAGTTATCTATCAGAAGCCTTGGGAGAACACTGCAGAAAAGGAAGGTATGTCTCATTTTCCAGACAGGTGAGGAGGCAGCAGGGCTAGCTGCTGTTCAAGCTGGTTCTGGCCCTGACTCATCCCTGATGCTGGGCACAATATTTTGGTCTTCACAAATGTTTGCTGACACACCTTCTTTTAAGTGAAACTAGCTAATAGTAACAATTATTTTCACTTAAATGGAATAGGAAGAATCAGTCTTACTGCAAGGTAAACAGCTTGAAATTTTATTATTAAAATAATACTGTCAAAGAAAGTTCAAAATTTTCTGTTCAAGTATTTTTTTGATCTCCTTAATTTCATAGTGGATTAAATTGTTGAAATTTTTTCTCAAGCCAGACTAGATTTTGGAGCCTTACATGTGAGCATTATGCTAAAAAAAATTTTAAAATAAAAACACACCCACAATAACATTGTTTCCCCTAACTGGCTTCTAAAAATATGTCACATAAATCACTACTTCCTTTCTTTTCCTTTCCCACTAAAAATCTTTACTCTGTCACAACCTGGGTAAATTAACTTGTATTTTTCCAAGTGCTAGGAAAACAACCTGAACATTTGGATTTGTTAGTCTCGGCTCAGCCTCCTTAAAACAGAAGCTGTTTTCCAATTCCTACTTTTTCAGAAGAATGTCTAAACCAACTCCATGCAATAAACCAATACATTAACCTTACTTAGATCTCAAAGACTGACACCTCAACTGAGATAGTCACATAGATCTTTTTACTTCACTGGAAAGACAGACTAAATTATAAAAATGATCACAAACTTCAAAAGATGCCTTCAGTTTAATCTTACTCCAGCTTCGTGCCTCAGCTTCCAGCAGTACCATGCCCAACTTTAAAAAAGATTCTCTAATTTTCTGGATTTCATACCCACTGACCTAGTCTGCTAGAACTTCTCGCTTCTGACTCAGACCCTGACACTCTTCTTTAAGTAAACAAAATGAGTGGTCAGCCATCAGAGATCTGTCACTAGCTTGTGAAAAAGCTATTTATATTTCTGATTCACATATGCATATATGTACATGACACATGGAAACCTGAGACTCCAGCTTGTCCTTCTGATTACTTTAATGTGATTTTGAATTGATGGTTATCAGCACTCTTTGCTAAATCTAACAGTGTGCCAACTTTAAAATACTGTCAGGCCCCAAAAGTCCTCAGACTAGGAAGGAAAAACCCACAATTTAATTTATACATATTTTCCTCACAGTCTGAGACTCAAATCTATAATTTTTCTCCCCTCCAACTCTGAGACATAGGTATTATCTTTCTTCTTGTGAAAGCTGAGATTAAAATAACTTTGTGTAATTTTAGAAGGAACAGCATATAACACAAGTTGGCACTGCTTAATCTTCTTGGTGCTGGCCACGCAGGGGCATTCTAAGAAACAGGAAGCAGACTGCAGGGCTCAGCAGCACATGATTTTGGCGATGGTAGTCAAAAATGGAGAAAACACTCTATTTGTATTTTCAATTGCATTTTACAATTTAGAGAATCATAGAATATCCTGAGTTGAAAGGGACCCATAAAAATCGAGTCCTACTCCCAGTCCTACACAAGACAACCCCAAGAGTCACACGCTGTGCCTGAGAGCATTGTCCAAACACTCCTTGAACTCTGGAAGGCTTGGTGCTGTGACCACTTCCCTGGGGAGCAGTGGGGAGAGATTTTAGTATCTGTATTTTAGCTCTTGGAGAGTCCGTCAGGCCATGTGTAACTGTTTGGGAAAAGACACATTATGCAGAAATATACTACTTTTTTTTTGCACAGTTCTATTTCTTAAACATATCCCTTTTTTCCCCATGCAATTTCCTTTATGTGCAAGTTTATTTAAAATGTAATTGAAAATATGAAGGTGAAGAAACAAGGAGGTCAGGACTTCCAGAAATCAAGAGGTCCTCTTCCTTGTGTGAGGAGAAGAAAAATATTTTCTTAGATTTCTAACTTCCCGCCTTCTAACCTACCCTCCAAGGCTTAGCAAACTAGACAGTGATCAGGCAATGAAGAGGACACAGCAAATCCTTACTCATCCAGAAACTTGGGGATCCTGTGGGTGTGAAGGGAATCCTTAAGTCCTGATAAAAGTTAATTGGAGCCAACAGGCCTGTCAGTCAATTAAACCATAAAGTAAACAGTTTTGGGTTGTTAATTTTTCCAGAGCGACACTCACCAGCACACTTGGTCCTGGTGATGAGTGGTGGTCCTGGCTGCCCCGTCCCACCTTCGCCCGGTCTGGTGAGCAGGACCCGAATCTCGTATTCAGTGTCAGGGTCCAGGTGCCAGAGCTTGTACGTTGGTGCGTTGACAGCATGGGTCTCGGTCCAAGTCCCGGATGTCATCCGGTACTCCACTTCTTTCAGGATAATGGGGCCGTCCCCAATGATGGAGTTGGCATTCAGCTGGATGAGCAAGTATGTCGGCCCGACGCCCAGCAGCTGTGGGGGGGCTATTGGCCGAGGTGGCTCTGCAGGGGAGACAAAAAATAAGCAAGCTGTAAAACAAAAGCTGGAAAACCCACTAAGAGGAGGGTTCTCTACACGGGAAGTTTTCCGAGTTTGATCAGCAAAGATTCCAAATCTCAAATTCAAACTGACATCAATGAGGAAGAGCTGAGGAGAATTTCAGCTGATGGAAGTGAGTGGTGCACTACCGGCATCTGATCAATGCTATTTTTCCCTTTTAAAAATCTCAGCTAGAGATCACAAAATCCTGTTTGATTTATATATTGCTGCTGCTTGAGATTTTTTTTCTGAAAGAAACTATGCTCATTTATATAATTTACTATACCAATAACCTGAGATTTTCTTTTCTTGACTGAAGCCACATTTGCACTTTCCTTATAGAAAGAGCTGCAAGAGATGATACACTACCCCTGCACAGAATATTCTTAAAATTGAGTATCACTGCAGTTAATCTGAAACCCACTGGATGCAGTTAGGGAAAAGGATACAGATGCCTATTACAGGCATTCAGAATACTCAGAACTGAGCAAAGCTGCCAGGAGAATGACAAAATAAAGACATATGGCAACAACATATAATATTTTACTCTTTAGTAAGTTACTACTGATTTTGAAACTTGAACAATAGGATGTGTGCTGCCTTTTGTCATCCCCTCTTCTCATCAGCCTCTGCCTGCCTAAATATTTCAATGCAGCTGCAAAGTTAAAAAGGTAATGACAGACCAAACAGGAAGGGGTGGTCCTCCCAACCTGAGAAATGTTAACATAGAAACACTGCCTCAGCATGATTTAATTTAAGAAACAAATCACAAGCAACAAGTATTTTTCTAATAAAATGAATTCACTGATAAACATGGAAGGTTCATTTTCATTCCAGATGGCTCATATTTCAGCTAATTTGTTTCAGTTAATTAGGCAACAATGCTAAATTCAGTGCACACAGGGGTTTCACACAGCAGTGATGCAGAACTAACAAATCAGCAACTCCGAGCAGGTAGAGGGGATCTCATGGCCAGCACATTAAAAATAACTTTTAACTCCAGACCAAAAGATTTCCCTAGCAGGGAACCCCTACATTCTACACAGCAGAAGTTAAGACACAGATGCATTGCACATATTCTGCCCCCCAAGGATGATCCCACCTGTGTCACTGACAGAATGCATGGTGTGGAGTGGGGGACCTCCTTTGAAATCCCATCCTCCCTGCATGGCGAAGTCCAGCTAACGACTTCCTAGTTCTGCCTGCTTCTCTATTTCCAGCAGCAAAGTTTCCCTTCCAGGTACCACAGCTTGCTCCAAACAGTATATTTACCAGCTCTATAAGCGAACAAGTTTCCCAGATTTTGGCACATGTCTTGTGGACTTTTTTCTAAATTAGCCGCTTCTCAAACCACTTAGTTTGGAGACCAGGGAGTCTGTAGCCATGTCATAGTGGCTGTTATGGGAGCTGATTTTTTCCTCCCAGAGTGAAAAGGTGAATGCTCCAATGTATTTCCATTTCTCCTTTGGGATATACAAAACTATAGAAGTACCTCAATTAATTATTAATGTTTTACCCTGTTTTGGCAATATATGTGCTCATGAATTAATTTAGATTCCTACCTGCATCAAAACTCAGAAATGCAACTGGGCATAATGAGAGCAGTTTATTTGCTGTGGAGCTAACATTAAATGTCAAACTAATGTATTCTAAGGTCAGTGTATATTATAGCAGAAAACATCATCATTGATGAGCATGATGCACTACCAACTCCAAGTTATAAGCTTCTAAAAGATATAGCTATGTTTAGAAGTCTACACTTTGATTAAGAGCACGATTATCACAAATAAAACCTCGCATTAATGAGACCATTGCCTATTAAGTTTTTATGTTAAGAAGTAAAGCACATTCTTATATTAGCATACGCATTTTGTTTTTAAGCTCTTGAGGCCAAGGAGACTTATTTATAAAGTCTCTCCCAGTTCCAATAAATTATGCATGAATTTTAATCAGTTAGCAAATGAACAAGTAATTGTTCTGCAGCATTATTAATATTCTTCATAATACAATATACTATCAGAACCAGAGGTGAGGTGCAACCAGAAATCCCAAAAGTACACTAGGTATCAACTGAAGCATGCAATCCCAATATACCAGGATAAATTTTCCTGATGTTACCCAATTAGCTTTCTATTAATTATTTCCATTCATTATTCTATAACCACATCCCCAATTAGAATTTGAAATCACAATTTCCTTTTGTATATACAGCAACCTGAAACTTCTACAGTTTAAAAGTTGCCATTGATAGTCAAAAAGACAGAACAAAGCTTCTATTAATGTTTTGGTTGTCATTCCCATAGGAAATATCACACATATCAACAATACTTTTCTTTCAGTGAGTTTTAAAACACAATTTACATCCTTCAAGGAAGTATATGTTGCTGGCTTTTTACCCCAGCAATCTGGGTCCACCTGTAGTAAATAATCCAGTTTCAGAGTGCCCTGAGAAGACAGTCTGCCAAAAATGAAAAACGTCTTATATGAAGCATGAAAAATAAAAGGAAATGCATGAAAAAGTACCCTAAAGAAAATCACCCTTTCAGAAGTTTGTTCTGGCTTATAAACAACATAAAAACTCAGCTTCAGCCAAGCCAGGTGATGGCTTAGATGTTCAGAGTCTGGATTAGAGGTAGAATTGCAGGAAGTTGAGGATCACCAGGTACCCAGCACAGCAGCCTCCCTCCTGCCTGGCCCTGCCAGTGCACGCCACATGCAGGTGGCCCCTACTCAGATGAATTTTTTGGCCTCCAGTTACCCAGACCCAAAGCCAGGTGAGGCAGCACGGTGATATCCCTCCACTCTCTCACTGCCCTGATCATTGCAACCCAACCAGAGAGCTGTGCACTTTACTTCTGCCAAAAAGAACCCACCTTCCTCAATTATTATGAGGAGCTATGGCTAAGGCACACCATATTCCTAGCAATCAATTTTCCTTGAGCTCAGCTCCCCTTTTCTTAGCCATGAACTCTCTGTGAAAAGCCATAAGGTTCTAAGCAATAATTTATGAAAAAATATTTCAACCCATGGATGGTTTAAGTCATCAGTAGATTCACGATTTTAATAGGTAGTTAAGATACGCTAAACAGTTTGACCAAAGATCCTACATGGTGAGTTTCATTTCTTCCTTTGCTAAGCACAAAATTTAAGATTCCTTTTCCAATGTAACTAGTTTAATTATGGACTCATTTTCTGACTATATTTTTAGCCAGTGTTTAAAGGTGTTAGAAATCTGACGAAATCCTTTCCAGTTTTCATGGCCACTAACATCTCAGAAGGACTATATTAGAAGACCACTTGTGCGTCTGCAAGACATTAAGTAAATGAAAGTGTTTTCATGCATAGCATGTTGCAGTGTTTGGTCAGCTCTGGTTTTGACATAAAATGCCCACAGCTAAGGTAATAAAAAATTAAGACTGACATTTCATCAGTACTAAGTTCCCATTCTGCTGAGCTACTAGCAGTACATTATGCTCACATCAGTATGTATATGACATTGTATATTAAACGTAGTGTGATATTTAGGCACCAATGACTAGAATAAGCAGGCAGCTTCAACCTCCTCTACCAGTCTTCCTACACTTAAGTGGTTGTGTCATATTTTTAATATGAAACATTGCATTGTATGCAAATAATTATGCATTCACAGACAGAAAACAAACAACCAGAAAAGGTCATTAGTGTTATTAGTATAGTATCTAATATAGATAAAACTTCCAATATTCTCAAGTAACATATGCATACTATTCTACATTGCCTTCCAAGATTAAACACTTCCTAAGTTTAAAACAAAGAAAGGTAGTTTCATTGGTATCTTACTGGCAATCATATACTGTTAATGACCAATTCGAAGCAAAACATAAAAATAAAACTAAACCAGAATTCTACATACGGTTCCATTTTGGAGGAAAAACTGATATTGGATGCAAGCCCGATAAAATCTTACTTATTTACAAGAGTCATGTTTTGCTGAGCATAACATGTGCCAGTCACAAGAGACTCTTGCTATGCAGCAGAAGGGTTTGGAGAGGTGCGAAGGAGAGTGCTGGTCACCACACAGCCCAAACACTCAGAGCAGGTGAGTGCCTTCGTCCACTGTCATCCCACTCGTGCCTTGTACAAGACCTGCACACATTAATGCTGTGCAGTAATAAATAGTCTGCAAGTCCCCTCCACTCATGCACACACTGTGCCTTCCCTCTGGTGACAGCACGTTCAGCTTGCTCTGTGAAATATCTCACACCAAGCCATACACTTAGTATGCTGATGAGTATTAACTGTTTAACTCAATACATGCAACAAGGGTAATCATAAAAAGCTTAATTTTTATATGTATAACAAAGCATTCATTCAGTAAAAGAAGCCCAACAACAGCCTCACCTCCCCAGAAATTAAAATTGATGTTTTAATTACACCATAAGCTATTACGAAAGCAGGTCAACCAAAAGAGTACAAAGTTCCTTTAAAATTTGTCATAATTCAAAGAAACAAAAACATAAAGTCGTGTAAATACAGCTAATACTGGATGTTCTAGGGAGTACAGCGAAGATGCCTCCACAAATGACTCAAGACTGACTCAGCTCCTACCTATATCAAACTCACTTCCCCTTCTAGGGAAATTTCTTGCAAAGCTGTTTAAGTATGTCTGCATGTTTCTTACAAGCTGTCTGGTTTTCTAGTTGAATTCAGCTGGGGTTCAGTGCCTGACCCACACTGGCTATGCAGTTAGAGTGCAATCTTTGCCATAGGGAGCCTTGTGGGACCAGGGGCCCCAGACCTGAGACACCCAGGCAATCTGAGATATCCAAGGCATACCGGGGTAAGGGGGAAATCCCTGCTTGCCAGGAGCTGGGCCTCTTGAGAAATGTGCCTCTGCACTGGCTCCAGATTGCACATGGAGATACTGTGGCAAAGTTGCATCAGAAGAGCCATGGCATGGGGGCAGAAGGTGCATGGGGCAGCAGGCTGCCAATTCCTTGCAAGAGCTACACTGCTTCAGTACTCTTTGTGCGCTGGAAGATTACATACTGCTCTAGAGATTTGTGTGTTTTAAAAAGTATTGAAAACCAGAAGAAGTAGAAATATTTGTTTAAAATTTGGAGAACATGACTGACATTTAGAAGAAAAAGTTATGGCAGTCAAGTACTAGCAGGGAAACAAAATTTTTGGTCTTAAAAGCTGGTTAATCCCACAGAAATAAAAAAGAATTAACAAGAAGTAGTGACTGAAAACTTAAATTCAAATAGAGTATTAAGCCACAAAAGTAACAATAAGAATAGCCACAGAAGAACAATAACAGTAGGAGAGCCTGCATTCTCTAAATTATAAGTTGGGTGGAAATTAGAAAATAGTTTCTCATACCTACAGCTCCGAAGATGTGTAACTGAAAGAAATTATGTGGTCATGAAGATGGTGACAAAATGAATTATGAACAGTTTGAAAATAAAAACAAACCATGGAGGCTTTGAGCCCAAACACTGGCGTTTTTGTTTGTTTTTTGGGTTTTCGTTTGGTTGTTTGGTTGGTTTTTTTTCAAAAATCATTCTGCATGTGGCATATCTTTAATATGGACTAGAAATATTTCATTCAGCTCTCCAAAATTGTTAGGAAGTACTGCTCTGACAGGAAAAAAAAAAATCAGAATTTAAGACAAATAAGTTTATTTTGGACTTGGCCTCTCTGCAAGGACATGTGGCTGTTTCCTACACTGATAGCAGTCTGACAAGTCCTGCCACCCCTGAGCACCAATACAAGGTGTATTAACACAAACGGGGACTTTGCCAGCTAAGGGGAAAGCGTTACAGAAAACCGTACTTGCCTGATAAGAAATTCTTCTGCTCAGTTAAAAAGCAGGTTAATGCAGATGATTGAGGGATGCCAAGCTGAAAGCACAGACATGATGAACAGCAGAGGTATCATGAACCTTAAAGTCACAGAAAGCTTCTGCAGCTTATTTTTAAATTTCCAACAAGATCTCAAGTTTTCTCTTTCTGTGGATGACAGACTACTCTCACAGCTGAGTCTGTCACCCTGTATGCTCCATCCCTAGTGAGTAGTTCGGTCCTTAGCAGTTTTGCTGAATAACACATGGAAGACAAATGAAAAAACCCAAAAGCTGATGCCTTAAATAGATTGTGCAACCCATTGAGGAGAGTTCAGTAATGGGAGCTGAGCACTCTCCTTGACTTCTGAAAACAAGGAAACTCAAAAAGACCGAAAAAACCCCCAAAACAAACAAAAAAAACCAAACAAGAATGTGGCATATTTCCTTTTTTAGCATTCTTAAAAACACACCTCTAGCCTACATTGCTCCAAGACCTTCCAATCACTAATCAGACTTCACATGGGAAGTCCAATAAACAAAATTACATCAAGACAATATTAACTACCCAATTCATAGGTGCAGACACACACCCAGCCCAAGGTGAGAAATGCTGCCATTAGGGACTTCTCACCTGAGCAGCCCACCTTATTCTTGTGACCAAGGAGAAGTGCAAGCTTCTTCTCAGCCAGACATACTATACATCAGATACATAGATTACTTCTCCTCAAAAGACACAGTGCATCTGAAAAACGTCAGAAAAAAAGAGGATGAGCTCGACTCCTGGGCAGGGCACGTTGCAGAGCCTGCAGGAAGGCACACTTGCTTAAACCATCTGCAAAGCTCAAAATACCTCAGATAAGTTTTACTATCACCCCCACTACTGCAAGACCAAATGCTGCTGAGAAATTAACACAATAAAAACCCAACCAGCTGCAAGTCCTGTGGAGCTCTCACAAGCCTTGACCATTTCATTAATAACACCCCAAGCCATCGCTTGGCTTTTCTATTTGTTCATAAACTTGTTTACCATTTTCTTAATAAATTTGTTTCTTTTTTTTTTTCCTCCCAGTGGACAAAAATGTCTCTCTGCTTATCAAGTTTAACTCATTTTAACAGGTGCTTTATTTTTTTACATTGTTAACAATTGTACATTGTTATATATTTTTTTTCTGATAGGAAAGTTTCTATTGCTCCCATCTTTGTCTTCTACAGGTAGTTTGGAGAAGGCACAGTACTGATGAGAAGGCAGCAAAGACTTTTTCATAAAAATAAGTAACTTTAACATATTACACCATAGAATGACTTCTTCACGTAGAAATCAGTAGGCTTTTACAGTGAAGTATTCCATATCGCTACAAGCCTGACTTCATTAAAAAAAAAAACAAAAACAAAAAAACAAACCCAAAACAAAACAACAAAAAAAACCCCCAAAGCCAAAACCAAACAAAACTCCAACACAATCAAAAACTAATTCTGACTTAGCTGCTGTCCTGTGACCGTAAGTGATGGTGGCTGCATGGAGAAACTTAAGCAGCTCATGATCTATCCTTCTGATACAAATGTTTTTCTCAAACCCTTTTTTTCTTTCTAATTCCACTTACGCAGACTTGTATTTCTGTGACTTTAAAATAGAATTTATCACAACTGCACAGCATCTGGCACTAGCTGCTAGTCCAGAGGTTGAGACACAATACCTACAAAACGCTACATTTTAATTAAGAGAGTTAGTTGTCTGGAACAAAAGAACTCATTCTAAGTAATGGCTTAGTGACCAGGTGGTATCAAGTGACTTATCCAACTCTCTTCAGAGAGTTTGCAAGACGATTTTCATTGTCTTTTATTACTTGAAATGGAAAAACTGAAAGAATCAATTTTAAATAAACATTAAAAATAAATATCTATAACAGTGAAATTCAGGTAACTACCTACAGAATCAGTCACTGGAATAAAAACAGCAACAAACAGAAATGGCAAATTGAACAGTGAGCTCACAATACTGGCTTAGGTAGTGTACTGACATATTTCACTATAATGTCTCTAATTTTGGATCTGCAAACAGGAATAGTGTGTCACAAGCTCACTTCAAGCTACTGTTTTAGCTTTGAGCACCTAATATATAAAGTTTGTGTCATAGGTACAACAAAGTCTGCAAGCTCATGCAGCTAAAATGTATTTAATTTAGGTGATGTGGCAGTTAGTGACCACCTAAAGTGCTGAAATAGGAATTATTTCAACAGTGAAAACTGCTAACTTCTGCATAGTGATGTTATATCCTATGCATCACTGTGGCATTTTATTCACCTTGATTTGAAACACCACCACATTCATTTTATTATCTTCCTTTAAAATAAAGGAACAGTGTGCAGCTCTAGCATTGTCAGCAGAAACTGTAAATAAGGTTAAGAACATGCCCAGCTTATATGTAAAAAAAAAAAAAGTCTGTCTAAAAATTGGAATATGTCATTTCTCTACACAATTTATGATCAGGACACATGCCTATTTTTTGAATGATAGTAGGCTATGTTACTACAGGAGTCAATTAGAAGATTATGACACATTTTGTCAAAAAGATTGCACTGTGTTAAAGACATTTATGCAGCACACTCCTAGAGGAAAAATGAATAAATGTAAGAAAAATAGGTGCCTGTAATGAGAAGACATTCAAATTTTAAATAAAAAAATTAAAAAATCAGTCAGCTTAAATGAGTCAGCTATAGAAATGTCTCCAGCAAAGACTTGATCACAATGACTTCATTATCCACATGTATCTGTAATGCCCTTGAGATCTCAATGTTGAGATTACTGTTGGAAAGAAATATTTTATCTGCTTCATTGTCAGGAACCAGCAGGTTGAGAACAAAATTGAACGTTTTCTTCAAAATTGGTACTTCCCAAGACAGAATTACTTTCAACTCCACAAGGCTTTGCAATTCAACAAAACTGCATTCTGCATGCACATCCACATGCTGTCAGTGATGTGAAGGAATAAAACTAGAGATTACAGAAAGAATGCCTGAAGAAGAACAAAATATTGTTTTAAAAACTCCAAAATTTTCTTTTACATGGTTATACAATGTGTGATGGGAATATAGTTTTTTTATAAGTACTTGGATTATTTTTATTTAAATTTAGGTCCAAACTGGTCCAGTAAAATGAGATTGTGAAGATTTTTGCATTATTCTTATAACTGCTGATGCTGTAGTCATGCTCACACACTCAGTTTACTGCCTAAACAAACCAAACATAGAAACTTTCTGACGGACAAAAGTTACAGTGACATAGTTATAATCAAACTCAAAAAGCTCAAGCACCTGCAACAAAATCAGAGCATTTCAATAGAATCCAGTGAAACAAAAATAAATAAATAAAAATAAGAAGAGGGGGGGAAAAAAACAAACCAAAACAAAAAACAACTAACACAGATTTATACTTCCATAGCTCTACCTATCTGTAAAACTTGAAAGCTAAAAAAATGCACCCAGACAGCACTCCTGCCTGTCGTGGAATTCTCCTGTATGCCTTATTTTGGAAGTCACATTACAACCTGCCAGCACTAACACAAATTTTTATCACCAGCTCTCCTGCATGCCTTTTAAATGACAGAGAAAAATGTGTCATGTGCTGTTGGGGCAGTATCATCATGAGACAGGTTTCAAAACTGTATCATGCTCTATAAATGCAATGAGCTGTACACATCCTTGTACCAGAAGGGCACTGAACTCTGCAGAACCTGCAGATGAGAGGAATAGTTGGCATGGCTTTGGCTTCCAAGCACTTACTGTTGTATTTCATAGCAATTACAGAAACTTAAGTGTGTAAGAGGTGAGATTGATTTTACTGTAACCATTAACCCAAACCATGGGAGGGAAGGGACAGAGGGAAGGGGGGAAGGGAGGAAGGTCCCACACTTATTATTGAGGCAAGTCCTAACAAATGCACAGAGGGCAGATATGAACAGAAAACCTTCCCCTTCAGACTTGCAAGGCATTCTGCAAAGTTCTTCCTCAGGTATCCCATTTCACTGATGTTAAAAGCTTTCTGTCAGTACTTGAATACTATCACCAAAGGAAAAACTGATATACGTTAATATAAGGGTTACACATTAATGATTATCTAGAGGGATTTTGTGTGCACTCAGCCTATGCAAATTTACGAGGATAAATGACATAATCCATCACCACTTTTGAGCAAACTTATTTTTGTGGGGCTGTTTTCTTGTTCAAATCCCTCTATTTCTATTCATAATCTTTTCTAAGACATATATAGATGTTCCCACCAACAATGTCCTCACATTTCTTATTACAGCACATCCAAATATTTCTTGCCAAAAATGCCAGAAGGCAGCCCACTGGAATGACAGAGAAGGGGACTAATTTTAGGAGGCACTGAGGCACCCTCAATCTAGGCAATGAACCAACAGAAACCAAAATGGTTTTTGCATCACAGATGTGAAATACACATCATCTAATACACACCTCAGAGGGCAACCCTACTCCTCCACTTCCCACCATCAGTGTTGCTTGCAGTGTCCCTCAAGTACACTACATTCACGGTGGTTTAGGTTTAAAACCGATCTTGCAAGGGTGTACATGGACGTTCCCTGCTTTTCTAGGTCCTTGCAGCAGCTCCCAGTGGTTTCAGGCAAAAGCCAGCGTCAGCAGAGAAACAGAAGCACACATTCAGGTTCTTGAGGGAGGGGAAAAGGGAAGGCAAGGACTGAGACTACCTTTTAAGAAGGTGCTGACTACTACATCTGCTTTTACCACAAAAGCCAGCCTCAGAAAGGGGCGGAGGGATGGAGGTGGCCAAAAGTAACCACCCTCACCACAGAGATTAAGACACACCTGTGAAATGAGGGCTACAAAGCAGCTGCCATCCACCCATTACCAAATGGATTCTGAGTGTGATGAAAAGTCTGGAAGAAATTTCTAGAAAAACAAATCAGAACAGAAAGCCCCATCAGTTCTGCACGCTAGTAAGATTTTTATGAGATATTATGATTTTATTTGGAGTTGATAAAAGCCTGTGATCTTTGTTTTGTTGCAAAAAATGTTCAAAGTATCAATATGAATCGGGAATAGAAACTCCCCAAGTGCATTAAGGAGTCTAAATTTTGCATCTTATTTCAAATGACACAAACATCTAGTTTAAAAAAAACCCTTCTTTTTGCTCTCTTACTTTAACCATTCTAAGTTATCTTCTCAATTTTTTGATAAGCAAACATAACAAGAATGCACAGCTTCTTATTCTACTACTGCATGTTTTAATTCTTGAACATGATACTAATCAGCATCTACTCAAGCTGCGCTGGCACACTGAAAGTTCTGGAACCAGCCTTGTGTATTCACATAAGAAAGGCAAACAAAATCAACAACTCTACAGAAATAATAAAAGAAGAAATTACTAGGGTAGAAATCGTGCAGTACGGCTTTCCTCTCCAAATACAAGATCCACTAGTAATAATATAGTTTATAATAATATGCACCATTGTGGAAATTGCTACCTTCAAAGACTGCACAAGAAACCTATGTTGTTTATTACATTTAGATGGCCTGTGCATAACAGGCATTTTGTTGAAGGCTGGGTTTTTGTTGGTTCTGCATGTTGAACCAAGCACCTAAGAGCACATTACAAAAGATTTGGAGACAAAAATAAATCAGCTGTCACCATATTACCAGTTAAACAGACAGTAACAATGCCTTAAAGGAGCCCTTACATTTTACATAAATGTTGGTAACAAAAGCATGCCATCATGGGGAAAAAAAAACTTCCCAGCAAGCTCTGTTGGCCCCAGCACACAAAGCTGGGAGTACTTTTTCAGAAATTTTAAATACCGTTTATCATGAACACAAGGAAAGTCATGATTCTTCCTGCCAAATTCCAAAGTTCTGCCTCAAACTTTTAATGTGTGAGTGTTCTTTGAAGAATTTGGCTGGTTTGTTTGCTTTTAAATAACTGCAAGCACCAGGAAACCTCTCTCACGGGACTTGCTATCGTTCTGATAAATGAGTTTGGGGCATAAAAAGAGCAGTTTTGTCTATGCAGTCAGAGGACTGGTGAGGCTGCCCCACTGAACTCTATTTAGGCTTCTACCTCTCAACACACATAATGTTGCCTACTCTCAAGAAAGCCTTCACCTATTATTCACCTTTCTCCTCAGCCTCTAAAGGGAAAGGCAAGCTGGACTTATAGAAACATTCAGAATAGATGCACATAACTTTTTCCCAAGCATAAGAAGCCACAACACAACATTTTGACATTCGAA
>WEKY01034888.1:0-24823 GCA_013390045.1 Picathartes gymnocephalus
GCCCCGCTGCCGCCGTGCTGGCCGCGGGTGCCCGCGCCCCCCGGGGTGGGCAGAGCGGAGCCGGTGCGCGGGCGGGCGGGGAGGCGGTGCGCGGGGTCCGGGGAGGGAGGCGGGGGTTGATCGCGCTTCCCCCCCCGCTTGGTTCCCGGCCCGCCGCCTGCCCCATGCACTTTTGTTGGGAGAGAGTGCTTGTGATTAATCTGCTCTGCTGGTGACACGAATTGCCAGTAGCGGATTTGTTCTAGTAAAGTGAATCTTTCTAGAAGTGACTGGTAGGAGACAAGAGTACAAGTTCATGTGATGTTACTTTGCGATTCTTACAAAAGTATTCAAAGCTCCATTGCTACACTGCGACGAGATACATGCTCCGAAGAAGAGCAGCTGGGGGTTTTGGGGTGGGCTCTTTCCCTTCCCGCCCCCTTCAGCATTACAAGTGAACTTGAGCGTGAGGGGTGAGGAAGGTTCCTGGCTAGTTGCAAAAATGGAAATTAACATTTAAATAGCCTTTAAAAGTAGCTGGAGCATGTGTTAGTCGGTTTATATTTCACAGCACAAATAAGACTGAAATATATTTAAACAAAAGTACTTTAGCCTTAATTTTATACTTGCATATTTTAGAATGATCAGCATTTCTAGTACAACTTCCACACCCCATAGATTTTGTCTTAAGTAGCTGTGCCATTTTTCCTAAGAAAGCAGACTGCGCGGTATAAAAAAACCCATACATCTCACATTTACCGCTGAAGTGTTGGTGTGATTCTCTTAGATGCGTTAGTATTAACTGTTGCGCTTTGACAAGGCTATATGGATATGTAGCAAAATTAGGAGGTACGGGTAATGGGAAAACAGTGTATCCTTAAAAGTCAATGACTTAACTACAGACTTTCATTTTCAACCATAAACATTTTTTTTTGAATCTTCATTCCACTGGTGGCAAAGGTGTTTCTGCTGTGTTAATAACACTTAAAGCAGCAGGTTTTTCTCCTGCAGAGTTCTTTGTTGGAAAAACAATTCACATGAATAAGGCCTGCCCCCCCCCCAACAAACAATTCTGCTGTCTTCTTTCTGAGAATGTTACTATATTAGTGCTAAGCGTATTTGCCAGGATAACTTCAGTAATCTCTCCAGCAGAAGCATATTTGTGTGCCATTTTGGGAATTTCTTCGAGATAGGAATCTTGAAGATAGAATTAATTTCTAGGGGAAACTTCATAGCCTGTGCATGAGTGCTTTCTTTATCACCTGTCTCCATTTGGCATTCGGAGAAGGTAAATCAAAGTGCGCGATTTGTTATTCTGCTCCACTTGAGAGCTGAACTAAATAACACTTGGTCTGAAATTCTGATTGAAGTTGTAGGAGGATATACTGTATTTAATTTAATGCCCTTTAATAGCATCTTCTTGTTCAGCTCTGATGCTGTCATTTTAAAGGTTGGATCGGAGTAGTTTTTCCCTGTAGGGAGTGGGAGGTGTAATCATTTCAGGGGGAAAAGGTAGTCTAAATTCCTAGAACAGTAATAGCCACAAACTTGGGCTAGTGTACAAGAAGTTGTTTTTTGCCCTTAGGGTTCACTTTGTTATCACTCTGTACAGTGCTCTGGTCAGTTTGGGTATAAGTATTGCATATAGAAGTTAATGACATTTTTTGTAGCAGAAATAATCGTAGTCTGTTTATTCCTTAAAAGTTTTGGAGAAAATGGATCAATGCTTCAATAGACAGATACACATGTACATTTTATTAAAAGTTGTGTAATGTGCTCATGAAGTCTTGCGTGTAACTATTTTAGCTGTCTTTGTACACATCCTTTCATCTGTGTGAGCCAAGATATTTGAAATACGGGAGCATATCACTTACTGAAAGGGTTTTGCAGTCTCTTAGCTACTACTTCAGTAAACTAGTTCTCAAGATTAAGAATCCTCTACATTAACTTTTAGTACATTGTTTTTTTAGTCTTCACTACTGCAAATATTTAGGTAGATCGTGTTACATTTTTTCAAGCAAAAAATATGCTTACAAAACAGATGTACAAAGTAGTAGTACTACTGATGTAACCAGGTACTTGAATAGTTTTGAAACTTTTTCACCTGTTTAGGTTCTGAAAAAGGATATATGAGAAGTTACACACTTATATTTGTTTGATTTTCTTTTAAATTGTGAGTGTTAGCAAATTTTACAGTTACAGCAACAATGTAGTTTTTTCAAGTGTGTGGATATACACCCAAGAAAATGAAATAGACAGAAGTGTCATGCATGTGATATGCCAGCATTGATTTGTATAGCATATCATAATATTAGAGCGCTATTGGTTTAAAGTGAAAGAGAAAAAACCTTTATTTTGGCACTTTTTCTAGAGCATGAGCTTAAACATAGCAGTGATAAATGATGATATGCATTGTCTAACACTTGCTTTTATATAAATAGCTCCAGAAGATTGCTTAAATGATAATCGAAAATATGAAATAGGGTGGCCTTCATATCACAAGGCCAAGGGTCTACAAATGGAAAAACTGAAATAATGAAATATTTCCAAGGCAACAGACTGTCAACAAGAACAGTAACGCATGGGCATATCATAGAGCTACCAGAGAGGATATTAGATCTTATAGCTCTAGAGCCAGGAGTTATAATGACCTTTATTAAATAGAGCCCTCCCACATTACAACAATCTTTCTGATTTCTGATTTATGGATTAGCAGTCATAGTACTCTTCATAATTTGTAGCATTCTCCCACCATATTTGATTTGCTGCATTTTTCTCCACTGGAATCATACATTATTTAGAGCTTACATGAGAGTATTGATCAACAAAACTTATAATAGGTATTTTCAGTAACTAATGGGATTCTGAATAACAAGGTTTTGTCTGCAGCACCATTTCTACATTCTTTACAGTACAACTGGTTTTTTTCTTACAAACTATATCCAGTTAGCTTGTCTTCTAACAATTTGATGACATTATATTTTAATGCTGTACTACAAGTAAGTTACAAATAATTAGAGAATTTTGTTAACAGATTAATACAACACCTGGAGTCATAGGTATTTTTAAGAGAATATGAGGATCTATTGTCAGTATTCATCTCTTTTTATTAGCATCTCACTTGAATTTCAGAGTCTAATATACTGGCAATTTCAAATCACATTTGTTTGAAACTTGGCACACAAGTTGCCAGCCCAGATGGGAATTTTACTGCAAGAGTGATGTAAAACAGTTGTTGAAAATTGACATTCTAGGCGTTAGTTTCATCAGCATACTTCCTAAAAAGTAAAGAGTGTTTACATTTTTTTTTGTTTCATAAAATGGTCTTTATAACAATACCCTCTTTATTAGAAAATTCTAATTAAGATTCTAAGATAAGAATTTTGAATAACTGATACTGATCGTGAAAATTAACCAGTCCCATTCTATTAACATTTTTGGAATGATTCTTCTCTCACCGAGGTCAGTAGAATGAAGCCATTTAACCAACGTGGCAGAAGTTCATTTGATAGCAATTAAGTAACTGTTTACTGTTATGAAACCATTTCCTGAAATCTCATCTCATCTCATGTGAATAAACCTTACATTCAGTTAGTCCATCAGATCAATTTTATATTATTATCAGCAGTAGCTCTTGCAGGTGTAAAAGCACCTCATCTTGTGTTTTCAGCATAGTCATGTCAGCATAGTCATAGCATGTTTTAAAATGAATCAAACAAACTTGTTCTGCAGGATGTCACCCTGGAAATTTTTTTATATATTCTTAACATAGGATATTTTAAAGGTACATATCAAGGACTGCATTTTCACCCCAGTTGTTTGTTTCTTTGGTTTGTTTGCTTATGCTTCATGTTTGGCTTTTTTTTTTTTTTTTAAGAAGCTGCCAAAGATTTATGGCCATGAGAGGAAATGTTTTGAAAATTCATTTCAAAAGAATTACATTTTTTCAGAAGAGGCAATTTCTTTCTATGTAATATTTATAAGGCTACTCTATGTTATCTTTAACATACAAAATCCCATTAGTGCGAATGAGGTGTGTGACTTTTTGTTTAATAGGACTTTGCATAATAAGGATAATTTGTAATTATATTGTATTTTGCTGCATAAGATGTGCCATAGTAAGGATATAATAGTTGCTGCCATGTCTTAGATGACTAGAGCATTGTTCTGTGACTAGCTCGAGCAGTGGTTTTGCAATACACAAAGTCCTAGTCAAATGAATAGGACCGTTGTGCCATTCATTTGAACAGGACTTTGAGTAGTACAAATATTCGTTAATTTTGTATGCCACAGAAGTATATTACACAGGACAAAGAAGGTACAGTAAGGGTAGGATAGTATTTGTGGCTGTAACTTGGCAGAACTGGACCCTGTCTTTGGGAGAATATTGAGTTCAAGTTGTACCTTAATCTTTGGAAAAGTCCCAAATGAAATTATGTACACAATTAAAGTATACTACAGGGAATCACAAGCAAGGATAAAAGTATTTTTAACATATAATTTAATAGATGTGAATTTGTTCTCAGAGAGATTGCAATGACAAATACACTTAGTGAGAGGAGGAGTGAACTTTGCCTCTGTGTGTTATTGTAAAGCACGCAAATCTTGAGACTGTCAAGTAAAAATGGAGTGATTCTCAAGGAGACCATGATCTCAGCCTGCTGCTGCTAGATACTGAGAGTTATGTCAGCCCTTACCCGGCACTCTACATGCAGGTGAGAGCCAGGCACATTAAAGAACAAGTGATATGTAAGACAGAATTTGAAATGGATTACTGAAAGCAGAGTTTTGACGATTTCCTTACAGACTATGTCTCCAGCCTTTCTTGTATATTGCATTTTGGACTTTCACTCTTCTGTCATGTTATGTCATTTGTCTGTTCTGGGGAACTTCTCTTTGATGTCATCTGAAGAAGACTTTAATATTAACACTGAGTATTTCTGTAGATGTGTTTATTTGCCTTAGCATGCTTCAAAAGGTCTGAAAACGCTGTTCTACATGTTTTACTGATGAGATAGTTACACTCAAAAGATTTGAGAACTAGCAGAAGTGGCAAAAGATGTCAACGTTAGCATTAGGAATAAAATTCCAGCCCCCATTTTGACTGTGTATTCAAAGATTACACTGCCTTCATTAGAGGGATTTACATTTCTTTTACAGGCAAAACCTCCACTGAAATAAAGTGCTTTCACAGAGCGACTTGATTGCAATTTAAAATTAGCTGTTAGCTTGATATATAATAGAAGTTCAACACTTATGTTAAATAATTTAAGTGGAAAAGTACTGTTCCATTACCTGCAGGCATGTTAGGTTTACATATGTATATAGTGAACTTAGGGGATATAGTCTGAATAATATGTATGTACGTAATCTACGATAATGTCCCAGGGGCTTCGATTTTCTGAAGAGCCTATTGGATTTAGGCATTCAACACATACTGCATTTGAGTGAAATATGGGCACCTAAATCCTATAAGCTCCCTTTAAAATACTTGCCTGGGAATTTTATCTCCAACAGGAATTTAGAACAGGCTTCATTAGATATTACATTGTTTTAAACTGAATTTTATTGTGTAATGAATAGTCTTTAAACAGTCATTTTGGATGAAATCATAAAGGGTTATAGTTTTTCTGAAATTTAGGCACAGAACTGTATATTTATATATTAGAACTCTATATTTACATATTAGAATGGGGGATAAGGAGGAGAGGGATTTTCTTTCCCTCTTGCTTAAATGTCATGTTTGAAAGTTGTGCAAATTCACATTTACAATCAGTTTACTCACAGCCTAGGCTTATACAAGTTAGGTGCCAAAACTGTAATTCATTTAGCAAAAGTATAGTATACCAAATTTTAGAAGAATGTTTGTTAAAAAGCAGTTTTTTCTTAGAGATGATGGGAGGTAGAATTTGTTACTTTGTGGGAAAAATATGTAAGTGGGCAGTTTTCACAGGTCAAGGTTGAGGTCAGTAGAAAGAACTGAGTGACTGAATCTGTACAGTGCTGGCAGCAGGATTATAAAAGGAAAAAAAGTATTCAAAAAAAAAGAGAATAGCTGCCATTGGTACTTATCCTTCAACCTTCAGAGCTGAAAAAAAAGTAGCTGATTTTATTTGTCTGACTATAGTTAGATGTAGGATTGGCATGTTTGCTTCACCTTTGCATAAATTACTAACAGTATGGACAGGAGGTTCTTGAAAAGAACTGCATTTTAAAAAACAAACCTGTTTTCTCTTCCTAAGTAACAAAAAGAAGATGAACAGAAAAAGAGAAACGAATACTTGGGGCTAATTTATCTATTTATTTTTTCTGAGTTGCTGTTCAGTTTTACAACGAAAGTTGCATTTCTTGTGAAAAATCAAAAGTACAGTAATTTTTTTCATTGGTTGAATGAGCCAGATAAATGGTACTCAAGTAGTTGTTTGCAGAATCCAAGTAGTTTACTAAAGTATCATCTCAATTAATTGGATATTCACTTTAATAGTGAGGTTTCCTATTTGTAGGCAGTGCTCTGTAACAAGAACATATATTTGATACATAAATGATACATATGGTTTCAGAAGGCCCATATTTATTCAAGACCTATTTTTACTAAACACTGTTTTGGATTAACAAACAACAGGAAATAAATGGAGGTGGCTGAAAATAGACTCAGATGAGAAGCATGATGGAAAAGATACAGCTGATTCCAGATCTGTCAAATATATATGCTGTTTCTTTTATCAGTCATTCTACTTACACTCAAATTTCCAAACTAAGAGATGCTGTCTTTCCTTTTATTCCTTTTTTAATGGGAAGAAAAATACTTCTCTACAGAACTGCAATCTTGAAACTGTTATTCCATGCTTTTTAAAGGTAGTATTTCAAATTTTTTGTATCACTTCCAAAAACCAGAATAGGAGACCGCAGGATGTAGCAAACATTGCAAATCTCCTTTTCTTTCCCCCCAGATTATTTGACATACTGAATGTCTATCTTTAGGAGCAGCTAGTATTTAGGTTATGGGTTTAGAATTCCTTTAGGAGTGATTTTTTTAAAAAATTGTTTTTATTATGGTACTGTTGCCAAAAAAAAAAAAAAAAAGAAGATATTTAAGTTCAATTAATGACTTATTTGTTTCTTGTTGCAATTGTCATATATTGCAATATTTGTTCAACTCAGATAGGAAAGAAAACCCAAAGTGTTTAAGGGAAAAAGTGTATTTTAACTGACAGAGAATGCAAAGACACTTCGTCTTAAAAGTAAAATTAGAGTTCTTCAATATTCATTCTGCTTCTTACTAATTATGAGGAAAATGTTAAAGGATTTTCCACTGACTTATATACATGTATACTGCAAAATGCTGGCATATGTTGTATATTAGGTAGATACAGAATGTATATTTGCTTGAAAGGAAATAATGCTATTTGCTCATCTTCAGCAAGCTATGTCTTTTACTTTATCTAAAGTTAAATGTACATACCTGTACTGGAATGGAGATTTTCTTTCCCTCTAATGCTGTGAGCAAAAAGTAGGCTCATTTTTTTTTTCTTTTTTTTTTTTTCTTTTTTCCTCTCCTCATTTTTATTGTTCTGTGTAAATGTAATTTGTTAATCCTGTGAAATTTGTCATAGATAAATTTGCTTGGATTATCTTGTCACCACCGTATCTGCATTCTTTTGTTCATTGCTTATTCATAATTTAACAGTCTGGCAGTGAGCCTTTTTGGGATGCTCACAAAAGATATATGACCTCTACCAGCTGCTACTATAACCTGCAGAATGCACAGCAAGACATTAGAAACGTGAGGATTCCTCTACTGATTAAAGTGCTCTTCATTTAAACAGTCTGTTCATAAGAATCTCAGGACTCTTTGTGGATAGCAGTTTTGATTTTTCTTTTCTCACAAAATTATTTCTAACATTTTCTTCTCCTAGGAAAGGAAAACTAACATTGAATCTTAAGATGGTGATGCTTAGCTCTCAGATGGACTAATGGAAATTAAATCCCTCATTATGTATGCCCACGTATACATAAGTGTGTATGTGCATTTACATATACCTGTACCAGTCTCTACCTATGCATGTATATATATATGTATTTCCTGCAGTTTTACAGTGGGAGAAATTAGTGCCCATGTGTGCTATTTTAAAACTAACTCATCTATTAGGATATTTTTCAGCACATAGTATTATGCAGTACTAATTTACAGAAGAGTTATCTAATTTAACCCTGCTTTAGCCCTAGTGTCTCACAGACTCTATTGTGTAAATACTCAACATTATACAGTACATGGAAGACATTAAATACAATGTTACTTGAAGTGTAACAACATTTTAGATTGTCTTTATTCTTCTGACTCAGTTTAGCATATAAATTTTTCCCTTTTTCACTTTTTTTTCTTCTTATCTGCAGATCAGCTTGTGAGTAATGGCTAGTTTTTACCTCCCCTTTGTGCTGGCACATGATTATAGTTCAAAATAATTCATTGCTAATCCATGCAGTATTGGTTCATCTCCATCACTTTGTTTTGTGATTAGAGCCTCGGGCCTGTAAGAACACCCTTCTGCACAGTTTTCTATCCTGATTTTCTTTGACTGCATCCCATTTTTTAAATAGTTCTATCATTACTGCTCACCTACCAATCCTATTTAATTTTTAAAAATGTATCTGTTAAAAGAAATTAATATTTTGTGGGGTTATTTTTCAAGGGTTGATGAAAAATATTTGTTTTCCACTGCAGTAAGTCTCCAGCAGTGGTGTGTATAGGTCTTGGTTCATCTCAGTTGATGATGGAAATCTGACTAGAGTTTCTCATTTTTCCTTAGCAGTCTGAATTTCCTCTGTACTTATTTATATCAGGTGCCTCAAGAAGTCCAGAATCTTAAAAAGAAACACTGTTTCTTTTTTGAAACAGACTACAGGAGAATAGTAATTACTGTCTTGTCATTTTCAACACAACATTTCAAGCAGGGCTGGTGTAAAATGAAGCTGACAGAGGAACTTCTAAAATATATAGGGCATGATCCTACTGTGATCACTCTGGTTGGAGTTACTGTTTATTGGGTCAGATATGAACTGATGTGACATTAGAACTGGGCTTATGTGATATAGTGATACTGTACCTGAATCAGATTTACATTGAATATTTCCAGATTATGAAGAAAATCCATAATTTTATTTCACATCAGAAGATGTTAATTTTATGAGAAGGTCATCTAAAAGATTTTTTAAGACTTTGTTTCAGCATTGAGTAGTCCTGTGTTCTTTTTAATAATTACTTTCATCTCATTGTAGCTGTGTGTTTGAAAGTGTAGGTCAATAAGGATGATCGCATTCAGAATTTCATGATCTGTGTAGTGGAACAAATTGAAAGCAAAGCCTGTATCAATCACTGTGAAGGGAGGGTTAATTGTTACTGCTTCTCAAGCCTCCGGACAGATAAACCAGTAATGAAATACTTATTGCTCTGATACGTGAATGGTTAAGGATGAAACAATGGAAACAGAAGCAATCTTCAAAGATAACCAAAAAAAAAAAAAAAACGGCAAAGAAAAAGAATAATTTGGACTAAAGTAAGAGGCTGTATATGCTGTGTATTAGCATTTTGAAAGTAATTTTGTTTTCCTCTAATAGAGCCTTCTAGGAATGGTGTAAGATAGTAGAACGTGTAAGGCTTCGAAAGCAAAAATAAAACGTGAATTTTACAGCTTTTATTATGCAAACAATTTAAAAGGTTTTACATTAAGCCTAGACCTTAGGTAAAAGTACCATTTATACATTAAATGTTTTCTTTTCTTTTCTCTGTTTTTAATTTGTGGTACCTTTAAGTGTTTATTTTTTTTTCTTTCTTTAAAAACACAGCTGTATTTACAAAATCGAGTATGTTTTGTTTTCATGTGATGTTGTTCTAAAGCACTTTGCCTACAGCCAAGCAGGACTCTAAAAGAACGTTTAAAGATAGGAGCAGAAAAATAAAAATTAGCACAAAACCAAACTACGATACTACAGTAAATATGTAACTATTTCTAGATTGTGAACTTAACGTTTTAAACATCTGTTAGTTACTTATATGTTGAAATATATGCAAAAATATTTAGCCAAATTGAAGTCTTAGGCCCATGACAATCATCTCAACACAGTGGGTAGTTCTGAAAATTAATGAGAATGATAATACTGTAAAGACTGTTCCAGAGTTTGCCCAAATTCATTATCTAAGCCTCTTGTTAAGAACATCTCAAAGAATTTTAACCAGGAAAATATATTAATGGTTCAAAAGCATTTTTCAAAATGGTGATTTATAAAAGTATAATGGAATTATATATGCAAGAGCTATACTTAGAAATACAACACAGGAGCAGCACATTATGAAGGAACATTTTCCAATAACTAGAGTACTTGGCTTTGATTTTATCCATAGGTGTCAAGGTTTCCTTAACAATTTATGTTTTAGGATGAATGAAATTAAAAAGCAAAGGCAACTTACAAAAAGAATAAAGTTTTTGTCTCCTTTTTAGCTACTTAATGAGGCCTATAGCTGCTTAAAAGCTAAGCAAAGTAATTAATAATTTTAGAACTAGTATAAACATCTTTTAGACAATTGACAAGCACTTTCAGGAGGAAGGGTGATGAGACACATCTTTAGATTTCTCTTCAGAATGTTAAGAATTTCCTGTTGCCTGTTTCCTGATGGGATTGACGCAGCTGTGTATCATATGGAATGAAAGTGGAACCAAGTGCCTGACTTTGTTTTATTCAAGTCTTCTCTTAAGAAAATGTATGTGTTGATTTTGGCTCTTTTTTCAACACATCATTGATACAAATGCTATACACAAAATTGTCCAAATGGGAGCTAATTAATTTATCTTTTTTCCAAGGGACAGAGAATGTTAACAACTAAAATATATCAGTAAGAATGGTGGCAGGTTTTGGGTTTTTTTTTCCTTTTTCTTTGCTGTGTGCAATGAAACAGAGAGAGCTTGGAAGATTACTGTTATTTCCATTTGTATTTTCATAAGTGGTTGGTATATAGAAGTATCTGTGAGTATTTGCATGTGCATGTGTAATTGTTGGAAAACCAGTTAGTTTATTGAGTTTCTTACTCATTTTGGCTGTTGTGCAATCACATAGACCATCTACAAAACAGCTTTCATGAGAGATGTGAATGCAAAATAGAGAGGAGTAGGGGCACCAAAAAAAATTTTAAGTTATAATTTTATTCTAGCCTGTCCCACTTCATGGACCAATTCTTTGAAGAGAATTCAGGGTGCGAAACTGTACTTGCTAAATTTTTTAGTAATTTCCTTCTCTGGCAAGAGAAAGCTTAGCAGAAGATGGCAAATGTGATTAACTGATCTGGGAATGGCTAACAAAAGGCAATGCAGATCCATAGTAGTGGAGCCACCCTTCCACTTGTGTCCCGGTTCCTGGTAGAGCCTCGTGAAGCTGTGTAGTACTCAGTTACTGTTGGAATTCATACTAGCTCAGGTCAATATTATCTTATTCTCAGAGGGCTGTATAAGGCAATTTCAGTTGCTAAAGGAAAAGCCCTGGGTTTTGCAATCCCATGAGTAAAGCAGCTTCTTAGCATCCTGCTATGGCCCTATGCTACTGAAGCAGAAATAGGCACAGTGCAGAGTGCATTGTACTGATGGGCAGGCACATATGACTTAAGTGGAGTGATTGCACTGGATTACTTCTGAGACTGTCTCTCCAAGCAAGGTACAGACTTCTAAAAATCGCTTTAATCATTGCGAATTGCACTTTAAATCTTAAGTTTTGATTCTCTCAACCTGCCAGCCAGCTGTGAAAACATTTGACCATGTTCCTGTTCTTTTTGCCCTGTGACTCCTTGGCAAATGTCATCTTTCTGCTGCTTTTGGATACTTTGATCACTTCTTCAGTGCATCCTTTGGAGGATCTTTCTCATTCATTACCCAGCTTTGTGTGGGAGTTCTGCAACATGTTGTCTCTCAACCGCCCCCTTCTTTCCCCCCTTATTCTGCTCTTCATCTTTGCATAATCTTATGTGGAAAGACAATTTAAGCATCATCTCTTTGCAGATAATTCATAGGCTTATGGTATTTCTATCTCAATGAAAATGTAGTTTTCCTCCTCTGTCATCTCCTTATTGCCTAGCTTAGATTCCCTTAGTCAAAACAGATCTCCTAGAGTTCTTTACAAGCCCTCCATCTACTTTGCAAGTTAACAATGCTATATTGCCTGTTATGAGAGGTCTGCAATTTGGCAGTCTCACTGATACAGACCTCTTCCTCATAGCATAGCAATTAAAAAGGCAAATAGATCATTCGGTGTGACTAGGATAGAAAAACAAACTGAAAACCTGAATGCTAATCCATAAATCCAATGTGTGAAATCTATCTGTGGTGTGTATTTTTGTTATCATTATTTCAAAAAGATACTGTAGTTTGAGATAAGGGTGTAAAGGCTGATGAGATACGTGAAAGGAGTTTTGTCAGAGGAAGAGTTAAATAAAGTAAAATACTTCGTCTTGGAAAAGAGATGACTGAGCAAGGCCTCAAGAAGGTAGCTGGGGAGCAAGTATTCATTAACTTTATTATTATGAGAACAAGGAAACATCCTGTGTAATTCTCAGGAAGCAGTTTTAAAACATTGAACAGAAGTTGTAATTTTTTGTTTTATTTTTTTGTTTTCATGGCTGTCATGGTTTGAAAAAAGTAGCTTTTTTACCTGCAAGGATTCTTACAACTTCCTCCAGACACAGCTTCCTGCAGACCTGGGGAGCCAATTAACTGGCTAATTTTAAGACAGACTTTCTGTATAACCACTTAAAACATTAGAACCGCCTTTGTGAATCCCCAATTTAAGAGTAAGAAACTCAGAATTAGCTCTCTTGGCTTCTGAACAGGTAACAGCAAAGCCCACGCGCCTGACCAGGCCAGCCAGGCCTGAGCTGGCTGGGCTGAGGGGCTGGGCCGCCGGGCCCTCTGGATCGGGCCTTGCTGGGCCCGCTGGGCCAAGAGGCTGGGCCCCTGCTGGCTCTGAGGGGCCAAGCGGGGCTGGGCCGGGCTAAGCCCCCTCAGCTGGGACAAGCCTGCAGCGCTGGGGGCTGGGCCCTCTCTGCTCTGCCAGGGAGGGCGGCCGAGCCTGAGTTTCACTCGCATCTGCCGGCGTAGGAGGAGCGGAAGCGTCACCCATGGCGTACTGATGGCCGCTGCCACAGCTTCCCCGCTGCCACCTCCCTCCCCCCTCTCTCTCTGGGAGTGCCACCGCAGCCTTGCTGCTAAATCTTTCTGGCTCTGTGGGCCAGATCCACTCTGCCATGGCCCAGCAGGGATCCTGCCACAATTCTCCACTACTCTTCCCACCCTGGGAAGGGAGAACAGCTCTGGCTGCTGGCCAGCAGAGGTCATATGACCAACAACAGAACTGGGAAGAGAGATTAACTCTCTTTGTGCACAAAAGGACTCAGATATAACTCTCTGAGTGCACAAAATGGACTCAGAAGTAAGAACACAGAAGGAAACAACAGAGACACCAAGGTCAGTAAAGAAAGAACTGGAAACCTCAGAGAGGAGAAAGAGGAGACGCTTTAAGCTGAAATTCTCCTTAAGCTGAAATTCTCCTTAGAGCCATGGTAATAGACTATATCAAACTATTCCTTATAACTCATATTGTACAAATTGGGGGATGCAACATTCTAACTTAACTTCCACTCTCATATTTTGATGGGGTCACACCAGTAATAGAAACAGATTTGGTTCCAATATGTCTTGATGGGATTGATGTGCACAGTGCACCTGTGTTCACTAAGGCTTCATATTTTTGTGGTTCTGAAGAGCAGTTCATCCTTAAAATACTACCCCATGATACAGAAATGAGCCCTCAAAAGACAGTTGCGGGAAAAACTGTAGATCGGAGGAAGGACTGTCACAGTGAGCAGATATCCTTTCCGGGTGGCTGATTCGCTGTGAAATTGAATCCACGAAAGAACTGTGTTCTTGTGGAAAGTCTCCATGGCATAGCAGGAGAGACTCTTCTTCCCCACTGAACTGATGAAAGCCTATTTTAAAGGTGGTAAACTGACTGAAAGTCTCAGGTTGTGTCTCTTTATGTTGTTGGTAGGAGAGAACTTGATGGAATGAGGGGAGGAGATGTATCTGAAAGTTTATTTTGATTCTTNAGAAATGAGTAAGTAGACTCAGTAAGTGCACCGGTGTTAGGCCAGAGTACTTGAACCACTACACTAAATTAATGCCTGGTGTGAGGAGGCAACGTGAAACCACTACAATGGCTTTTCTGTATGACTCTCTTCCATCCTACTATGTAGCATGCAATTGAATTGCACAGTGGAAATCCTTGCCAAAGGCTGTTTTAGAGGTCAAAATATGAACAGGCTCAAAAATGCATCAGGCATTACTCTGTTACATCTCTGAGGAGCTGTTAAGTGTGATGGTGACGATGCAACTCAACTTCAGGGAGATTTTACACAGCTGAGTGCGGGATGCTGACATGGAATATCATGGAAAGGGATGCTCTTTCTCTGCTATATTGGTTTTTTTACTGACGTAGTATAACTGTTTTGTTCTATTCTGAAGTTCTTCGCATTTGGACTGCATCAAAGTCTTGCAGGATTTTTCTGCCTAACATCCCTGCTGTACCTTTTCCTGCCTACTCTTCAGTTAAATTCTCATCCTCAGTACCACTGAGAAATATTTTTTCCCCAGTTCTATCTATCCAGAATCCTCTTACAGCGATAATTTTCAGAGTGATAGACTTTCATACCGACCATGTCGTTTTATGTTCCCCCGGCGTCCCTTCTCTGGTACATGAAATATTGGCATTAAGTTTCAAGTCCTTCACCCAGCTCTATCATACTGTTTCTCTTTGTCAAGGTTTTCCTTCAAGTTGTAACACCAGTCCAGTTGCCCATTAACTATTTTGCAAACATGCATTTGTTTAATACCTTATGCTTAGACTAGGATTCCTTTATAACATCACCTTTTGGATTCATCTCCCTTCCCAAGTTGTTCCTTACCTGAAATGCCTACAAAAGCATCAAGCTACTCCTAACTAGATATCACTTCTTGTGATGCTAGCTGCAGTTGTCTTACCGCTTCTAAATTCCTATCTCTTATTTGATACTTGCTCGCTAGGATTTTGGGGGCTCAGGGCAGGAGTTTTGTCCTGTGGTGCTCAGTTACATAGTGGATGGGTTAGTACTACTGTTACTGCTACTAACGTGAGTATTTTATCAGTGTGCGTTGTTGATCTGGGATGCTGAGTTTCTGTAAGAGGAAGTGACGTCTTTTAAATGTGTTAAGGTATGCAAAGCTTTTATGAAATTCAGAGGAGATGGAACAAATTAATGGCAGAGTAATCCACTGAAAGTTACTAAATATATATTTATTTAAGGAAATTCCTGCACTGAAAATGATTGGATGGAGACTTTGGGTGCGTGTTATATATGTTGTCACTTTTGTTTTGTGGTTCCTTGCAGCTACTTTTGAGGATTGTTGGAGATGGTATACAGGAAACACTGGTCTGACCCAGTACTCCTGTTCTTGCATTGTTGTGTAGAATGTTTCCGGAAGCTGCATCAAGTCTCCTTGGTGATTCTCTCGCTTAGAAAATTGTTGAAGAAAATGGTCTCAGTTAAATAGTTTTGGCTACCATAATTTTCAGTGCATTTCATGAATGGATATGAGATGTGTCACAGCTTAATTACCTTGCTTTATAATGTGTTTTTATCTCGTGTTGATATCATTAAGGAGGACCTTATTTGGACTGTATGGACAAGGCTTCATACCATACAATGCCTAGGAAAAAGAAAGAGTGCCTGCTTTGAAGAGTTCATAGTTTTAATTGCTGTTTATTCTTCATTTGTTGGAAAGGGTTTTCTGTAACAGTTAACTTTACACTCCTATTTGAAGTTTTATTTTTTTTTATGATCAAGCAAAGTGCATATTAAACAGATTGAATTCAGCAAAATTAAGTGTTTGGATATTATTTTCCCTTGGTGAAACCCTAATGGCATAAAATTAATTGTGATGATGACTTGAACATTGCAATGAACATGTGTGAACTTCAGCGTATATTATATTTTAGAAGAGGATGCAGGCTATTTTATACATGATAAAAGTAAACAAAATCAACTAGTAGTCGTATGGGCATTAGTTTAAAGGGCATGCAATCTAAATATGCATTGATACCTTTTGTCTAAGGCATGCAAATCAGACCCATATAATTTCTGTTTGTCATTTTTTGGGAAAGAACTGATTTGTAATAACTGTTTTCAGAAATATCTAAGTTTGCATGTTAGCAGAGATAAGTTATCATGTTTGTAAGTTTAATTAATTGTATGCTCAAGTATTTGAAGTCATGTATTTCAGTTATATCAATGTATACTTGGCACTACTAGAAAGGCTTCAGATTTATCTAAGTAGCTGCAGTTATACAATTTGCTCTTCCTCAAGTTCTAGCTTGAAATAATTCCTCCTGTGTTGATTTGTTTAAGGAAAGGGAGGTGAAAGACAAATTGTGGAATGCTGTTCATCAGGAGGTTGGTAACCATAGCTAATTGTGTAGTAGTAGTCTGATAACCAGGCCTTTAATCAGGAGGAGAGATTTGGAGAGTGCTAGGAGGGGGAATTGGAAGTTGCATGGCCACATTTCCTGTCACCTTTAGAGGGAAAATAGTAATTATATTCTAGAAAATCCTTGTGTAGAGTAGACTTTTGTGGAAGATAAATACAGCTCAGAAGTCTACAGGAATGTGTTGGAAAGAGAGTGAAAGCAAGCTGGATTTCTTCCACAGCATATTTGCAAGTGTAGGAAACAGTCTGATTTCTTTTCAAGTTAGAACATCTATCACCAGTATTAACCAGGGCCTGATTTTACTATGTGATGTCATGAGAGGCTTAGGCTATGGCTTGCTTCAAATCACAAAAGAGCTGAGGTTGGCAGGAACCTCTGGAGATCATCTAGTCCAACCCTTGCTGCTGAAGCAGGGTCATCTGGATCAGCTGTCCAGGTCTCTGCCAAATTAGGTTTTGAATACCTTCATGGATGAAGATTCTACAACTTGTGGAATCAGCTGACCAACTTGTAGTATTTGACCACCTCATGGCAAAAGAGGTTTTCCTAATACTCAGTTGGAGTTACCTGTATTCCAGCTTCTGTCTTCATCTCTTGTCCTAAAACTGTACCCATCTGCAAAGGATGTGGCTCCATCTTCTTTGTAGCAGTCCACTAGTTAACTGTAGACAGAAATGAGAGCTTTATTTCACCTCCTGTGCTTATGGGTGAACAAACCCTGTTCTTTCAGCTTCTTGTGGTACATTATGTAGTGCATTCCTCTTTGTGTATTAGTGGCTTTCTGCAGTGGCTTTCTCCAATATGTCCCTGTATTTCTTGTCCTGGGTAGGACTGGGTAGTCCTGGTGCAATGTCACAGATGTTGGACGGAGAGGGGTACCTACTGCATACATTCTAGTTAATACAGCTCAATATGCCATTGGCCTTCTTTGCTGCAAGGCTGCACACTAATGAGGCCCAGCACAGTCCTGAGATCTGATGTTTTGTATGGAGTAGACCAGCTCTGAAATTTTAGAGCTGTCCAATAGGAAACACTGATTTTTTGCATGTTAGTGCCAGTATAGTGAATGCAAACTTGGCAACAATAATGTTAAGGATGGGTCAGTAACAGCAGTGATTTCGAGTGGCTGAACAAACCCTGATTAAAAGATACACCACAGAAGATGATCAGTCTTCCACTATGATCAAGTTTATCTGTGATTCTAAATATTCTGTAATTGAATATATTGAGTTTAAGGGCTAGAAACTCACCTGCAATGAAACAGTGGGAGTCTAGAAAAGAAAGATTAAATCGGAGTATTTAAAATGTTGGGGATCATAATAGATATCATAATATCATTAGATATTATGATTATAATAGAAATCATAATAGATCATAAAATTATGGCTAGCACAGTTCCTAGGTAATGAGTATCAGTTATTTTCTACATGGAAAAATCTCAGGTACTAATCACAAGTGTTTTTTTATGTACAAAACTATGCCAAACTGTTCTGGGAACTGTGGAATTTTCTTTGTTCCTCTACTACTTAACATTGTGGATAGGATTAATCAGAAATGGAAGCATGCTACAGACATTCTTTAGCATCAATGGCTCAAGCTGAATTCAGTGTCTGGATATTTTTTTATTTTTAATTGCTTATAGGCTGTGCCTTGGGCATCAAGAGGGCTCCTGCCACTTGGGTTTTGTTTATGGTTACTACAAGTATATCCCTAAGTATTCTGGAAGAAACCAAGGAAGTCAGTTCTATATTGCAGGCAATAGGTAATTTGAAATAAGTGAGAATTTTTCAGAGGTCTAGTGACACTGAATCTTTAAAAAGAAGTCCACTGGAAATGGAAACTTAATAGGAAGAAAATGGGAAGAAAAGTTTGTTTCTATATAAGAAATGGGTGCACGAGAAAACTGCAAAAAACTTTTGAAAACTCATGAAATTTGAAGCTAGTGACATTTGGTTGGCTCCGTCTGATTTGTCTCTAAGAGATATGAGGTGCTTCAAGAATCGAAAAAACAGGATTAAATATTAAAATTTCTCTTCATTGTGCAGGAATGTTTTCTATCAAGTTGGCCATATAGAAATGCTCAAAACAAAGTCAAGTAGATAGATAATTTTTAACGACTTCTCTGGGTATTAAAAAAGAGCTCCTGTGATCATTCAGCATTTCAAAGCCTGATTTTTCAACCACTGTTACTTGTCATGTTGATGCCTATTATTTCCTGGAAACAGAATTATTACAGGAAAGAAGCTCTCTTTGGGGGAGCATCCAGCTGCTGGAGAAATGCCTATTGTTCAAATGGGCAGCACACAGATTTAAACATTATTTTTTAAGGGGAGCATTTTGTTCTTGAAGTGAATCAGAAAGGATTACACTGGCTGCAGAACATGAAAGACCACTACCCATATAATTAGGTGCTGTTTTACTCTGCAGTCAGATGATTTCACTGTTCAGCATAAAACATGTTAAAAAGCTTGCATGTCTGGTGCTTGCTTCTGTCCTTACATTTGAAACACTGTGCTTGTTTGTGGGAGGGCAGAGGGCTGAAAAGAAATGAAGAAATTCTCAGGGAAATCTGACCTTGGTAAATAATGAAATGTCTTCATGTTCACTAAGGAACTGGGCTTCATTTGTGAAACAGAGGATCCCAGATGGAATCTCTTAGGTGAAAAGTTACCTTCTAAGTAAAAGTATTATGGAATCTTACATAGTTGTACAGAGCTGCACAGCTTTTACTAGAAGGACCAGATGACAATTACTGAAAATTCATCCCTGTAACCTGATGGCTGGATTGGGGATAGAAAGGGTCTTTTGATCTGCAGCAGGAAGAAAGGAATGTTAGTCAGTGGGGGCAGCATTTTTCTGGAAATCTCTTTAGCTTCCATTTGGAATTATTTGGGGCTGTACGTGGTGTGGACACTTCTTTCTTCTTCACTTGATCCCATGGGCCAAAATGTCCAAGGCATCACGATGCAGGTGTGTCTGGCTGTGCAGTGAGAGCACACCTGTGTTGCAGGTCCAAGCCCAGAGGCTGTCTGCCCATCCTTTGTGGTAAGATGGGGCTCTCCCTCTTCTTAAAGAACCCAAGACATGGGCAAGGATGACGTTGTATGTCCATTGAATGGTTTGGTGAACTTGATTGTTGTCCAAATACTCTAAGCTCTTTTAGTGAAGGTGAAGGCAGGAGGCAAGAGCAAATTTGCAACGCTTTATCACAAAAGTATTCATTTGTTGGAAAAATGGAGTAAAGGATTTCTAAAGTGCTGTGCATTTCTCCATCAAAGCAGTTGAAGGTAGGGAAGGCTGACCAGGCACTACTCCAGGCAGCATAGCAGGACAGAGTGCAAACAGGAGACCAGGCATTGAATACTCACTGCTGTCCAGCAGCTGGTGCTTTAAGGATCATACTTGCACTTTGAAAGGCAAAATATACTATAATCAAAGTCTGAAATAGACACCTTTAAAAAGAAAAGAAAATTGGTATGCTTTCTTGCTTTTTATGACTTCATGCTTTTTGTGTTTTCCATGACTTCTAAATTAGAGGGTGACGCCTGAACTCTCTTACAGGTAGACATTACAGGCCCAGTTCCCTGTTGGTAAACAGATGTCATTGTGGTATGCAACATGCAACTAGTTTTATTTAATTTGTAGAATTATTTCACAACAGAGTGAACTAAAATGATCATGCAGTTTCACCTCTGTGGATACCTACTCTGGACAGCTATTTTTAATTTACTTCCTTAGCTGAGTACTAACGATGGCTTGTGAAACTGAGACCCAATAGAATAGGTACTTAAAAAAAAATCTTGGTATGGATCTAGAGAACTGTGAAGATGCTTTATAAGATTTAAAAGATGTGGAAGTTATCAAGATCTTGAAAACTTTGTGCAAGAAACAATAGATTCATCATTAAAATAGCACTACATAAATTGCTTAATAAAGTGCTAATAAGATATTTAAAAGTGTGCCTTGTAATAGTACCTGAAATACAACTCTCTTAATGAGATTGTTTTAAGATCAGGTGTTGACAGACATGATTTTAGCAGTGATTGTTATTATCTCAAACTTGAAATTTTTTGCCTCTGGAGAGCACATGAAAACTTTTTCTAGCAAACTCATTAGCGTAAAGTAATGGATTCCAACAGATGAAATTTGAGTATTTAATCAAGAGAAAATCTCATTTTTGCATAAGACCAGCAGCATTAAAACCACAGAATTTTGAGGTTTTATCTCTATGGTCAGGTTCACTAAAAAAAGTAATTGTCAATTTCTCCACATCAGATTTTTAAGATAATGTGATCAGCTGCTTTGCTGACACAGTAAGTTGTTAATTGATTTTATTTATTTGAGTTTTATTGAGCTATGGATTGTTATTTGTCCATATATATAGAAAAACAAGGAATCAAAATAATATAGAGTTAACTTTTCATAAAATATTACCACTTGTGTAAACCTGAGCTAGAAATATAATGATAAAAAAAAACAATGATCACTCTTGATAAAAAATATATTATTAAAAATAATTTCTCAAGTAACTTGCCAGTCAGATACATATTCAGGTTTTCTGGTTGAGGCTAAGTTTGGCACATAAATAAGTATATATATTATATGTACAAAATATACATATATAAATAAAGGCACTTCTTGTGTAGGAGATCCAGCTATTAACGAGGGCAAAGAAAGTTGTGGTAGTAAGTTCATCACAAATATTCCCTTCCCAGGAAGCACAAAGCTTCTCTTAGAGGCTGTGATTCTATGAGTGGGGAAGTGGTGTGTGGCAGAATGTGCTATAATGAAGTTGTCAGTGTTTACACTTTTCTTATTGGAAGGATGTTTGTTACTGCTCTAGTGATGAATTTACTACTGCATGATGTGAAATAATTTGGCAGATGTATTTTATTTAGGTAAATGAGTATAAATCATCCCTACACTTTTTTTGAGAACTTAGCTGTGCAGCAGAAATATACTAAAGCTTTTTAGGTCTTTCAGTGGAAATGTATTAGTTTACAGATTAGAAGAAAAAACGAAAAAACTTCGGGGTGTCTGTAGATGGACAACATTTTGCCTGTGCAGAAGAAAAGAGATTGCTGCAGTTAACTAAGTTATCTGAATTGATTAAGAGAGTGAAAATAATAAAATAGATTAAACAAACAAAAAAACCTCAACAAAACAAAACAAAACAAAACAAAAAAAACAAACAAAAAAACCCACAAAAAAAAAAAAAAGGAGGTTAAAATTATAAGATTTATTCTAGAAATTGAATTAACTCCTGGAATACTTGAATTTCTTATCTGTAACAGTGCCTAAAACAATTTAATGACATTTCTTGTATAAATGAGGTCAAATGCATTGTCAGAGGAGTTTATATATATTTGCAAAAATAATTGGAGTAGGAAGGCCAACTTGTCAGATATACTGAGACTTCTTAGAAACCAGGGGGTTTGAATGAAAATCTGGGTGACTCTTAACTAATCTTGCACGTAGATCAAAATCCAAGCCTATCCAGAGTGATTTGATTTGATCCACTGATATTAAAACGTTGAAGAGAGAGGCAGTACCTAATGTTCTTCCATTTAAAGTGGATTTACTAGCAACAATGTCAAAATGATTGAAATTTGCATTTTTCAGGCTTTAGGATCATACTGGGAATATCAGTGTGGATTAGTCGTGAGCTCTCTTTTCTCTAATAGAAAGTAGTCAGAAAAGAAGGTGTAAACTGTGAGTAATTTTTTGCCATTACTTATATCCTAACAATTCCACTGGTGATAATGAAGTCGCAGAGTGTAATTGAAAAGAGACATTGACCTTCTTCTATTGAAATTTAATATATATGCTGAAAATGTTTTGGAGGAAAAATAAATGAGTTCTACCAATAATTCAAGTAAAAGATGGGATTTGCTTAGCTTTAGGTTAAAATCTTGATGGGGTAAACACTTTTTGCCTCAAAGTTTTGTGATTATTTGATGAATGCATTGGTGTTGATTTTCACTTTATCAGTAAGATGCCCCCAAGAAGAAGTGAAATTGAAAAAAATTGATTAATTGCTGCTTATAATTAAACACATAGAAATTAAAAAAGAAAAGTATTGATACTTTATTTTATTTTATTTTAATGCAGGACTCCTTGGAGACAAGATTAATCGAAAAGAGAAAGAGAAGCAAGCCCTTAAGGCTGGATAATGTATTGCTTTCTATTTCACTTGCTAGTATAAACAAAGCAGATGCTGAAGTTGCCCAATAAATTGACCCTTGGGTTTGCAGATACAAATTAAAGTGAAATTTTTAAATGAAATTTTTCCATAAGTTCTAGTAAATGTTAGTAAAATTTCTAGCTTTAGAGAAAGGCTACTTTAAAGCAAAAAAATAGTGTTCTCTATTGAACAATTATTTGAAATTGCGGGGTAATATTTTCAAAACAGTCAAAGTGGTTCAAAATCTTAAATTTCATTTTCAGATATATTTTATCTACAGGAACTTTAATCTCATTGAAAAGCACAAAGATATGTAGGTGTTTAACGGCCTGTTTTGAAAAATGAGACTTTCATTTCCCAATCACTACTATTTTTAAAATTTTTGCCCACTAGCAATAAAATGCTATTTGGATTGTGGTTTTCATAGAAGAAAATGTCAGTATCACAGAACCTCACCCAGTTTTCTGTAGAAGCTGGACTGGGTTCCTTATTTCTGCCAGAAAGAAATGCTTTTAAAAGAAATGGGTAAATTCTTTGAAGATGTGAAAACCTGATACCAAGCAGGAGATAGTGAAGGGTGTCAGGATTTCACATGCGAACCTTTAAAGCCTAATAACAATATATGAAATATGCAGATACTTCAGGCTGATTTTTTAAAACCAGTTCTGTATTATCCTGTGTTTTTAGATGATGTAACTTTCAAAATGGACTGGTGCTCTTCTAAGTGTATGCTAATGCAGCAAGAATGGTAATACAGTTTTCTTCTTAGAAATGTTTGGCCCAGCCTTTCAAATCCTTGCATTTCTACTTCAGATTTAATAGTTAAGTACAGGGATCTTACCCAATTAAAGATTTTCAGAATCACTCATATATTTAATGAATGAGTGCTCATTGCCAGCATATGGTATGCCAGAACATCAAGTTCTCCAAAGAAGAGAGCATCCATTTAAGATTTATTTAAAATTAAAATAAGAAAAACTAGACAAAATATGAAACAGATACAGTGCTACAAAATGTAGGAAAAAAGAGCCCTGGGATATAACTTTGTGTTAAATATTTTTCTTGATTTTGGGAATTTGTATTCTTCTGTTTGTCTTGTAATGGTGATCTGTTCTATCCTTACCATTCAGAAGCAAGTAGGCAGAAGGCTTTATTTTAGAATTTTTGTGTCCCCATCTAGCCTTTTCTTTCTATTATTTTAAGTGCATGGCACAAGTTTATTTCTGCTTGTGGCTAGGGAAGTTACTAAATGCCTCCTCAGAAAGCTGGCTGTCCTCTGAGCCAATTGAGACGTTCTGTTCTGCCAGCTCCTAGGGTCAGGGAATCGCTCTGCTGGCAGGAGCACCTGGCATTTGTCATGGAGGACATTCCCCTATTGTGTTCCGGCCATGCCATGATTGCTTTAAATACTTCAGATTAATGTGTCCCCAAAAAAGGAAGAAAGAATCCCTGACAAGCAGTGTGGTATTAAGTAGGTATAGCTTTGTGAAGCTCTACCAAAGATTACTGAAGAGGTGGAATTTCTTCTGTCGTGATAGGGGTACAATGATTGCATATTTCTGCATTCCTAATTGAATTTTATTTTGTGATGTGCCTTGGAGTATCATTGCTGACCAATTCAGCCCTGTTTCAAAGCTCACAAAAGTCAATTTATGGAAAGACTCTCACTGCTTTCAAGTGAATTTGAATCATTCTCGTAGTATAACTTTCATTAAAACTCTGCTTAGTGGCAGTGTTAATGTGTCTAATATTATTAACTAGTATTACAGAATAAAAAAATTAATATATTTTACTTTGGTTTTTGTCTGATAAATGATCATAGTAGTCACTGTGCTTACTAGATAGTGCCTGTGAAATGACTCATTATTCAGAAACAGAGAGTTATTCCTGAAGGTTAGGGCAGCAAGATACTTTTCACATTATAAGAATAAGAAAAACTGTGAAAAAAGTGAACTATCATATAGGCTAGAAAGTATCTCTGTAGGAATTTTCAAAACATAATTTGTCCGGGCTGTATGTTGCAATTCATTTTCAGAAGTCGTGACTTTGGTTAGATTTTGAAAGATTTTTGGAAAGTTAACTCACATTCGCTAAAGGGTTTTA